>JAFIDM010010853.1:0-11147 GCA_023159025.1 Thereuonema tuberculata | reverse complement strand
GAGAAAAAGGTAAGTTTCAGTCTGCGGTCACTTCCTGTCTCATTGGAGGTGGCAGAAAATGAAACATGTATAGGGGGCACAATAGTTTCCTATCTTTTATAAAACCAGTTTTTTTACCTTGTTTGTTTCCAAGTAGATGCTGATGCAGTCTTCTCAACTCTTTTGCCTCCCAATAGATGATATAATAATCTATAGGAAAAGCATATTAAGTCAAAAAGGAAAATTTCCATTATAGTTATGAAAAGTTCCCAATAGCAGTTATTTTGAATGTTGCAAAGCTGACTACCTGCATTTCCATTAGGATGACACCAGGTGTTACATATTTTATGAGATTATCACGTTTTTGGAGGTTGTGTCTCGTTCCGGTAAATTTAAAATGGGACACAAAACTGTCCCATATTTTAATTTCAAGAGAACTTTTTATCTGCATTTTTTAGTTTAATTTTCAGCCGTTGAGAAGAAACTGGGAAGAAACCTGTTTTCATTTAATCCTCTGTTTTGATGCAGTGCAATGTTCAATAATTCATTTCTGCACTTTAAAGAAGGTTTCTAACGTTGGATATTATTAATATATTTAGTTTACTACATCCAAGTCTTCCTTGTGTCTGCTCAAAGGTTCCTATTAAAGTGAATAACAATTCAACCTAAAGAAACTCTTTATATAATTAGAAATAATCATAATTATAAAAAAAAATATAAAATTATAAGAGAAAATGAAATTGCATTATTACTTTAACGTAACCAGTATATGAATGGCCATTAGAATTTATCTTTGAAATTGTTACATATTTGCAAGAAAACATTTGAAAATAATGACCCAACAATGGTTAACATGAGTGCAATTATAGTCAAATACTAGATTGGAGCAACAGCCTTGCACTTCATCTGCTTCTCAGTAAGAGTGGTATTTATTCCTACAAAGTAAGTAACAAATAATAATGTATTGGTTGATTTTGTATGCTGCATTATTTTAAGTGTCCGTATTTTTATTCCAAAATCTGGTCACCCTACATTATAGAATAACAGTGATTCTTCTTAATCACTGATGTAGGTACAGACTGATGAATGGCCTTCAACAGGTGGTCAATTAAAGAGTGGCTAGACCTTAATTGACAAGCCTTGGTATAAAGCAATTTCAATTTCAAATTTTGAGTACTTAAATCTTTATAAGTTAGTGTAGATTTATCTTAATGTCTTGTTTTATGTTAAAAGTGATATTTTTAAATTCAATTACCGTTGGCAAATCTACAAAACCAAATTTCTGGTTAACAAAAGCAGGATTGATAATTTGAATACTTGTTTTCACTGTTTCTTGAATATGAGTTAAACCAAAATCAATTTCTTGTGGTGAAAGAATGAGATCGGATGTTGTAACAATGGCGCTCACAATAACTGATGAAGCTACTGCCTGTTCCGATGCTCTAATGCTAATTGCAGCTTCAAATACTCCAGTTTGAACATCAAAGAAAGGTTCACCAATTGCTTCCAGAGTCCTTCTAAATAAAAACTTCATTAATTAATACTTTCAATTACATGAGAATAATAATGAAAAAGCAACTAAATTTACTTCTGATCTTTGATTAACTAAAAATTTCTGATCTTTGATTAACTTAAAATTAATAGAAACTCAAAATAAAATAAAATTAAAAATTAAAAACAAAACTTTAAAAAAGCACACTGAATTAAAATCAGAAAAAAACAATTTAGAATTCTTATAATAAATGTCTAAAATGTTATTAATTTAACTAATTCTATATCTATCCCATTGATTTTTCTATTTCAATTGCTTTTCCTGATTTCATAGAATGATCAGAAGGATGTTTTGTAACTGAGTTACTTTATCAGCAATTGGATATAAATGGAGCAAAACTGTTTATGATGTCACTTTGCTGAGACAGTATTTACAAATTAATAAAAAAATACTCAAATAACCAAACATTACTAAATTTCAGATAACTTCTACTTTAATTCCACGATATTTCATCTCCTTCAGTGAGAGACTTCTTCAGGTGACGATACATGAGAAAGTAACTCTTCTTCCTCATAAATTCATTTGAAAAGAACTAAACAAACATAAAAAACAAACATTACCTAATAATCGTGTTAAATAAGAATTACTTCTAATAACAATTTAAACAATTTCAATCCTCCAATAACAACACAAACAAATCCATAATATATTTATTTCTTCATGAACTCTTTGATATACCTGAAAGAAATATTACTTATTTTTCGGAATTTATCTTTATTCATACAATTTTTCCAATTAATTAAACAAGATTCAATCATTAATCTCTCCTTATATCTTATATCTCCACAATCTTATATTCTATATTTACTATGGGATTCATCGCTGAGAAAGATGAAATATAGGGGTATTAAATTAGGAGTTAGTTGAAATTTTAGTAATGTTTGGTTATTTGAGTAAAATGAAGAATAATATTGATGATAAAAAAAAATACTGTTGTCCACTTAAAAATTCCAAGCCTAATGACAGTCATTGGATTGTCCCCGGGGGTTTTGGTATGTCAGCAACCTGGCGGGTCCACAGGTTATGAATAGTAGAAATCTTCATCTCTATGGTGCCCGAGGACACTGTTAGAGGCAAGGCAGTGCATTGCACACTGAACCAGACTCCCCCAATCTAAGGTGTCATGCGGATCGTGTCGATGGATGGATAGCACGGGGGTAGAGTGTCATAAATGGTGCCTCTGGGAACCAGGCCGCATCCCAGAGTATATAGGCCTCCTGAGTATGGGGCTCTGTGCGGGTTGACCGTTTTTATTCTCTGCGCTCCTGTATGGATTGTTCAAATATTTCTATGGGAGGTTCTGATGAAGGTTCCCTTCTACTATCCCTATTCAGAGAACAATGCTTGAAGGAGAAACCTAACTTCTTAGAACAAGAAGGGACTTCTATTCAGAAGAAGATGCCAAGAAAGGAGTTTCTCCTAAACCTGAAACTATGGATCTCTCAAACTAGGTAAGT
Source organism: Thereuonema tuberculata (assembly GCA_023159025.1). NCBI lineage: Eukaryota > Metazoa > Arthropoda > Chilopoda > Scutigeromorpha > Scutigeridae > Thereuonema > Thereuonema tuberculata. The sequence goes on along the minus strand of JAFIDM010010853.1, from coordinate 8,159 downwards.
ATTCTTTACTTTATTTTCCTTTACCTTGTCATGTGCTAAATTTATCACGTCTTGTTCTTTTTTCTTTTTACAGATTAATTTACAGCACTGTTCAGCAGCTACTGAAGTACTCACTAAGAAGATAACAGAGCTGGATATTGACTTTGCCCTAATTCAGGAGCCTTGGCTCTATACGGACAGAGTTAAGAGGTCTGGGAGGCTGTGGAGGAGACTACTCCACATGCAGTGTTCGCAGACTACTCCACAAGCTTGTATTTTTACAAAAAACAGAAATGCCCTCCTCCTTTCAGAATTCTGCACCAGGGATCTGCTTGCAATTAGATTTCTATGGAATAACAGAAGCGACATCATTGTCGCATCTGCTTATTTTCCATATGAACCTAACTCTGATCCATCCCTGTTGGAGGCTAAGAAACTGGTTTCCTTTTGCATGAACTCTGGATTGCCCCTTCTTATGGGGATGTGATGCTAACTCCCACCATATTGTGTGGGGCAGTAGTGACATTAATACCAGAGGGGAAATCTTACTAGTTTCTAACTACTGTTGATCTGGACATTTTAAAAAAAGTTTCAGTTCCTACCTTCTTTACACCGTATAGGGAAGAAGTTTTAGATCCTACCCTTGCATCCGCATGTCTTAGAACAGAGGTTTGCAAATGGAGGGTCTCTAAAGAGGTCTCTTTGTTGGACCATCGACTTATTCTTTTTTCTCTGAGCACTGAGGAAAGATCTAGAAACCCAAAGCTTACCAATTGGGATTTCTATAAGGATGATCTCAAGCTTAAAATGGCAGGTTTTCCTGCCCTTTATCGCAATGAGTTTGGCGTAGAAAACTCTGTTTGTTTTCTCCTAACGCCCTCATCTCTGTTTATGAACAGAATTGTCCACTTTGTCGTAAGTGAAGGAATAACTTTATCTGGTGGAATCCATATTTGGATAGACTCAGGACTAAGACCCGTAAACTGCTTAATAAGGCAAAAGTACTTCTTATGCTTGAAATTCTTATAAATAATCCCAAAAGAAATACAAACATGCCATCAGAAACCATAAGAAAACATCCTGTGGCCACAAGACTGACCAAGGCTGTATCCAAAAGTTCTGAGACTAGACTAGGATCATTGTTACTACCCAATGAGGACAATACCTCATCTGAAGAAGAGGCTTACAAGTACTTGCTGGATGTTCACTTCCCAGACTCACGAGCAATTGATGGATTTTTACAATGTGTAAATTTTAACAAGGACTTTTCTCTTGCCAAATGCATTGTCTCTTATAAAAAGGTAAGCAAGCCATCGCTAGCTTTAAACCCTTCAAAGAGGCAGGGGAGGATGAACTCTTTCCAGCCCTGCTTTTAAAAGGGATAGAGATCATTGTACCTCCTCTCATATATGTTTATCGCTCTTGTCTGGTGTTAGGTTACATTTCTATGAACTGGAGGAAGACAAGAGTTGTTTTTATTCCCAAGGCAGGAAGGTCTGATTTTACCTCAGCCAAATCATTGAGACCAATAAGTCTCTCCTTCTTTTTTCTAAAGGCTCTAGAGAGGCTAGTCGATTGATATACAAGGGATATTTCTCTTATAAAAATCTTTTTCATTGTATGCAATATGCTTATCAGAAAGGACTTTCTACTGAAACAGCCTTACACCATCTAGTACACAGGATAGAGAATTCTCTGTGTCATGGGCAGATGGCTTTCTAGATATAAAAAGAGCATTTGATCATACATCTTATGACTCCATTTGTTATGCAGCTTAACAGCATGATGTAGACTCATCTATCATTAGATAGATTAGGAACATGCTTTCAACTTGTACTATTTGTGCACATTTTTCTGGCAACACTATCACAACTCAGGCTACGAGAGGATGTCCACAGGGAGGGGTTATCTCACCACTGCTTTGGTGTCATTGTAATGGACTCCGTAATTGTGGAACTGCAGGAACTTGGTTTCTACTCTCAGGCCTATGCCGATATTCTTGTTATTCTTGTTAGTGGCCTAGATCCTGGTACAGTTTCTGAGCTCATGCAAAGGGCTCTTAACTTTTATACAGGACTGCTGCTACAATATAGATCTTAGGGTTAATCCTACCAAGGCTACAATTCTAAACTTTAGTAGAAAGAGAAAGGTAGGAAAATCATTGATGTTAAACCTATTTAACAAGCAAATTGGTCTCTCCAATAAATGTCAAGTACCTTGGAATTATTTGGAGATGACTGTTAGGCCCAACACAGAATAAACAAACAAAATGCCTTTCAGATTCAGCACGTTAAACCCATCTTTTGTACCTTGGAATTATTGTTGACTCCAAATTGACCTGGAAAGAACATTTAGAATCTAAAATCAAGAAGCCCATTGTTTCCTTTTGGATGTGCAGAAGGACTTTTGGCAGTTCATGGGGTCTTAAGCCAAAAAATTATTTATTGGCTTTATGTAACCCTCGTTAGACCTGCATTTCGTTATGCAGCCATTGTTTCGTGGACCAGAACTAGGCTAAACACTGTTAGGGAGTTTTTCAGCAAGGTTCACCGTCTGGCCAGTTTAGGTATCACCAGATCTATGAGGATGGCACCTACTGCTGCTTTAGAGGCAGTTTTGGATTTGCCATCTCTTTGTTTATCAAGCATCAAGCCAGAAAAACCGCCTTCAGGTTGGTAAATCAAGGCAAATGGTGTTGTAGCACTTCTAATCATTCCAGTATCTGGCAGGAAGCACAGAACCTTTGTCCTATGCTTTCTCTCAGAACTGTTCTGTCTTTTAAATTCAATATGATACCCAACTTTATTATCCATTATCCCAGTAGGGAGGAATGACTTGATCTTATACCCTCCTGGAGCATTGTTTGGTTTACTGGAATATACTGGTTTCTTAGGTTTCTCCTTTGATCTAGACAAACGGTTACTTGGGACTGTCTTGGGAAAACAGTTCCTTAGGCATTGGATTTCCTCGCAAGGTATGATCTAGTAATATAACTACGGAATTTCTGAGTCACTGTAAGTTATTTCGCATACTGGAAGTGAGCAGTCAGTTCACACTAAATCTCTTTGTAATCTTCGTTTGCTGAGTACTCAGAAGTGTATTCCTGAAATGTCAGGATCTGGTCATTGCAGGGACATTGCAGATTTGCTGTTCTAGCTAATCTCTTTACTCTGTCTCCAAACCCATCACAAGTACTCTTCCCATGGGCAGAGGCAAAAAACTGCCATTCAGCCTCTAACTGAAAATCATTTTGGTGGTTGCACAAATTCAAGAAGTTCTTATAATTCTTATTTTGTGCAGCACTTCCATTGGAAAAGTAGAAGGGTTTTTTAGCTCTGCAATTCTAGATTTTAGAATTAAAATCAACTTCTTCATGAAGGTGAATGCAGAACAGTGTTGTGCTTTAAGCACTCTGAAATGAAGACAATATTCATATATTTAATTCTACAATTTTCCTTAATAACTATAATACAGGGGTGGATAGTAAGGAAAGGGAATGTATTTGACAGGGGGTTTGGGGTTGTGTTTTATTTTCTATTTCTCTCTCTTTTAATAACATGTACCTTTGCAGAAAACTACTGCTTTGTTTTGCAAGATGAAGTGCAGCTTTACCATTTCACAGCTCACAAGCAACAATCCACCCCTTGAAAGCTTCATTAAAAAATTCCTCAACCCATACCAATATGCCCCTGCCTTCAAATCACCTGACATAAACATCATACACACACACACACACACACACACACACCAAGCATCAAAGTAATATTTCCAATACAGGATGTTAGATCCCATGTAACCAGTACCCCTCTGGTTACACAGGACAAACATCTCAACCTCTATCCACACACATCAAAGAACATAAACAAGCCTTCAAAAACACAGACACCACACATTTATATACAGTAACTCCCTACAATGAGACTGGACACACCGCCAACTTCTCTACTGCCAAACCCCTCTACCACCACAATAAACTATCCCACCAACTCGTAGCTGAATCATCTACATAGTCCAGCTTAAGGCATACAACCTCCTCAACGGCGGGCAAACGGCGTCACTATTACTAAATCTCCCTAGTACCTTCATTTCCCTCACTCCCATTATGCACTCCCACCTCGTTTCGTCCTACTGTTTTGTGATGTCCTATATGTTTGTGCCATCCCTAATGATGGAATATGCTCAGTATTCCCGAAACTGTTGGCTAAATACAATCTTTTTTATTCCTTTGGGGCCGTCCACATATTACGTCATCAATTTTTGCTGACTCCCCCCCCCCCACAATCACCCTACCGTCTAATCCAATAACCACCCCTCCCTCTTGCAAAATGACGTAATTTTCTAAAAACTATAGATGTGATGGATTACTTCGACAATTAAAATCCACTAAATTGTAAAAGTAATTGTTTATTTTATACAGTAGAACCTTGATTAACCGAAGTGGTCGGGACCGGACCTCCGTCGGTAAATCAAAAATTCCGGATAAAAGAGAGCACTTAAAAATGGCCGTCAGGAGACCGCAAAAAATTTAACACTGGATTTTAAACATGTACACATGTACAAAATAACAAAATGTGATGTTTTTAATTATATTACTATAATTATAAACAATAAATTTGTTCAATAGATGTCACACAAGTCAGAAAATGCAATGTAAATGTTTATATGACATACAATATATACTTTACATTGGCTTTACGGAAGTTTGCTCTGCTGTAAGCATGACTGACGTCGTTTAGCCGCTCTGGCCCGAAGTTGTTTCAGTAGCATAAGTTTGCTAATAGAGTCAGTCTGTTACTTCAACCACATCAGTCCTTTAGCAAAACATTCAAAAGCATCAGAGTTGCTTATTTTAGAAGTTTCGATCACTTCATCTTCATCACTCTGCTGTTATCGTCATCGATATTGCGTTTTCGCTTAGTGGGCTCCATGGCATAAATGAATATTCTACATTTCGGTAAAGCCAACGCTTCTGAGTTGGACAGAAAGTAGCCAATAGAAAGGCCGAAGGCAGATGGTCTCCAAGACAAATGGAATTTCCGGCAAAGGGAGTCAATAGAATGGAATTTCCGACAGGAGGGGGGATGGGGGGGGGGAGAAAGAGATAAGATATTGGCATGTTGGTACTGCCTGCAGTAGGAATAGCTGCCGCCGAAGATGACCTTGAAGTGATATTGTTTATTTACAAAAAAAAAAAAACTTAAGGAAACCGACGTTGGTTAAATGAGGTGTTGGTTAAATAAAAGAGTTTCGGATAATTGAGGTTCTACTGTATTTTCCCATGGGGACTTCACCCATTCCTCCAAACTCTGAATCACAGGCTGGGATTCGCTACAGGTTCTCCTGTTGAGCTCGGCTCATCCATGTCCACCTCAGCTCACTCGATATTAAGTGCCTGCCCCATGATGCTGTCCCCAGTAGCAGAATTTTCGGTATCAATCTGCACCACCAGTTTCAGATGCCAAAATTTCATGAAACACCGAACGATGCAGACCCAAGCTTATTATCTTAATAAATTACTGTCATTTTAAAGCAAAATTTGCATTTTAAAATGAATGATAATACATGCAATAAATAATAATAATACATGCAGACAATAAATAAATATTTATACAGTTTAAAATTGAAATTGCAGTTAATGTAAGCTAAGAGAAAAGTAATATCTGAAGGTAAGTAATATCTCAGGCTGAAAGTAAAGAAAAAGTAACTTAAACACAGTTTAATCTTTCAAAATTATTTATTATATAACTTTAAGAAGCATTTATCTGAATCATTAGTAACTCTACTAACTACTTTCGAAGTAAAAGCATGTTTTAAAGCAACATTTGTAGATACATGCTTAAAATGTTGAAAGTATGACATCCCATATTTTTCAACCAATGCAGCTTTCAAAAATTTGCGTATATGCTTACATACACTTTCAGGAACATTAAGCATAATAAATATACGCATATCTGATGTGACAATGTCTTCCAATAAGCCATCATTACCTCTTGGTCTTTTTACCATCACATTGCTTATTACCCAACTTCACATATAGCCTCTGACATAGGGATTGAAATACAAAATGATAAAAATTTTAGAATAATGGGGAATTTATGCTTCAGCCATATCACAGATAACTTAAAAAGCTCTCGTAAATCACAAAGTGACCCTTCATCTCTGTTTTCAGATATTTTATGCTGCATCCAAGAACATACCTCTTTACAGTCAAAGAAAAAAGTGTCCTTATCAATATTTGTAAGACTGAAAGGAAAGTCGCTGATATACTCTGAGAATGTCTCAGAAGTGAACGTAGATGCCAAATGTTCTCCAGAAACATCCGATCGTGGATATATCAAATGATCAAAGTTAAAAAGACATCCAGCCTTTTGTATCACATTATCAATACCTTCATTTTATCCCTTGGTATAATGATCAAATTTTTCCAAAATATTTGTGATGAATTTGATAAAATCCTTTAAATCACTTTTAAAATTTGAACTCAGCTGATTTTTTTCCTCTTCATAATAATAAAGTAATAAATAATATCAAAATAATTGATAATTAGCTGAAGCAGTTGATCTTAATACTTTCGAGAGTTACAGATTCATCGGGTAGTGACACACCTTGGTAAGTGCAAAATTTGAATAACTCTGTAGCTGTTTTTGAATATTTGAAAAATGAATCGGGAATTTTTTCCAAGAATTGACACAAATCATCAACTTTTTTAAGTCGGACATTGTATCAATATAATTCATAAATATTTTTAAATGTGAGTGAAAATTATTAATTGATCTTGCATAATCCCAAGGAAGAATTTCAACTGACTGAACACATTTAGAAGTTTTAATATCAGTTTTTCGAGTTTTCAAAAGTGAATTACAGGAAAACAGCCTGTCCAAGAAATCTGAAAATTTTCAGTTTTCCTAGGCTCAGTAAGTACATCTAATAGACCAAAAACCATTGGAATGCCTGACTAGAACGTTCAGACCCATGGAATGACCCAGAAATAAACATATAATGCTTGTATAATTTTGCTACTTTTAATAATAACTATAATGGATAATAAATATAAAATGTCATTTATAATATTAAAATTTATGAAATTAAAAACAAATGAGCTGAATCAATCATTCCAACTGGAACAAAAACTGAACCAGTAGAATACAAACCATTATGGAGCGCATTTTTTTAAAGGCTTAATTTAAAGGAATTTAAAGATCAAATATACCTTGGATGAAACTTCAAACAAGCAGAGAAGGATGACAAAGGCTGGATAACACAGACGGGGGGACTCACTTCCAAAAAATTTTTCATTTGTTTGCCAATTTCAAAACTGATATTGGCAGCCTTTGAAGAGCTAAAATAAATAGAATCATATTTATTAAAGTACACAATATTAACAATCTTCATTTTAATCATCGTATAAGTAACTATAACTGATAATATAATGTAAAAAATATCTTTAAAAAAACCAATAAAATTTGCTATTTAATGGAGGTTTCAACATTATAGATGTAATCTTCATCATAACTTTACATAAAATGTGACTGATAATATATTTAGAATCATTAAATCAATGACATCATTCACACACAAAAGATCGAATCTATTCTGCATTTGGTGATGCACCTATTGAAAAAAAGTTTTTAAAAAAAAAACTGAGACGAAACTTATTTTTACAAGAGATGCATGGATGCTTTATCCATAATTATCAATACATGCACATGTGACCAGAGAGAAATAAATGTACACACAAGGTCGACATTAAATAACTTAAAAAAAAAATGGTCAAGTATAGGAAGTTTTAGCTGTCATTACCTAGTCTTTCCCAGGATATGGACATTTGAAAAAGTATTAGGTTCAGTTAATGGTGCGAAAGATTTGTCAAGAAACAAAATACAATAAAAGAAGTGTGAATACATAAAAGAGAATAAAGATAATCTTCTGTAATAGAGAAGAAAATAAAAAGAAAAAAAAATCTAAAGGAAAAGAAAACATTATACAGGGTGTTTCAAAAATACACGGCATAATTTCAGGTATGTATTTCACACATGTAGACAATCAAAATAGTTCATTACAACATATGTCCGGAAATGCTTCATTTCCGAGTTATGGCCTTCACAACATTGAAAATCACCGGAACGTTTTTCGTTCCGCCGGTCGTTGCCATTACAGAAGATGTTCAAAATGACCACCTC
>JAFIDM010010852.1:0-11148 GCA_023159025.1 Thereuonema tuberculata | reverse complement strand
AATAAAAATATCTTGTTGATAAACTAAACCAAGTTTTTATTTAGTCTAGTTAAGCCTAATTATTAAAACTTCAGTTTCAGAAGAACCGCAATAGAATATAGGAGACACAAGGGATTGGAAATTAGATAATGGAACTTAGTGAAAATACATCACCTGAAATTAAAGGAAGTCAATAATAATTTTAATTAGAATTCTAACTCGTCCAACCATTTTTTTTTTTTCAAATACTATTAATTCACTAACAACCCTTTTTTTTTCTCATACCTACATTTAACTTTTTATGAGCTAAATAACATCAGTTTTCCAAATAGAACTACACTTGAGAGCAGAAAAGTCGCACTGTTGCATTTTTTTACTTTTTCTTTTATTTTCCTCACAACAAACAATTTTTTTGAATCAAAATAAAGTCATTTTAAAGATTGTTTCTTCACCCATCCAATGATACCACTTTAGTCTGTATTGCGTGTCAGCAGAGTGCTTTTTGGAGGAATCTCCTAGCCTATCAGAAAACCTCGTTTTCTGACAGCCTGGGAATTGGTGATTAAAACAGAATTCAATACAAACATTTAGTAAACAATCTTTATTAATAACGGGTATTCCCTCTTCTAGCCTTAATTATGGCCCTCGATCGATTTTTCATCGATTTTATCAATTTGGGGTGTTGTTCTATTGTTGTTATTGTCTTGGTTTTGAAGGGACAATACACACTTAAGTGCTATCATTGGATAGGTGATGAAAAGATCTTTGCATTGACATTATTTTGAGAAAAAAAAAAATGCGAATTGCAAGGGAAATAAAAAGTATAAAAAATGCAACTGTGTGATTTTTCTGCTCTCCTGTGTAAATATAAATGTGAAGATATAGTAATTAAAAGTATGTGGCATTTTCACAAAACTTGAAGGTCATTTGCAGTTGAAAGCTTAAATCTGAAATGATTTGAAAAAATATATATTCAAAAAGTTGTACTTAGTAATTGAAATTACAGCTGAGGATTTGAGATACATCTTGTGAAATGTAAGTTTTACTAATACTGAATTGTATTATTAAATGCATCAGCATTTTTAACAATCTCTTCATAATATCAGTGATTAAATTTTTTAAAATTTATGGCTAAAAGTAAGTATATCTATTTCGTATCTTCATGCTAAAATGTTAACTAAAAAAATTGAAACACTTGATAATATTTTGAAGTAAGCAAATCAGTATAATAGTTAATATTAATCTATCATTAGTTAATTCAGTTATTAAATGTTTTGCTTTGAATTACTAAATATGAACTATGTTAAATTTATATATTAAACTAATTTACTTTGAATTAAATGTAAAATTATTAAACCAAATCGTCCTTGCAATATATTACCAAGATTAAACAAGGACTTCATGGTGTCTTTTTGGACTGGTGAATCACCTGGTTATTTTGGTGTATGATGTATCGGGCAAAGTTTATTTCACTGATGATTAAATGTTTTGTCCAAAGACTAATTTTGTATAAAGAGGATGGGTTCCAATAATATGTAACAATGAATTACATTTTTACGTATGTTGTGATTTTTTCTTTATTGAGAAAGTAATTTTATATATCATTTACTGAAGAATATAAAGAATTCAATTTTTCTGAAGGTTTAAAATAGATGAACTTTAATAAATAAATTATTTCCAAATCATAGTATAGTTTATACAGGGTGATTTACGAAGATATGCAGAAACTTCGAGAGCTCATTCTACATGTAAAAGTAAAGGAAAAAAGTTATATAAACTTAGTTACAGAAATGCTTCGGTAGCGAGTTACAGCTAGTGAAAGATTTCGCCTATAATTTAGTACCCATTGTACGGATCAATACACACATGGAGTACAACTCACAAAAAAATCAAAACAATGCAATTCACATTATTGTTGAACAGTTGTTATTGAGTTGCCAACTTGTGTACTAACAATTTTTTGCACAACATAATTCTGTGGTTTTAAATAAAATTACATTCTGTCATACAGTATTTCAATGCAATAATTTATGTACTTTACGACACACATGTTCATTTGTACTTTTATCGGCCATATGTACAACATGTGTTGTTTTGTTCTGACGAAATGTTCATTTACTCTACCATCTAAACACGTTCTGTATACTGTATTTGCACCGTTTTCTTCAGAATAAAATGCTCTACAAAGTTTGTTGCAAACGTTTGTGTGTCAAACCTACTTTACCAACGTTATTGTACATCAAACAGAAAAAAGGTTGTTTCGCGATCCTTCTTTTGTAGGTTTCATGTGGGATACGCTTACAAACACAGGGAGATACAGTTCTGCGACATGTTTAATTCGATATTTCAGGTCAACAACCATAAGAAACTGCTGATTTCCCTCCCTTAGGGTACTAAATTATGGGCAAAATCTTTCTATAGACTATATAGATTTTAAAGGCGCTCTCCACTGAGGGCCGAAAGGCTAAGTCTTTTTAGCCTAATGGTTAAATCAGAGTGTACAACACTAGAATGGTGAAGATCCAGTTCAACAGTGACAACCAATGACCACTGATGGAGTCATCCACCAACATTTAAGAAATATAACATGAAGATCATGCCTAGTGTGTCATATTTCTCTATGTACACAACCTTTCTCTTCATGGGCTTTAAGATCAGACGCCCACATCCAAATAATGATGTTACCCGATACCCATTAGCAGAAGTGCCTTGCATTTCACCATAGAAAATTGGAAGGCAGTTGCCTCCTTCAATAGATCACAGTTCTACCTACTCCAGATGAATGAAAAGTGCAGGATCAAACGTACTTCTTACAAATTTTTTTGGTCCTGATACCAGATCCTACACATGTAGTGATTTGTTCACTTTCTTTCTCTAAATATTCTGAAATTCCCACTACTTTTTGTCCTTACGACATTCATTCATCATGTTTCAGTTAATCATAGATCAAAACCTATCTCAGCACATTTCATAATCTTTCTTTACACCTAATGATATTGTTGGGTTTCCATTTCAATTTTGGGGACAGTTTCATTATAATATTCAGTAGGAATTTTAATCATTTCCAAAATTTGGTTTTACTTGGAGAAATTGAATGAGTTTATTACATAATAACAGAGGACATTTCTGTTTAGTACCAGTAACCTAACTTTCAGATTTAATATTGAATCTATATAGTTTTATTTTACTGTTTTAAGGTATATATATATGAATTATTATAAAGTATGTCATTCTTAAATTAAGTTTTAGTTTGTTTTTTTTCTTTATTAGAAATAGACCTTAAAACAGTAAAATAAAACTAGAATATTTGGTGTGCTATAAATGAATAAAATCAACAAAGCATTGAAATGTGTTTGATCTGTTGGTATTCAGACAATAATGATACATTGATGTGGGAAATGTGTTTGGAAGACTATGATCTCAAAATTGTCAAAGTTTTCATCCAAGTAAATAAGTTGAATTGGAAGCGAGTTCAGTGAAACATTGACTTAAAAGTCTATATTCCAAAAAGTCCACTTATTACAAATTATCAATCCAAAAAAATTCATAAAAACTCAATAATTTTGACAGAAAGAATTCTTTTTCTCAGAATTTAAGCTGTTAAAAGCTGATAATTTCATATTTTCCATTTAATATCCAACTGAAGCTGTGGAAATTTGTTTCATGTCATATGACATGTATCACAGAATCAATACTTTGTGAAATCAGAGGAAAATAACCCCTTTCTAAAAAGTCATTTTCACAAGTTACTTTAGCCAATGGCTCAATTATTAAGATTGTTTTCCCACTCCAGGTATTTCACTGATTGAAGCAAAATTACATTGGTAATTATATTAATTTTTATGAACACAAATTGTCTTTAAAGCAAATCTGAAATAAAATCAATGAAGAATTATCAAAGGTCTAAAATTGTATTTTTTTGAGATGGCGTAGGTAGAACATCTTTTTTAAATATTTCATGTGTAACAAAATTCAAGAAATTTATTCTTGAAAACTACTTTTATATTAACTTCAGCGAAGGTTTTAAGATTGCATCTTTGTTAATTGGTTTATGTAATAAATGTTTCCAAAGAAATATCTTATACCATTTCCTTTTGTATTTAAGTTTGTGCATCAATTTCTTTTAACTGCAAAATCTGTTTCATTAATGAAATAAATTGATAATTTGAAAATAGACACAATAAAACTTACAACTCCTTTACTTGACATTCTATATTTCGTCCTTATAATAGGACTTCCTCAGGAATTTCAAATGATACAAATTACAAAAATGAACAAAATAAGAAAGAGAAAACTTTCCTCTTCTTATTCAACACAAAATATAATAACAAAGTAAACTGTAACAATTATATCATATTACCAAATTGTTTAAACAAACCCATCATTTAATAAATTCTTTTCAATAATCGTTTAGTATTAATACCACAAAACAATTACAAATTAATTTGAACAGACATGTTGATGTGATAATTAATTTTAATATTAAAAATTCTTTCACTTTCCTGTTTCTACTCAAAGACTTCTTGAATAAACTCAAAGATATATCGTTCACTTTCAGCGACCTGTCTTTATTCATACAGATGCAGCTGTTAATTAGGCAGGATTCTAACTTATACCGTTTATTTTCATCTTTTACACTGAACACTTTATATACGATAGGATCAGGGCAGTGGCCTTTGTTTACACAGTGTCTAGCCCATTCCGATATGTTTACCTTTCTCTTTTCATACGCTGTCGTGTGTTCTTTTACCCTCTCTCTTACTGTTCGGCCCGTACTTCCTAAGTCCTATCGTAAGGACGAAATATAGAATGTCAAGTAAAGGAGTTGTAAGTTTTATTGTGACTATTTTCAATATATGATAAGTAGAAGTATGAGAATTATGATATAAATTGATAATTTATGTATTTATTATCTTTTTGCCCAGTTTTAAACTTTTTTTTTAATGGCATCACCTACTATTACAATCCGTAAGTTTCTCCACTACTGATGTTGACACTGAAACAAAATATTTGGCAGGAACAAAAAAACTGAAAATAATATTGTGATAAATACAAATAATGTATGAAATAGAATTCTTCCAGTTTAGCATTTCTTTTTTTCATCATCTAATTTTTATTCTACCTATTAAAATTCATTATAAAATAATTTTTTTCTTACAGAAATATTTGACTAATGGCAAAATTATTTTTTCCCAATGTGATGTTTTCTTTCCATTACACAAATTCCCATTTAGATTGTAAGTATTTGGTTGAATTTTACGAAACATTTATGTTTTTAATTTTACTTATAGTAGAAAGAAAATGTCTTCATCTTAGATTAAAAGGAATTATTAAGGATTCTCTCTCAATGCAACTGAATGCAGGATATTTCTGATTCTGAAAATTTAAAGTCAATTAGCCGATAGGTATTTCAATGATTTTGCAAAACACAAACTTTTAATTTTTTAATTTAAATTTAAAGGTTTGCTAAAATGATAGTGGTACAATAAAATGATAGCTTTATTGAACATTTTACATTATTTTACTACTTATATATTAGATCATTTAAAGCAAGAAATTTGTGATACAGGAAATATGTTTGACAGTATGAATATGAAAGCAACTTTTAATTTCAAGTCATCTTAAAAAAAAAATATATATTTATTTATTATTTTTTAAAATACAATTTAAACATTTCAAAAGTATGGAAATTAAACTTCAGAAAATGCTCTTCTATTTGAAAGGAAACAATAGGAATTTAAAATACAAAGATGTAACAAAATTTGATTCAATAATATCTGCCAGCCAATAAGCATTATACAGGATAACAGTACCGAAACATGAACGTCATGGTTTCAGTTCCGCCAATGAAGTTACAGAGTTTGACATCTGCAAATGAAACGTTCCAAGTGGGCCCCCTCTCTGATAACACAGAGTTCGTAGCTGTTCACTAAGTTTTGTAGCATATCCCAAAATAGTGGCTGCTGCATTTCGCGGAAGACACAAAGAACTTCCTCTGTGAGTTCGGCAATATTGGTGGGATGTGCACGGAAAACATGTTCCTTAAGCATTCCCCAAATGAACGCATCAGGGGGAGTAAGGTCTGGCAAATGTGACCGATATGGAAAATCTGTGAACCGAGATGACATTTCCATGAAAGGTGTTGATGAGATGGTCTCTGCATAGGTGTGGCGGGTTGCACCGTCCTGTTAGAACCATTGAACTGCAAAGCGAATATTCCTCCCTCAGCAGAAGGCACAGAGGTCTTTGATGAATGGGAGTAAGCATGTGTTCATGTAGCGGTGTTGGATTTGTGTCAATGAAACCCCATCTTCCTCAATGAAGTAGGGACCAACAACGCCATACCCTGATACTGCACACCAAATGGTTATTTTCTCCGAATTCAGTGGAAGCTCCTCCATGATATCGAGACCGGCAAAGCCTATGAACCAGTTTGACCGTCAATTAATGTAACCTGTAACATGAATATCCACCACATCAGAGAACAAAATGTTATTCATGAACTCCAGGATTTCATGCCAGTTTCTGGGCCTGAGCCAACGCTCTGAGACCCTTCAGGTTTCTTTGTAAGGATGTTTGTGGCATGCCAATCTTCAAGGCTGTTTTCCATTGACTCTGCTGTGGCGACTGCAACACTTGACTGCCATTGATTGTCATTGGCTGTTACAGTTCTGGGATGCCCTGTACATCCTCGGCACTGCACCAAAACACTACGAGTTCATCTAAACTTGTTACTCATTGCTACATTGACGCTGTTGCTGGGAACAGGTTTTCAGAATTGCTACGCAAAAAACACCTTCACTCGCAGTATCTAGGATCATTATTATGGACTAATTCGTACGAGCAATTATATTGCTCCACAATAAACACCTTTTCCTCTGATGTCAGCACCATTATGACATGTTCAGTAACAGCCATGGCAATAGAATCTTCCACAGCATATAGTGTTCATGCGAAGTCATGGTTCTGACGCATTCTACTCGAGGGGTGTGGCACCGTGTTTGTTTTGAGTCATCCTGTACTTTATACTTTCAGTCACACCCAATATCAGATGAATTGAGGTAGATTAGATCCAATTTGTTAAAATTGATTAGAAACAATAATAAAAGTAAAGGATTCCATGTGCTTAAAGAAAACAAAGAATGTAAATTAGAACGAAAATAAAACAAGTAAAAGCTTTTTACAAGATGTAACAGGGGAAAAAAAAAAAGTATTTGTATACCAAAATAAAATTATATATTCATCATAAAATGACGGTATAATCATACAGACAGACAGACAGAGAGAAGTTAGGTCAGCTAATACTCTATTTATCGTTCTATTCTTTTGCTGTATAGTTCTGTATGTTTGTACCATTCTCTGATGAAGTAAATTTACCTCTTTGAAATTCTCTAATTCTACTCAAGGGAAAGAAGTTGACTGACTTCAAAAAAGAGACTAAAATAAAACCATACAATTTTTCTATTTCTTTTTAAGTAAAAACAATATATGGTTAGTTTGCCAATTTTTGAATGTCCACTTAGTTAAGTTGAAGAAGAAAGAAAAAAAATGTGCCAACACAAGGAGTTACTTCTATATATCTGAGAAGATAAAATAAAATTTTCAAGACTGCATTGAAGATAAGATTTCGGCGATTGTGCAGAGAAATGAACCGTATTTTGGAAATCTGGTAAAATTGTGTTCAAATGTTCCTAAGATCACACCCTTGAGTCAGATTTGTACTAAAATAAAATTGATATTGAAGTGAGTTTTTAATAAATCCATGACTAAAGTTTCAGTTCATCAAGAGATGGATGGGCATTCCTATTTCAACTTAACAAAAACAATCTAGAACTTTCTTGTTCTATATAAAAGTGTTACTGGATATCCAAAACCCTATAATTAATAATAAAGTGTGGTAGCTATATGGGTAAGACTAGAAATAAATGTTTTATCAGGAACCAACATTTTTCTTAGAACTTCCCTACAGCAAAAGTGAATTATTTCCCTGGGAAATAAGAGAAGTATTTTTAGGAAGTATTTTCCAATTTTTCTATCTTATTATTATTACTCCACATATGTAATTTCTGACATTAAAACCAAAACATCTTTTAATAACTATACCAGCTTTTATTGAGTGTTCCTTTAAATGTGCTGGAACATTGAGTTACATTTCTTGATAATAGAATAATCTTCCTCAGATACAAAATAAACTAAGCATTAGTGTTCTCAGTTGGGATGTGGAAACGGTTTTTGTATTTCTGAAGGAAAAATCTCAGATACATTTACTCTACACAAAGTAATTCTTTGAATTCAATAAATGGTGAAAATTTATTTTAGAAAGCATAGTCTGCTCATTCTCAACAAATGGATAAGCTACTGAACAAATTTTACCATAATAAATACAAAGGATATGGTTCAATGTTAATAGATTCCATAATTATTCAGTTGCATTATTTTTGAAAAAGATTCATGCCATCAAATGATTATTTATATATAAATTAAGAATTTGTTTCTTTACAGTATCTATCTCAATGTTTTCTTTATCTTTCAAAGTGCTATGATGTTATCACTTAACCCTTCACCGTTTGATTTACAGCAAACTTTTTTTTTTTGTTTTTTTCATTTCTAACATCTTTTTATAAACCACTCGTATTTCACACAATCTTCGGCATTTTTTTTTTATGTTCAATACTAAGGTACAATAATTATTTATCCCATTCCTGTAATTCAGAATTCCTACTGTTTACAAAAATCTCTTAATTATCATTGTGAGTTTAGAATCAACCAAGTTATTGCATATAGCTGAAATTTTTCTTTTAGATACAAAACTCACAAAGAATAGTTTTTATTATTCCCATTCTGAAATAAATTTTATCATTTAAACACACCAAGATGGATAAAATAATATTCAAATCTTAATAAGAATTTGAACTTTAAGATTCAGGGTTCCTTAACCTTCTTTAGTCTTCTCATTTGAATGCAAATAGTATAACAATTTCTACTTGATCTTTATTGAAAAGCATCATTAGAAAAGATGATTTATCAACATAACATCACTAAACGCACTGATATTGTAAATTTTATCAGATTTATATTAATTAACATGACTGTTCTATTGAATATAATATACTTAAGACTGTTCTCATTAATGAATGTTTGTATATAGAAATCTTAATTAGAAAAGAATTTAGTGAAAGAAGATACAATTGGATAAGTAAAAACACTTTTAAATTTGTTTGTGACTTTGAGACTCTCAAAACAACTGTCCAGAGCACGCGGTTGCCTCGTGTTCCCTTTCCCTTGACCACTGTGATGATATGGACCTACTTAGTCAGCCTTTCTTTTCCAGCTGATCGCAATCAGTCTGTGTGTTTGTCCAATAACTTTGAAGCTGCTACAGTCTTCTTGATAATTCACACATACCTATTTCCAGACAAGTTTCAATCTGAAATTTTTTCATTGTTGGTCTTTGCCAGGAAATTAGAGTGGAAGGTGAAAATAACATAAGAACTATGAGTTTCTGTTGGTGCCTTCATAATAATCCATGAATTAACAAATGGTTTGATATAATGAAGATTAATTAGATGGAAAATAATGCAGTTTAGGTATTTTTTTCTGAAAATGTAAAGTTTATAATATATTTATATTCAGCAAATATTATAATTTAAACAAGGTAAGGATAGCGATTAGTAAACCAATCACAGTGCTTCGCATAGGCTTCTGAGTTACCTTTACTTTAGAATAGATTGTGCCGGGGTGGTCTAAAAAATACTCTTGGGAGTCTGTTTGCAACCCCATGCTATCTTATCCACCCCTATTTATATGGAATAATCGCCATTCTTAACTCAAACCTTGTTAATACAATTTCTAATAATTATTAAAAAAAAAAAAAAAACTTAAGTTGATGAGGGGATCGAACCTTCGCGTTATTAGCACGACGCTACAACCAACTGAGCTAACAGGCCACCTACAACATTTAGGCCACCCACAACTGAGCTAACAGAAGCCGTTGCGAAGCATTGTGGGATATGTGTCCACAGACAGACAACCTGGGGATATAAGGCGTCTTTCAAAAGCCTAAAATCACTGGAGCTTTTTCGTTGTCATTATTTTCTTGAATTTAGAGAAGAAGGGAGGGGGGGGGGAGTTAAAGAAAATAGGCTTAAAGTTATTTCTGGATTTCCTTGGTTTATTCAGTTTTGCAAATAAACACAGACTTTATCTTAACAATAGTTGAAATCCAGCAGCAGAACAGTAGAAGATTCCCTAAGTTGTGTTTTGACTTTTGAGTGGAGAATCCAAGAATTGATCTCCCAAATCCAAACTATGGTAAAAAAAACAACCTCAACACCACCCTTTGTCATGCACTCTGATAGTAACTGTAACTTGTTCGCTCGGAATTAGCCATGCATTCTAACAGAGATCGATTGAAGTTTAAGAGAGAACAAAAAGCTGAGATAAAAAGTTGGTAACAAATAACACATTGTTTGTAAAAAAGCATTTGTTTAAATAACCATCTAACTAACTAACACAAGAACTTGTCTCGTCACACAGTTGCCATAGTTTTAATGTTTCTGTATCTCATGGCAGTTTTAATGATACTATTCAATGTTACTGCATTGATTCTCTTTCATTGATGGAGTTCGTGGCGTCACTGATGTCTGTTAGATCTGGTTCGTTGGGAGGATATCAGTTTGTTTTGATCTCGGGAATGTGTTGGGGGCAGGAATCCCTTCCACAACTTACAGATATTGTCGTTTTTGAATATTTTCTTTGGGAATTTTTTTTATTTAGTACATTATATTGGTTTGGCGGCATCATGTCATGTGACAATAAATGCAGTATAACATCAGTTACCCAAATAACAACAAATTTGAAGACATATGGAGTATACCACAGAAATAGTAGTAATTTCTCATTAGAGTAGTTAAAAATCATTCTTAAATATATCCCTGAAGGACGAGTACATCCAGTTAATTACACATACAAATATATACATACATATAAACATAAGGCTGGATGAGGAATTTCTCCCATCAATTATTTGTACAATATTTCTTCCCAGGACCTTCAGCCTTCTTCAGAAGAAGTTTGAGAACTACATTAAAAGTCTTATCAATGTTTTGCAGCTGATGACCTTCTTATCCAAGCCATTGTAAAAACACGGGTCTAAAATACAAGAGACAG
>JAFIDM010010851.1:0-11149 GCA_023159025.1 Thereuonema tuberculata | reverse complement strand
TTATTAGTGAGTAAAGGCTCCACTAATACGAATGGCAATATATCTTTCACGCGTTATGGAATCAAAGAAATGGCAGAGGTCTTTTAAATTAAAAAAAAATAGACATTCTTGCAGCAAAGTATTACGAAACTGTGCGATCGTTGATGAAAGATAATTTCAGCATCTCTACAGTCCTTCATGAAATGAGATCTGGAGACTGGGGAAGCTGGGGATGATAACAGAGGACCTCTCCTACTTAGCAAAGGATTCTCTACAACTCCGACATAGTGGATAAATGCACTGTCTGCCGTAAAAGACAATTACATTCCGGGAGTAGAATGCAGTAGTTTTATTATAATACTCTAGTATTCTCTGCATAACATTTTGTCCTCTTATGGTTTCTACGAACCGGTTTACAAATAGAATATTCCTCGTATCATTATTGGAATCTTCAAGTATGTAGGTAGTATTCACAATGGAAGCTGGGTCCTACCTTTAAAAGTTTCTTTACAAACTCTCCTATTTCCATTGATACAAAGTAACTTGTAGCTAGATTCATCGAACAACATCACTTTTTTTTTTCCCATTGTTGTAATGTCCAATCCCTATATTCTTGGCACCAGTGTATGCGTATTTTATTTTTTGCTAAGAGCAGTTGCTTCGGAAAAGTTAGACAACTTACAAGACTCAGTTTCTTCAACTCATTCCATATCGAAGTGTCAGACACTTGTTGCATTGAGGTCTCTATTGTGGCATACTAGCAAGCATGCGTATTCTCCTCCTCAGAATACAGAGGTCAGCACTGCAAGAATGGTTTTCCGGCTATATTTCTACAGTTTGATTATGGACTATCCACTTGTCTTCCAGTAACTGAAAATCTCTCGAAATGGTTGTCTTTGAGATGCCAATGACTTCTTTAGTTTTATAAATCATGGCTCTTATTAGATGTCCCACAATGATTAGGCTTTTTATTTTTAATTCAAAAGCGTTTTTACCATTTTTCCATGAAACCGAATAGGCGATGGGAGTGGTATTGACAAAGTTCACTTCAAGTCCTTCAGACCATTGAATCTTGGTATATTCTTGCCGTAGACGGTTTATCTTAGTCTCAGAATTTTTGACCAGTATATGTATATTCTAAACTTTCTTTACTACATTTCTAAATTTAATTGATCAACTCTCAGTAATTTTCAAGTGTCAAATTTAAATGACTTTTCTAACAAGTCCCCACAAAATAACACATTCTCAAACAAAGATTCCTTTGAGAACCTTCTTTCATCACAGACATCTGAAATATAATTAATCTTATATTTTGTGATCGTTGTTATGTGCTGACAATAATACTAATGCATATTTTCTTTCTTTGAGATTACCTCAATGATGAGTTCATCAATTAAGGTAAAAATTCAGTGGTGTGGTGATCGAACAGAAGATAACAGGTATCAATAAACATAGACCCCCTCTTTCTGTTCAGTTTCCTTTTTGTGATTTTTTTTTAGTCAAATTTTTAGCTAATTATATTTCTGGAAGAGGATATACCACAAAATATAATTTCTGTAAAGAAAAATATCTTTTTCTTGATGGTTACGATTGATAGACTCACCTTTAGTGGTATTAAAGAAGACTTAGTGCTATATGTTGCAGTGACATTCAATTCTATTGGTTTATCTTTCTTAATTTCATCATAATTATGAGGAAGTAAATATAGTTGCCCTGATTTTTTATCAATATGAATAAGTTTTTGTTCTGGGGTAAGTTCATATTCAATGGTTCCGTGGCCTTTCAAGCAAGTATAAGAAGGCTGAAAGAAAAGAAAACAATACAACATTTTATAATTTCTATTATAGATTAGCTGTTGAAATACAGTCAGATACATAAATGAAATAATTACAGAAAAAAATTCAGAAATAGGAAAAAAATTGAAGAAGCTCAATTAAAGAAAAAAAAATATTAATGAAAAATAATCAATTATAAGTGAAATTCAACAAATTTTTGAATTTTAATGCCTAGTGACATTATTAAATGTTTATTTCCAATAAGTACAGCTTTAATTATTGAAATTCTTACAGTGAACATTGTAAACGAATATCCAAATGAACTTTGTCTTGTAATTCCCACAAGCATCTGATTGACAAAATTTAGGTGGTTATACAACATCGGTAACTTCAATGACAACCACTGCCTCATCTAGATTAAAATTAAAATAATTTTATTCTTAGGCAAATATTCGGGCATTTCCCTTAATGGATAGAATGATAACAGCATAAGTATTGTATTTTAAAAATGTGTTGCCTGAAATGTAAGTTCGGCATTAATAAGTGCTATAAGAAACTGTATATGCTGAATTACAGGATTATAACGATAATAGAATTGAAAATTACCTGTCATGCTTTCCTGATCTGTTTAATCACTTTCTGCTTTCACACGAATAACATAAAGATTCTTTTCATTGTGAGTGAATTCTTCATTTGTGAAAAGTTCTCATTTGTCCTTAGTTCAAAGTATTTTGAATCTAAAAAATAAATTTAAAAATATGTAAATCTTTAATAGCTATATTTTTTTGTAAATTTATGTTTGGAATTTTAAAAGCAGGATTTTGTGACATTCAACATTAATTTTTTCAGATAAGACAATGAATAAGAATATTAATCAATTAGCAGTAGTATTGAAATTAGTCCACTGCAATGCAATTAGTCTTTATGAAAGTCTTAAGTATGTAATTTAAAATCGAATTTAAATAATTTAATCTGATTACCAAAACAAAATAATTATTATACACTAGACGGGTACCGTCGCTTCGCTCCGGAACCCTTGCATATATAGCATTAAAAAAAAACTTTATTTATTTAGCAAATTATGATTGAGATCGGAGAATATACGACTTCCCAGCCCATTGTGGTCTTCTCCACTTAACTCAGGTGTATTGCAGGTTGGCACCACACACCTGGATTTGTCGCCACACACACTTAATGGTCAGTTTGCCAGATTATTCCCTATCCCGTGGGAATTTCGAAAAATCCGGCCTTATTCCTTGTCGACATCATAAAGGGAATCTCTGTGCAAAATTTCAGCTTTCTAGGTCAAAGGGTTTGGGGTGGGCGTTGATGAGTCAGTCAGTGAGGGAGTCAGGAATTTTCTTTTTATATAGGTCGATTTTTATGAATTTTGTTTTGATAAATTCATTGATTAGTTCTTCATAGATTAAATTTGGATCTGTTATTTTCTCCTTTTCAACTCTTATTATCCGAGATTCGTTCTTTACATATTATTCCTGGTGTTTCGATATTGTGCTTATTTACGAAAATATGATCCCACCCAAAACACTTCCTGTAAAATAAGTTGCCAAGACTCACATGTCATAACGCTTTCACTGTTAAAAAGTTATCAGATCTCATCTAGAGCCAAGCCCCTCACTCTACATGGGGGCCTAACTAAAAACCCTACTATCTTGGTCAAAAAGTGTGCCTAAGCATACTCCATATCCTTTACATAACTCCATGGGATTGTCTGTGTGACAGCCACGAAACGGCCAAGGCATACTTTTTGACCAAGATATAGGGTTTTTAGAGTTGGGGCTTGTAGAGTTAGGCCTCGTTGAGTTAGGGGCTTGGCTCTACATGAGATCTCATATCTTTTTAACAGTGAAAGCATTATGACATGTGAGTCTTGGCAACTTATTTTATACGAAGTGTTTTGGGTGGGATTTCATTTCTTTTTGTAGGATGAGATCTGATAAGTTTTTAACAGTGAAAGCGTTATGAGCATGTGAATCTTGGCAACTTATTTTACATGAAATGTTTTGGGTGGGATTATCTATTACAACTAAATTTAGTTTTAAGATTATTTAGAAAATGGATTTTTTTTCAATACCCTACTTTTCTGTTTTTCTATTGGTCAACTTGTATATACAAGCTGTTTGCACTTTGGAAGAAATCACATTATTACACAGTATTATTTAGGCCGAAGCATTGAGGGTACGACGTATTTCAGATCTTAATAAAATCCAAAGTATAAAAGCTAGATAAATGAAACTTAGCGTATTTCATTAGCATGGTAACTGCATCTTATCCTGAAAATTTGAGCTCTCTAGTATTATCCAGGCCGAAGCTATGAGGGTTCGATAATACATAACCAGACCCCCCCTTTATGAGGGGTTGGAATGTGAAAGTTACGGATTTCTTAATTTTTTTGTTGTTAGTGTGCTAATCCTAACCTGCATACCAAATTTCAGCTTTCTAGGACTTCAGGAAGTACCCTAGAGGTTTTGATGATCATGAGTCAGTCAGTCAGTCAGTCAGTGAGTGACGGAATCGACGTATTTTAGGTATTAATAACATCCAAAGTATAAAAGCTAAATAAATGAAACTTAGCGTACTTCATTAGTCTGGTAACTGCATCATATCCTGAAAATTTGAGCTCTCTAGTATTATCTAGGCCGAAGCTATGAGGGTTCGAAAATACGACGAAACACTTCCAGAAAAGGTACGTAGTGCCCTTCCTGCCTTCGGCTCGTCTTGGCGGGGGCACTGCCGTGCCCCCAGATCTACATTTGTTTTCGTATTTCCATGAATTCTACAGTCGTTTCTTGTTGTTCCGTAAAGACAATTGTTGAAACCATTATTGCACCTAAGTTTTAGGTATTTCTGTAGGCTGCAGCATTGTTTTTATTCATTTTGAAAAGATCTACATTTACATCGCCAATTAGTATAGTTGGACAGTTGTTTAATATATTTTCATTTTTTATGAATAGATGTTCTAATTCTTCTGTAAATTTACTTTTCTTTGTGTTTTGTTGGTTTATATACAGCTAAAATGTTAATATTTTGTGTTTCATAACACAAACACATTTTTGATAACGAAGCATATTAAATTTTATTACAAAATTAGGTGTTATTACGATAAATAACGTGTTTTGTGAAAATTCTTGAATCATTTTCCAAAAGATTTTCTTGCTCCGACATTTTAATATTATAATTTAACATTTTGCTTATAGAATGACAGACAGAATAATCTTTTTTATAATATACGTTTTTATAATATATAATAGTATAATAATAGCCGGGTACCGTCGCTTCGCTCCGGAACCCTTGCATATAGCATTAAAAAAAAAACTTTATTTATTTAGCAAATTAATATTGAGATCGGAGAATATACGACTTCCCAGCCCGTTTTGGCCGCCTTCCTTAACTCCGGTGTATTGCGGATTGGCGCACCACACCTAGGGTTGCCGTCACACACTTGCCAGATTATTCAGTTTGTCAGATTATTCCCTATCCCGTGGGAATTTCGAAAAATCCAGCCTTATTCCTTGTCGACATCATAAAGGGAACCTCTGTGCAAAATTTCAGCTTTCTAGGTCCAAGGGTTTGGGGTGGGCATTGATGAGTCAGTCAGTGAGAGAGTCAGGAATTTTCTTTTTATATTTGTAGATTTTCATGAATTTTGTTTTGTTAACCTCATTGATTAGTTTCAATTGGAAAAGGCCAAACACACAGTTTCTAAAAAATTAACTTTTTCAACGACCTTTTGAGTCAGGACTTTTCATTTCCATTCACAGATGGCAAGATTTTTAGAGAAAATTTTAAAAAAAAAAAGGCTTGCAATACTACTGCTTACACTATTTTGACTTACTCTTTTTTTTATTTTGAGGATTCACAATTTTTTTCTTTCATTATTTTATTTTTTGACCAGAATTATAAAAATTCGAAAATAAAAAAAATTGACGGTTCAGTTGTATATGATCAGCTGCATTTGGTTACATAATTCAGAAAACGAAATTTTAATACATTTAATAAACATGAATGGGAGAGACCAAGTGACATCCTAGAACAGCTGTTTCACGCTCTTTCACAATCGTCGGCTGGGAGTAGTCACCAGTAAACAGTGAGGTCTCGGTACTGAGGATAACAGGAATAATTGTTTAATTTTGTTTTGGAGGCTCTACTGCTATTCCGACGTTTCAATCATTTATTTACTTGTTTACATTTTCACTTAAATGCTCTTTAAAGTTATTTAGATGAAATAGGGATTTATAAAGTATTTATCTTCTTATGTGATTCCTTGTCTCGCGAAAAAAGTAACTTAAAATTTCATTATAATTTCATTATTTTTCTTACGTTCTTTTTGGCTTTCAAAATAAAATTCTATCAAGTTTACTAACATTATTTTTTAACTTTTGTTAAGTTACTTAAATTATGTTTCGTTTTCATTTTTCTTTTGCTTTATACTTTCAATAGTTGACTTTTGTTAAGCTGTTTTGAAATTTCTTTGCATTCAAAAAATTTTGCATTCAAAAAATGTTTTGATTTATTGTAAGCTAAATTAAAGGCTTGTCTGTAAGTAAGTTACTGCTTTTATTTTGTCTAAAGAAAAAGGAATTCTTTTATTAAAGTTTCTTAAATTTTTAAAAGATTCACGCACCCTCTGTCAAATAGTTACCAGGTTTTCTTACTAAGGGGTTAAAGGCGATCGGACGTGTGAATGTCCATTCGACTTTAATCAGTCCGAATATCGTTGGAGCCTAAACCTCCCACGCATCCAAAGACATGCAGCGCGTGTAGAAACCACTTTACCTTTTTTATCTTTACAAAAGATAAATCACACGAAATATTGAAATTAAGTAGAGTAATAGTTTAAATAATATTTTCCAATCTTTGTTATTATTCTTATAACTTAACTACGTAAATTATATTAAAATTGAAATTTCGAGCAAAGGGACCAATCTGTATTCTGAAGCGAACTAGTTTGTTTTCAATGCTTTCCTAACGAAAAATTCCGCAGTGCTGAACAGTAATTGAATATCTTGCAATTCAGGAAATGATTTTGAAATTCAATATAATACTTTTAAAATTCCATTTTCTTTATTGATCGATATCAAATGTAAGTCATTATAGTTACAGAATTTCTTTGAAATGATGACTCGCTGCTCAATGCTGCTCTATTCTGCTGCTGTATATTGTGAGTTTCCAAATCCATTGTTATTAAATACATCATACTAAGCAATATTTATGGCATCTATCTTCATAGTATTAGTACAAAAATTTCTTTTTTTTGTTTGTTTTTATATTATTTTTTTTTTACTATCGGTGAACAGAAATAATAGCAACATATGTGACTCATCAATTAAGATACAGAAAAACATGTTCGCTAAGAAAGCGTGTTTTCTAAATAAAATTACTTGGAATGATCTTAAAATTCTTCTAAGAACTTCCTACTTAAGAGAGAAATCCTCTTTTTGGAGTCTGTTCTTTAACCACACATAGCCATCTTCAAACTGCCCTCTTATATCAACTAAATTCTTATCTGTTTTGTAAGAAAAATTTTTTTTTTATGAAATGATATTACATCTTAGTTATATGAAAAGATGTAGAATATTATATCATAAAGTTATATCATAATATTAACAGAAAATATACATTCTGTGACAAAAGAAATGGACATAAATACACTTTAATCATTTTAAAAGAATAATATTCCATTGAATATTAAAAGTCACGAAATTAAAAGCTACTGAATTAATAGAAAACGAAGGAAATTTATACTTGTCTCTATATGGAAACTATATGGAATCTGATTTGTTATCGTTATTATTAGAATATTAAAATTTCGGAGGCAATATCCTGCCAAGGAATGATATTGTCTGAGTTCGAATCCGTGATCTGAGTTATCTTTCTTGTTTGATTTTAGCTTTCCTTTGTTGAAAAAGACCTGTTGATGACAGCTTTGAATGTATGTAATTGAGCAAACACAAACGCGGCCGTAAGTCAGTGAACCAGTATAACGCTGGAATAGATAATTTATAAATAATAAGATGATTCCTAGTGCCGATCCCAAACTCGGATAAAGAACGAGGGTTAATGACTGGGTTTTATGGTGTTGGGTAAGATCAGTTAGGTAAACCCAACAAAACTCAACAAGGGCTGGGTTGTTCCACTAACACTATCATCCTATCCCAATTGGAGAGGGTGATTAGGCTACTTAGCACCTGGTAACGTTAATCTGATTAAGGGTTCCTGGTGCTCCAAGGCGGTTTGACATGAAGCTGACGGCGTCATCAAGAAAAAGAACAAAAACGTTTGCTAAGAAGCATAACGAAAGATGTCGGACTCATCTTAGGAGAAGAATCAGAAAACGGAAAACGAGTATGAATTTAACTGCATAAAATGTATAAAGTCTTGATAGAAGAGGACTTAATAACAATGAATGTATTGGAACATCAGAAGGTTGCGATTTCTGCGTTACAAGAAATAACATGACTTGGTGATATCTATGATAATGACAACAACACTACTTTATGCAGTGTAATCAATGGCAAAGGTGAATCTTGTGGTCTTCATTGTACATAAAAGTCATAAGCAATTTATTATGGGATTTAGGGCGATAGATGAGAGATTAAGTTTCTTTTGAATCCGCTAAAAATTCATCAACATTACTTTTATTTCTGCGCATGCACTGATAGAAGATAAAGATGCAAATTGTAAGAATGCATTTTATAACAATTTAACAATTTTATAGGAAAGAGTTTAGAATCAAGATGTTAAAATTATTTTGAGAGATTTGAACACCCAAATTGGGAAAGAGAATGCATTAAGACCAGGTCTTAAAGCATAAGTCTGCATAAAAATATAATTATGGTAATCGGAGGATTATTGATTTTGTTATTTATTCACAATTTGGCTACAAGCTTGTACAGCTAAGCATAAACTACATATATTCATGTCGGGGAACCTGGATACTCATCCTATTAATAAGCAAAAAAAAATGTACGTGTCTATGTAAATTTGTATTTTGAAATAACCAATCACAGTGCAGTGCTATAATACGACAGCCGTGACGTCACGCCCAGGTTTAAAGATGGCGCTCTTACTATTTTCCCCACTTCACCACGACAGATCACGATTACACAATTATTATCAGCATATTGAGATTTTATTTTCCACATAAATGAAGTTTACGCTGAAATGCATGAAGTTCATGCATCAAAATTTATCAGAGAGTTTGTAAAACCTCGGTTTTTACATAATGTCGGCTGTGTCGCCGCTCTCTCAATAATCAACGAAGTAGGGATAATGACGATGCACGTGCCCTTAGTGTTGCCCAGACAGGATTATTGGTATTGGCTGTTGTACATTCGTTATTGTTATTGTTGAAACTTGTAAACCAATTTTTTATTTTATTTTATTTTAACAAAAGTTGGCTTAGTCATTCAAATTATATATGGGCTATTGCGGAAGTCATGGCTTTTGATTGACTAAATGATTGACTAAAGACATGCAATGGATACATTAGATGTTAAAGACTGTCAGAGATTGGACGTAAATAGCGACCTTTATTAAATACGAGACTATCACGAAACACATTTAAAAATCAGAAAAAAGTGAACAGGTTTTCGACCACCGGGATCTGAGGAAGGTCCACGAAAAGAAGGACAAAAACCGCTTCACTTTTAATGTTTTTTCTAATTTAAATAAGTGTGTTTCATGAGAAGTATCTTTTTAATGTTAAGTGACACGCGTTAAATTGATGTTTTTTAATCAATCGTTAATATTGTGTAGATCGAATATCGACAAAACATATCAAATACATTATGGAGTTAAAAAAAAATAAAACTCGCATATACGCCCGTCATGTATATGATGGATAGAAAATTAAAAATGACTGCATTGGTAGAAGCATAAGTGAATTTATTTATAGGAAGGCTTGATTAAAAGTCAAGTTGTGAGTGAAAATTTGGGCATCCTTTAGTAAATAACCTTGACCGTCAGTTTTTCATAATGGGTACTATGTAGTTGTCTCTATTTTCTTGAACGCGACAATGCAACATAAAGCTGGCCCTGCGATGATATCGGCTCGCTCGAAAAAAACTCCCAAATCTCGAAAGTTTGTCCTCGCGACTAACTAATAGTCATTGAGACTGGTCATTGCTGGAAACAATAGGAATGGCAAATTGACATCACTCGGTTGAAAATAGATTCTGGGAAAAGTGACGATATCACCTGTGCTGCTTTCCGAAAGAACTTCTGCCGTGATTAAATTGTGATATTATTCCTTAACGCCAATCATGTGTCTCAGAGTCTTTTCTTTGGATTGAGATTGCGAAGGAGCATCACAATTAACCCTTTCTTCAGGCTCAACTAATTAGGTGGCATGCCGGAAAACGTGAGAGTTTGAAGAAATTCTGCAGGTTCTGCAGAAATTCCTTTATCACTTTGATCATCCGACACAACTACATGTGCTGTAGTAATGCGAGACTTACAGGGCAACTGTCTTGCTTGCACACAGAGGAAAACGGAAAACCATAAATAAGATATTATATATAGAGAAGATATTATGAAATTCCAAGAAAAAAATTAGAACATCAAAACCATGCTACCAAGGACTAATGGCAGATGATAGGTAAGACAGAAAAAATATTAGGATTCTATAGAAGAAGTACACAAAAGAAAGTATGGTTGGATGAAGAAGGCAAGAGGCGTTGTACAACAACAGGCATCTCACGTCTAAAAGTGCTATGTAGAAATACGAGATCTAATACCATGACATGTAAAGAAGCTAGAAAGAAGATCAGGCAACTATATAGAAGGAAGAAAAAACAAGAGAAAAAAACGAGTACTCATAGAAATGCAGGACTACTTTCAGAGGAATGAACCATGGAAATTTTATGAAGGAGTAGTGTCGAAGCGACTATGTGTAAAGAAATAAAAGAAAATAGGATAGCGAAGAACAATTAGTGTTGAAAAGCTAGACCCACTATTTTGAAAAATTAGTTAATAAGACTTGACAGTGTAGGAGTAGATACACAAGAAAGAGTTTTGAAAAGACCTGAACTATATCAACTATTCATTGTCAAACCAACTTATAATGACTGATATTAATACCACTGCGTTGACTTTATTACAGATAGCTCAAACAGCGGTTACTTACAGTTAACAGTTTAGAACTTTTTAAACTGATGGGAATAATAACTGATCTACATGAATAGGAATGGTGTGAAATTGGAAATCAATAGTCGAAAATGAGGCAATCGTCTGGGTGTCCAATTTTCTTTAAACATCAGACTTCTGGATCGGGAGCTCTGTAGACGTAACTTCCGGATTACTTCTCCATGGATCGTCTTACAGCGTCTGTGCTGGCTCTATGTTGTTCCCTTTTCTTCCCTTCAGCAGAGCCG
>JAFIDM010010850.1:0-11149 GCA_023159025.1 Thereuonema tuberculata | reverse complement strand
TTATTGCTGAAATAATACTTCAGAATGTAGATAAGTTTGATGTAGGCTACTCCAGAATTACATAAAATCATCGTTATGCCGGATTTATACCGATACATTGAAATACAGATCTTATATTTCAGGTTACAATGAAGTAATCTTAAGATCTTTAAGATTAGAGCCTAAAAGATTACGATCCCTGTAATTTTGAAATTTTATGGAAATTTTTGAAAATTATATTTATTATTTTGTGGTTAGACTGCACTTCAGAGAAACTGGCATCTTAGCTTCTGACTTCTAAGTAATGACCACCCACGGTCAAATATTTGAAACTAATAGCTGCAATGTAATTCCAATTGGTGCCTAGATTTCATCTTTTCATCAAAATGGCCAGTCTGGTTTCAGTTACTAATTAAAACATAATCAATTCTTATTTTAAAATATTATTTTTCTTTTCAATATAACGTCATATGCAAGAAATAAAACCTTCAGAATAATTTAATGATCATTGCATTCTTTTCAGAATTGTGTTTAAATGTTGGAATAACCCATCAAAACAGTTTAGATGTTGAAATAGATGATGATGACTACGATGAATTCGGTAAGAGGCTGCCTGGCTTTTTTATTTTATATATTTTCTTAACTTGATAATTTACGCCGTAAGAACTAACCAATAAAATAATAATTCAAATTACCTTATGAGTTACCCTAATTTTCTTATGAGTTTCGTCCTTAAGGTTCAGGACGAAGTTATTATAATTATGTATAGAAACAACGTATTTGAAACATTATTTCACAATATAAACTTATTTTTTGTTTAAAGAAAAGATTGAATTAAAAGAGCTTTTTCGTAACTGAAAATTTAAAGATATCGGTAACAAACGAAGGCACAACGATAAGAATAGGAATTCGCACCCTGAGCTGTCACCGGAAAGAGACTGGGACAGACCTTGTCGTCCTTTTTAGGACTCATCAGCCAGTCAAACTCCACCGATGACAAACTCAGAAGGTACGAGAGGTTAAGATCCCTGGTCTCGCTCCCGAGAGCGGGACCTCCCCCCAAAGAAATCCTAACCAAAAAATAAATAAAAAACAAATTACAAATATTCCTTGTCCTGCAATATGTCAGGCGCAGAAGAAGTTTAATGAAGATAGTTAAAAAAGAACTAAGCCGTGCGTTTAAATTAAAAAGGGATTTAACGTGCATGAAAATTTAAAGAAATCGGTAACAAATGAAGGCATAATGCTAAGAAAAGGAATTCGCACCCTGAGCTATCACCGGGAAGAGACTGCACGGACAGTTTGGCTGGCAGATGAGACCGAAAAAGAACGAAACGGTCCGTCCTAGTCTCTTCCCGGTGACAGCTCAGGGTGCGAATTCCTTTTCTTAGCGTTTTGCCTTTGTTTGTTACCCATTTCTTTAAAAGATTGAATTGTATTCAGTAATTAGAAAATAACGAGTATTTTGATAGTTAACATGGTTACTTCTAAGTTTGAAAAGAAAATTGGATATTTTAAATCATATTATTACTAGCTGTTTAAAGTTATTAACCAAATAAATCTTACAGAAGATCATACGTATGAATTTGCGGGTTCTGTTTAAGTTACAGGTGTAAGTTACATACTGGTATATAACACTTTAATTTAGCTATTCTCAATCATTGGAATAAAATTATTTAAACAAACTACTTATAACAATAATAACAATAACAATATTATTTTGTCTAGTTGTCATTAATAATTGCTATTATTATTAATTTTTACTAATAATTAATAAATGAAAATATTATCCAAAACATATTCTTAACTTTTGTATTTCTAACATTTTATGCTTGAAAAGAAGAATATTTTTTGAACAGTTACGACTAGCACATGTTTATGTTGTGAATCTGGGTAACAGGGAAGCCAAGCGACCGGAGGTCTATTGGACTAACTCACAGAAGTACAGATAGATGAAGAGAATTGAAACTTGGTGGGAGAAGTGCAGGGGAAATGGGAGAACTCCGAGAAAACCTGCCCAGCGCGGATCGTCCACCATCACGAAGCCCATAAGAGAACCGAACCCCGGTACTCAGAAGTGAGAGGCCAATGTCATAGCGACAATGCCAATCGCGCGGCCAACGACTTGCACAAGAAAAATGAATTACTTTATCTGCAAGTTAATTATTTTACATGGTAAATTTCCAAAATTAATTTCATTACCGCAGATGAATTAATGAATAATTAATGTTTAAGTTCATTCCTACCAGGAGCGGATATTAATTCAGATCATGTCCTACTGATAGGCGAAGTAGATATTCGTCTGAAAAAGATAAGAGGAAGGCAAGTGCCGAAGAAGTTTGATATAGAAAAACTTATGAACGAAGAGGAAAAAAGAAAATTTGAAGAACATTTTCAAAAGAAAGTCTCTAATTTAGAATCTGCACCAGAAAATACTAATGAATATTGGACTCATCTAAAAAGCTGTATACAGGAAACAGCAGAAGAAACAATAGGATACAGAGAGGGTAAGAGTAATAAGAAACCTTGGATCACAGGGAAAATGTTGGAGAAGATGGAGGAAAGGAGAAAATAGAAAAACATCAACACAGAAGAAGGTAAAAGAAATTACAAGAAACTAAACAACGAACTAAGAAGAGTAACTGATAAGGCGAAGGAAGACTGGATGAAACAGAAATGTGAAGAAGTAGAGGATCTAGAGAGAAAAGGAAGATATGATTTAATGTACCGCGAAGTAAAATGTTTGGATTTCACAAATAAGAATAAGAAGTCTATGTGGTTGATAGAAGACGAAATCGGCAATGAAATAACCGACAAACAAGGAATTTTGAACAGATGGAAGAAGTACGTAGAAGAATTATATGAGACAGGGAATCGTCCAGATTACTTAGCTATAGAAGATGAAACAGCTATATCAGAAGACGAAAAAGGATGTTGTATTCTAAGGGAAGAAGTTGAGCTAGCGATTAGGGAAATGAAGAATGGGAAAGCAACAGGAGTTGATAGAATACACATTGAGTTAGTAAAATGCTTGGGTGAAGACAAGAAGCAAATACTATCATTATGCAATGAAATATATGAGAAAGGTGAATGGCCTGATGATTTCATGGAAACAGTATTGCTGCCAATACCGAAGAAAAATAATGCAAAGAAGTGGAATGATTTCAGGACTATCAGCCTTATATCGCACTCAGCGAAGATTATTCTGCGAATACTGAACAGACGTTTATATTCTAATGTGTAAGGAGAGTTGGAAGAAGAGCAATTTGGTTTTAGGAGAGGAAAAGGTAGGAGAGATGTAATTGGACTGCTGCGAACAATCGGCAAAAGATATCTAGAAAAAAATAAACACGTATATGCAGTATTTGTGGACCTGGAAAAGGCTTTTGACAGAGTGGATTGGAATAAACTTATGGAAATCTTGAAGAAAATTGGTGTGGATTGGTAAGAGAGAAGGCTAATAACTAATCTTTATATGAAACAACAAGTCAAACTCAGGATAGGAGAAAAATTGTCTGAGGGAAGTGGAATAGGGAGAGGGGTGCGACAAGGATGCCCTCTATCACCTACGCTGTTCAACATCTACTTGGAGGAGTTAGTGAAGAATTGTTTTCAGAACATTGGAGGGGTGATAGTAGGAGGAAGAAGAATAAAGTGCATTAGATTTGCTGATGATATGGCATTGTTAACAGAAGAGGAGATGATACTAAGGGATATGCTACTGTAGCTGAATGACAGCTGTGAACAATATGGAATGAAGATAAATGTAATCAAGACAAAGACAATGGTTATCGGAAGAAAGACAAAGAAGATAAACATAAGTATACGGAATGAGACATTGGAACAAGTGAACAACTTTAAATACTTAGGGTGTACTATAAGTGGTGATATGAGCTGCTGCCACGAAGTCAAGAGGAGGATAGCAATAGCAAAGGAGGCTTTTGATAGGAAAAGGAGCATCTTCTGCGGACCTCTGGAAAAAGAACTAAGGAAGAGACTAGTGAAGTGCTTTGTGTGGAGTGTAGCATTGTATGGGGCAGAAACATGGACATTACGACGCAGTGAAGAGAAACGACTAGAAGCATTTGAAATGTGGATATGGAGAAGAATGGAACATGTGAAATGGACAGACAAAATAAGAAATGAAGCTGTGCTAGAAAGGGTGGGTGAAGAAAGAATAATGCTGAAACTGATCAGGAAGAGAAAAAGAAACTGGTTGGGTCACTGGCTGAGATGAAACTCCATAATGAAGGATGCACTGGAAGGAATGGCGAACGGTAAAAAAGTTCGAGGCAGAAGAAGATTTAAGATGATCGACAAGATTATGGTAAATGGATCTTATGTGGAGACGAAGAGGAAGGCAGAAAATAGGAAAGATTGGAGAATGCTGGGTTTGCAGTGAAGGACCTGCCCTTGGCAGAGAACTATGAATGAAGTTCATTCTCACATTAAGGTGCAGAGATCCGACTGCTATTTCTATTTATAATTTACTAAAAATTATGCAATGGCTTGGATTTTTTAATCAGGAATCACGTGATAATATTGTAATGGTGTTTGTAGGAGAATCTTTTAGGAGCGAAGAAACAACGAGTCAAGTTTTGGAACTGAACTGAATTAATTAATTAAACAGAAAACTTGGGTTTTTATAAATTTTACAAAGTTGGATTTCATTGGATAAGGAATTAAAAATATATACATAGTGATTTGACAAGAGCATAATGAATAAAAATTAATTAACTAATTAAACGGCAGTAAAGGAAAAGAATTTAAAAATAAACAGAACAGCAATAATTAGGAAACAGATAACAAATGCTTAAAAATAATTACCGGTAAAGTATTGAAATAAAACCACTTCTGCATCTTAGAATCATCAGATCTATATTTATTTTATATTCGATCTTGATTTGAAAGAGAAAGAAGATGTTTCTTTTCTCTTTATTTTCCTGTATTTAATTTTATCCTGAAGAAGACCCGTCATTGGGCTGAAATATAGATCTGATGATTCTAAGATGGAGCAGTGGTTTTATTTCAATACTTTATATTTTTAGAAGATTATAAAATTATCATGAGGATGAGATAATTACCGGTAAAGATTAAAATGAATAAAATACAGATAAATTCAGAGAAATAATTTCTAAACATTTACAAATAAATGATTTCTGAAAATATTTACATATAAATAGTTACAATATAAGATAAACGGAAATTTGAAAATGGTTGATGTGTTGCTAATACGGTCCCATTTTTATAACAAGTGTAGTTCTTCGCACATTGAAAACGTAAGAAAAATCTATGAAATGTGTGGAATTATTGATGAGAAAAATTGCTGACTATTAAGAAATAAACTTAAGTTGAAAATGTAATGTAACTATGCAAAAACTTATAATATAAATGCTGACCTATGAGAGTGCGGATATTAGAAATTTACGAAGATAAGGAGCAATAATAAAAGTGAGAATTTTAAAAAATGAGAATTTCAAACAATGCCACTATATAAAATTTCATAATTAATAATAAATCTTCAATTTACAAAATTCTCAACCTTCGTGTAGCTACATTCTGCCCAGTACTGAGGCTTTATCCAGTTTCATTTTTCGAGTACAACTAGTCGGCTACCCGTCGCTTCGCTCCGGAAGCCTCCCTTATGTAACGGAAAATAATTTTTTATTTATTAAAAAACAAACACACACACACAAATTACATCAAGGAAACTAAAACTAAATTTTTTTAAAAGGTTTTTTTTAATTTAATTTTTGAGGTCTATATTCTCTCAATCTACGACTGCTTTTAGAACCACCTTGTAAATCATATATCTATGATATATTTTTATTTTTTACAGAGATTAGAATGTAGGCCTAGTGGTCTAATGGCTAAGACGTCTAACTTCTGAGCAGTATTCTATCTAATAGAAATAGTGCATCTTTCTTTCTTGACTATCTTTTTTTTTTATTCCTATTGATACTTTTCAGTGGTTTTCGAGTTAGAAATAGTGATGGTTTTTGAGTTACAAATAGTGATTTTTCAGTATTCTACCTAATGAAATACTGCTTCTTATTTCTTGACTCTATTTTTTTTTTTATTCCAAATGATACTTTTCAGTGGTTTCAGAGTTACAATAGTGTTCAGTATTCTATCTAATAGAAATACTGCTTCTTTCTTTTTTGAGTCTCTTTTTTTATTCTAAGTGGCACTTTTCAGTGGCTTTTGTGTTCCAAATATTGATGGTTTCTGAGTTACAGATAGTAATTTTTCAGTATTCTATCTAATAGAAGTGTTGCTTCATTCTTTTTTGACTCTCATTTTAATTATAATTGTCACTTTTCAGTGACGTTTGAATTACATTTATTGATGGTTTTTGAGTTCCAAATAATGATTTTTTCGGTATTCCACCTCAAAAAAAGAGTGCTTCACTCTTTCTTGACTCTGTTTTCTTCACTCCAACATCTGGCGTGTACACCCACATATTTTTCAATATCACATAGGATTTGGTTAAGTAAGAATATTTAAAATATTGCAACGTTTCGGCAATTATCGTTCTAATTGTCAGTTTCGAATTACAAATAAACTGACTGATGTGAAATAAATAAACAATCTTGAGATTCAAAAAAAAGATTGAATACATTCCTTATTGATGGGGGAAAGGAAAGGAGATATAAGTCAAAAAACCATATAAAGAGAGTTGTAGTCCCTATGGCCTAATGGATAAGGCATCTGACTTCGGATCAGAAGGTTGCAGGTTCGATTCCTGTCGCGGATGTTTCATTGTAAAAATTATTTCTATTTTCCATTCGCTCAGAAAATTGCGCCGGACAGACAGACAGAGAAATAAAAGATTTTAGTAATATAGATTGTCACTTTTCAGTGACGTTTGAGTTACATTTATTGATGGTTTCTGAGTTGCAAATAATGATTTTTTCGGTATTCCACCTCAAAAAAGAGTGCTTCTCTCTTTCTTGACTCTGTTTTCTTCACTCCAACATCTGGCGTGTACACCCACATATTTTTCAATATCACATAGGATTTGGTTAAGTAAGAATATTTAAAATATTGCAACGTTTGGGCAATTATCGTTCTAATTGTCAGTTTCGAATTACAAATAAACTGACTGATGTGAAATAAATAAGCAATCTTGAGATTCAAAAAAAAGATTGAATACATTCCTTATTGATGGGGGAAAGGAAAGGAGATATAAGTCAAAAAACCATATAAAGAGAGTTGTAGTCCCTTTGGCCTAATGGATAAGGCATCTGACTTCGGATCAGAAGGTTGCAAGTTCGATTCCTGTCGCGGATGTTTCATTGTAAAAATTATTTCTATTTTCCATTCGCTCAGAAAATTGCGCCGGACAGACAGACAGACAGACAGAGAAATAAAAGATTTTAGTAATATAGATTCGGAAGCACTTGATACACTCATTTTCGTCAAAAGCAAATATTTCATCAATGATAACTAAGAAACTACTATGGGTCTGTCCATAAACTACAACACGGTAATTTTTGCTACTTTTGACACCCTCCTCCCCTCCTTCTATATACTTTGTCACAATCTTCTGAATCCCCCTTCCTAATATTACGTCACAATATCATACACCAAACCCCTAAATTATATTAAAACTAATATATTTGAACTGCAAATACTCGTAATTGGAAAATTAAGTTCAAAACACTTATTAATCAGTTCAACTACTAAGTCCTTTAATCAGTCGTAGAATTGATAGAGAACCTTATCCTTTAATTTTGAGTTTTGCATTTTGATGCATAGTCCTCATATTCAAGCATTTATGGCTTTGAACTTTAACATTCAGATAATTGCGGGTGTATTAATGAATTTCTTATAACAATATTTATTTTGATTTTCAAAAATGCGCTTCAATGAAATGTAATTTTTTTTATTCTTTATTTATTTCCTTAAAGTAATTACAATTTCAGTCCTGTTAGGAACCATTGGTTCCTATGCACAGGTGCTGTTTTATTTACAGTTTAATTGAATAATTTGTTTTCTATAAACATTTTTTGTATTTCTTTATAAAACTTTTCTTTATAAAACTTTTCTTTATAGAAACATTTTGTATTTCTTCCAATTGGTGTTGACTTTGTTTTAGATTTTTCCTTTTTTGTCCTAATAACTTTTGTTGATAGATATTATGAAATTTTAGATGCTTTTGAATTCTAATTTACAAAAGATTATAAATCTATAAGCACTAAACATAAACTACTTATAACTATACAGATGAGATAAGCATAACAAACACTGCTCTTTTTGTCACAGAACGCATTGGAACGGCGTTCCACCACCTTTTTTCGACGGATTTTTATTTAAATTGATGTTTGGTCCAAATAGAATCGCTTTGTTAAGCAGAGCAGGTCGGCAAACGGCAACAAAATTATTACGACGGTTCTGCTTGTGCACCGTATTCATAGTATTATAAATATTATATAGAATTGCAAAAAAAAAATAAAATAATTAGCGTTCCACCACCTTTTTTTTTTACAAAAAGAGCACTGATAACAAATATACAAACATTCAAAAAATAGATACTTACATACATTCACATACGTTGCATACATTTTTGTTCTCACATACACCTTTATACAGGTAAATCAATTTATTTCATATATTTATTACTAAAAAAAAAACAAAACACAAATATATATATTGTTTTAAGATGGCTCATCTGAGTCAGAAAAAGAACGAGAAAATGAACAAACATACAATTACTTAAATGATAAAATAAATCTTATTATGTTAATTTGACGTCACATATTATCTCACCCTTTTTCCCTCCTTCGTCACACTTTCCAACTTCCAACCTCCCCCCATCCCGACAGGTGTACGTAGTTTATGGATAGCTCCATAAATAATGAAGTATTTCATAATTCCATTGTTAGAATGATACATAAAGCTCCATATTTTTCAAGGTATTTTGTTTTGGTAGCTTCAACATGTTGCACCTACATTATTGCATTTTTATTTTTTCAATTTTTTTTTTATTACATGGCAGCTTACGAATTTTTGTTGGATACTTCTGCATTCCATTTTAATGTTGTTGATATTATATCACTTTTTATCATTTTTCTACTCTGAACGTTTTAGATCAACTTTCTGGGTTTTTAGTTTAATAAATAACTCTTATTTGTATCTCTTATGCAGTGTTAGATATTCCGCACCCCAAACTACTGAGATATGATGGAATCGCTCAGCTTTATTAATTGTTCTAAAAAACAATGCCTTCCTTTTTTATTTAAAATGAATAAAATACTTGTATTTTTAGGACATCATAGCTTCAACGCTGCCGAGTATGAAGCTTTCATATACATATAATGCCCCATTATTCAAGCAGAGAAAAAAAATGACAATTTGGATAAAAATTTAAATTTAATTCATTATTTAAGCATATTATTATCAACATTATTATGACACTTGTCACTTCTATCAAGAAAATATAGAAAGAACATCATTATCTTTTTTCCCCTTAATTTCTCATTTTATATTTTAAAACAATAAATATAATTTTAACTCATTATAACGTCAAATAC
This sequence comes from Thereuonema tuberculata, assembly GCA_023159025.1. NCBI lineage: Eukaryota > Metazoa > Arthropoda > Chilopoda > Scutigeromorpha > Scutigeridae > Thereuonema > Thereuonema tuberculata. The sequence continues at coordinate 1,634 of JAFIDM010010850.1, read as the reverse complement.
AACATCACGCTAATATTATAATACCAAATTATTTACTTATCATCTCTTGCAGCCTATCGGTTCAATTAATAATAAAAAAAAATATGCAATAAAATAATGCCTATTTGCATTTTTGTAATCATAGACCATCGAAGTGAAGAATCATGTCGTCATAAGAGAAGACAAGAACCAGGTAAATGTTGATTATTTAAGAATTAACATAACATTTCTAAGGATATTACCCAAAATATTCTTAATTTTAATACGCATTGACTCTCATTATTAGATATTTCGAAATTCAGAAATATATAGCCTACAATAAAACATAATTCTCAATAAATTATATATTTAAACTTAAATAAAAAATATAAAACTCAAATTTTCGAAACGCTTCTGCGTTCCTCTTTCAAGCTCAAAGACTTTCAATGAACAATAAAACAATAAATGAAATGTTCATAATTATGCATGTAATGCTGTTATACAATTGAGAAACACATTATAAGGTACTAAAGATTTCTAAGCTGACAATATTATATATTATTTTAAAAATAAAATAAAATACCAATAATAAAAACAATCATTACGATATATTTCAATTAATATATTTAAATCATTGAGTTTTAATTGTTAGTCTTTGAGCTTGAAAATGAGCGAAAAACAGTTTCTAAAATTATTTTATCCTATTTATTTGCATAAGTTTTATCTTATTTATTTACTTAAGTTTAAATAAATAATTTGAGCAGAAGAATTATGTTTTATTCAATACAATGAAAAGGACTAAATTAATGAGAATGTATGGAAATATAACTTACAATGTTGATTCAAAGTAAACACTTTTCATTAAAAAAATTCTTTATGTCAGTTCTCTTACGTAAAAACATTAAACTGGCAAAATTAATTAATAATGTTATCAATTTTTCAGACATTTATGACTTACTGAATAGAAGACGACGACAGAATCATCATCGACCTGAATATATTTCAGGTAATTATTACTCATACAAATAGATGTAATTATTAAGTTAAATTTTTTTTATTTATTTCATTCCCAAACATCGGATTATATTTATTAGTAATTAAATAAATTTGTCGAGGAAAATTTCCTGACACACTTTCAGTGATAATGCAAAGAAGCAGGTAAGAGGTACGAGTTATCTATTAATCACAATGAAATAGTAATAATGTCTTTCACCAAACTTGATAATTCTGAATGGACTTATTTCACCTGCCCTTCGTGGAAAAATAATTCAGTTTCCAACGAAGTTAAACAACTTGGGCTTTTGGTAGACAAAGGATTAACATCCTTTGGTAGACAAAGGATTAACATCCTTTGGTAGACAAAGGATCAACAACTGAATTAGAGTTGAATCAACTGAATCAGATAATGTTGGGTTGAAAGGTGAGAATTGAAGTCAAAAATAATTATTGGATGTATACCACGGTTCTTAGACCTGTGATTTCCAATATAGTCATTGTGTCGTGGCCTAGAGTTAAAAATGAAATCGAGAAGGTTACATTAATTTATTGCAACATAAGCAAAAATTTAAGCATTCAAACAACACGATTATTGGAAATCCTGTCGATGACTTCGACGTTCACAGACCTTTGTTAAAGGTGTAGATAAAGATTGATCTGTTAGTCTATTTAACTCAACA
>JAFIDM010010848.1:0-11152 GCA_023159025.1 Thereuonema tuberculata | reverse complement strand
AGCTAACCTCCAAAGACTCTTTCACTTCTGTCCATTTATCAGGGAGGCGGGGTTGAGCTGATGAGTCCGTAGAAGGACGAAACAGCTGTTCCCAACTCCTCCCTATAATTGAAATAGAAAGGCAATTTTAACTTATTCATGTGCTGATTTAGTTCTTGTTTCCCCTTTTTTAATCAATTTGTACAGCACGTTAAATGTTTTATTTAGCTTAATTAGCTTTTTTGAACTTTTCGTTCTTGTATTTTAATGCCTTTCTGCCTACTAGTTGTAGGAAAAGGCTGTTTTGTTTGTGTTAAACAACACAACATTTATTTTGTTGCCTTTCTTGTTTTAGGGGGTTACTGCTAGATGTGGCTGTGACCTTTATAATTATGATGATCTTGCCTTTCTGGTTTTTTTATCAGGGAGGTGGGGTTGGGCTGATGAGTCCGTAGAAGGACCAAACAGCTGTTCCCAACTCCTCCCTATAATTGAAACAGACAGCCAATTTTAATTTATTCATGTGCTGATTTAGTTCTTGTTTCTTCTCTATTCCCAAGAGCTAACCTCCAAAGACTCTTTCACTTCTGTCCTAATTTCCACTGAAATGGAGAGTCCAAAAAACTTCGGCATTGTTTCTTTTTACCGTTCGAGTCATTCCATGTTAATTCAACAAATTTTTAAATAATTTTTTGATTTTGATGAAAATTTGTTTCTGAATTCTACCTATCTCCTAGACCTTATAAATGTTTTTGGTACATTTTTTTAAAAAATTTACCCCTTCACATACTGCATAGATAATTTTATACTTTAGCCAAAAGCAAAATATGGTATTTCAGAACTTTTTCTTTTGAGCTGTAACTATTCCAGTCAAAGCTACAAGGCTCAGTCATACCTTATTTGAAAGATTAAAAAAAAAAATATATTTTTTTTTCTGTGTTATTACCAAATTTGAAATTTTTGGAAGACTAAGCCTATTTTTTTTTCAAGTCAAAGTTCACATAAAACTAATTTTTTACCAGTTTTGGATATTTTATGACTTCTGAAGAGCTTCGAATATAAAGTCAATTTTTTTTTGTTAAATACAGGTCGATGGATACTATTTGTATAAAAAAAAATGGCTTATTATTCTGACCCCTTCGTAAGATATGATGTCCAGAAGTATTGAAATCTTCTGAAAATGCAGTTTTTAAGGCAAAAAAACAGCATGTGAGGTGAGGGGTAAAAATAGTTTTACTCGTATGAACTAAAGTACTTTTTATCTGCTTCACAAAAAAAGAAAAAAAAATGATTTGTTCTTAAAAATTGCTTGGGAGTTACAAGGGTCTACAGTTCTAAAAAAAAATTATCCTGAAAAAACATTATTTGTACTACTAATTAAGTATCGTGTTCAGATTGGGAAATAATAATAACAATAATACAATACACCGACTTAGTATAAGATCTCCAGAAGCAGTGAAGGTAGGACTGACTACGTGTTGTACCCATCATCCTGTCCACTACTGGTCTGGTGCCTCACACATTGCGCAACAGCCTCAGCACAATAGGACTTCACAAAAACACTTATGCACAATTCCAAAAGAATGAATACAACATGAATAGTTAGAAAATTCATGGACCCAACCATCCATCCCTAATCCACCTTGCACACCTTTTTTTGTTTTTACACTTTACAACATGTGCTTTGGTTTTTGACCCGCCATTTTGTCTTAGCTAAGGAAACCCAAGTTTAGAAACATTTATATAACATTTCTTTTAAAAAATATATTATTAGAAAAGATAAGTCATCTACTGGAGAAAGGACGGACAGATCCAAACTCAAAGCTTTTGTTTTGATAGCGACTACCTTTATCATAACACCATTGCATTATTTGCTTTTCAAAAGATCCATCCAAGAAGTCGGACCATCCTTCAATTTTAATAATAGTCTATGTTTCAGATGGCTCAGCATCACAATATAAAAATAGGAAAGGAAGAAATGGAAGAAAGTTAGAGCTCAAAAGAAAAAGTTCTGAAATACAATTTTTTGCTTTTGGCTGTAGCATAAAATTACCTATACAGTATGTGAAGGTATAAATTTTTTAAAAAAATGCACCAAAGACATTTATAAGGTCTAAGAGGTAGGTAGAATACACACACAAATTTTCATCAAAATGAAAAATGGTGGTGCACACTGCATTTTTTGAATCGAAATGGAATGACCCGTCCTTAAATTTTCCATTATATTCATATGATGATTAATATTAACAATTGGGAAGGAACACACTTAAAAAATATTAAAAAAAAAATTCTTCATTACATGTCCAAATGCAGATCCCTTCATCAGATGACAAATGGAGCAAACAGGAAACAAAACTTTGTTCTCCAAACTACACTCATTTCCTATCCTGATATTCTAAGTTTATTTTTTAACTGATTGTATACACAACTTAATCATATCCCATATTATATTGCAAGTACTACTTTATTTATACTTTATAAACATATCTAATTCGATTTATACTGATTCAGATATAAGGTCCAACGATAGATCGATCATATGACTTTTAGGGTTCTACACAGAGTTTAGCTCATATCAGGAGAAGCCTTATATCCCCGGCTCTGTCTGTCCGTCCATCATGAGAAATTCACATCTCAGCATTGACATGTACTACAGACATGATCTACACGTTGTTAAAAAGGCATTGCCAAGAAGTGATAGTTTTTAAGAAGTGGTAATATTAAAATGTTATTTCGTCTTATGATTTCACAAAATGTTAATTTAATTTCTAATATAGAAGAATTTAAATATCAAAAAAATTAATAAAAGATTGATATAAAGACTTTGTCGTAAATTTGCAGGTTTTTTTTTTTTTTTTGGCTTTTGTGTTTACTTTTTAATTTAATTATAATTTTTATTCAGAATTTTCGTTTACCTACTATTAAAATTTCAGTCGGGGACTTTACTGCAAAAAAAAAAAACACAGAGAATTATGATTAAACAACATTTTTCAAAATCTTTTTCCTGTTTTAAAGTTCGCAGTTAGCCTCATGAGGGTTAGTTTTTCTAGTAAAAGAACGTGCAAAATCATTTTGAAATAAGCCTTCTAATTTTGTTCGTTCTTTAAATACTTAGGGTGTGCTATAAGTAGTAACATGCGCTGCTGCCAAGAGGAGGAGGATAACAATAGCAAAGGAAGCTTTTAATAGGAAAAGGAGCATCTACTGCGGACCTATGGAAAAAGAACTAAGGAAGAGACTAATGAAGTGCTTTGTGTTGAGTGTGGCATTGTATGGGACAGAAACATGGACATTACGACGAAGTGAAAAGAAACGACTAGAAGCATTTGAAATGTGGAAATGGAGAAGAATGGAGCATGTGAAATGGACAGACAAAATAAGAAATGAAGCTGTGCTAGAAAGAGTGGGTGAAGATAGAATAATGCTGAAACTGGTTGGGTCACTGGCTAAGAAGAAACTGCCTAATGAAAGATGCACTGGAAGGAATGGTGAACGGTAAAAAAGTTCGAGGCAGAAGAAGATTCAAATGATAGACAACATTACGGTAAATGAATCTTATGTGGAGACGAAGAGGAAGGCAGAAAATAGGAATGATTGGAGAATGCTGGGTTTGCAGTGAAGGACCTGCCCTTGGCAGAGAACTGTGAATGAATGAAATTGTTCGTTATCTGTCTGGCTTTTAACGAAATTACGCTTATAATTATCTTAACAATACCAGGCATAACTAAAGATTTTACGAACATAGAATAGGAAATTACCTAAATCCCTCTATTTTCGAATCTTTGTTTCAATATTGAAATGAACATGTTAGAATTCCATTTAAATCCATGTAAAAAAAAAAAGACACACAACTTTTACACTGAAGAAAAGCAATTGTTAAGGCTAAGAAAGTTGTATCGAATGGAGAATAAGCCTATTTCATTTTTCATACAACATATTAAGCCTATTTCAATATCAACCAAGCGAATGAAGACGTTTTATTATAATTGGAACAAATAGATCCTTACCACAACCCACTCTAGCAATAAAGCAGGATTTTCCAAAAACTTAAGTGATTGGAGCTGATATTCCAAAGTTTCCGCCAAAACTGAAAGTTACGCAAGTCCGATTCATTGGTGAGTGCTGCTAACTCGAAAACCTGAAATCAACGAAGATATGGGTTCTAAAAGCAGTTTTCAATGTTTTTAGAGGGCGCCACCCGTCTTCCGGGTTACTGTAATTTTTGTTCGTAGAAATCTGTAACAATAACTTCTCAACCCAATTTTACCTTTTATTTCTCAAATATCATTAATAAATAAATTATATGCTTTTATTCTATAAATATGCTACCTATTTGAATGTTTTATTTCTTTTTAGAAAAGCAATAGTTTATCAAAATAAATCATTTATTTTTAGATATGTTTCTACAAAAATGATCAAAAAACATATTATTATTATTATATGTTTATAATTATATGTGATCCACCTCCATGGACAAATTTTTCAAAAATTCAAATACAACATACTAATTAAAAACTATTATAAAATCTTTGAGCACAAGAAAGAAGAAAAATAATCATCATTTAATCTAACAAGAAAAATATCCGTCTTCCCTAACCTCTTATATACAATGACTATGGAAAGAGGAATTTTAACTATATAATTGAAAATTTGTTCATCAATATAGATGAAAATGAAATATATATAAAAAATAGAAGCATATTCAATATGAAGAACCTATTAAAAAAGTGGCTGTTAAAATGTAATTAGAATGAATTTCTAATGTTCAATTGTTTTCATTGTTATTGTAAAACCTGTATATTTCATTTAATTATTAAGTTGAATTTACTTTCAATGTCCTTAACATTTATTGTTACTAGTTCTTAATGTATTCTACAACAATCAGCTAAACAGACAATATACACACGTACAAATATATATAGAATTAAATCAGAAAATTATTTTAACTTTTAAATTATGTTACTGCATAATATAAAATTTTGGAAAATTAGCACCTAGCGGTCTACTTGACAAAAAATCACTTGAAAAACTATACATTAATTAAAGTTTTTTTAATATTTTCTAACACTGTATTAAAAATTAATTAAATAATTATATTATATCTATATTCAGAACTTGTTGATAGGAATATGTCATTCCTAAGAGGACTGTAACTTTTGTATTCAGAAATCATAACACACACAAACACACAAAAAGATTGAATTTCTATTGTTTAATTGTTTTCGTTGTTATTGTAAATACTGTATCTGGCTGCCGAGCTAAGATGTAGTTTCTCTTCAATTCCAACTCTCCTTCCCTCTTCTGTACAATGGCTCTGTGTGGAGGAATTTCTGGTGGTTCTGGAAGTTCCACAATGTCTCCAAAGGTGGTTCTGGAAGTTCCACAATGTCTCCAAAGGTGGTTCTGGAAGTTCCACAATGTCTCCAAAGATCTCTTCCGTTACGAGTTAAGGGGCGAACTCCTTTTCTTTCTTTTCCTCTTTCCCTTCTTTCGTAGGTGGGGGTGGGGCTGGTTCTCCTTTGCCATTGGTTGTCGGCTGTTTGAATTTTGTATACTTCCAATGTCCTTAATATTTATTGTTACTAGTTCTTATAGCTAAACATAGGTAACTCTAATATACATACGTACAAATGTATATAGAATTAAATCAGAAAATTATCTTTCCTTTTAAATTACGTTACTGCCTAATAAAAAATTTTGGAGAAGTAGCATTTAGCAGTAAATATGCAAAAAAAGCCACTTGAAAACTATACTTTGATGTAAGTCTTTTAATGTTTTTTAACACTGTATTCAAAATTAATTAAATAATTTATAGTATACCTATATTCAGAACCTGTTGATAGGAATTTGTCATTCCTAACGGGACTGTAAATTTTGTATTTAGAAATCATAATAAAAAAATATTATTATTATTATACTGCTTCTGAAGCTTTGTGCTAGATCGGTGTATTTACTGATCTTGTCTGCATAACTTTTCTGCATGTTCTTGCTGATAGGCACTGCAATATCAATGAGATAGGTCTGTTTGTTGACCTTATCTACAAGTGTGATATCAGGTCTGTTGTGATGTATGGTTTTGTTTGTATGAATGGGGCGGTCCCAGCACAGCTTATATGAGGGCGACTCTAATATGCTTTGTGGTATGTACTTAAAGTACGGGACTGTGTTCTTAAAAAGTGAGTGTAATGACCGAGTGCACCAAACTTCGATTAACTGTGATGGCTGCATTGTGGACGTAGCTAAAATTAGTGGGGGGGTGTTGTTCCAGAAAAATTATAGCCTTTGTTTTAAAATTGTGTGAAAGGAAACAAAAATGTATAAAAAGAAATTTATCAAGTTTCTGAATAAATTTCTTTTTATACATATTTTTTTCCTTTCACACAATTTTAAAACAAAGGCTATAATAAACTTTTTCTTGGGCATCACCCTCCACTAATTTTAGCTATGTCCACAATGCAGCCATCAAAATTAATTGAAGCTTGCTGCACTCGGCAATTAGCTGTTGATGAATGATTGATGCTACCTGATTGTGTCGGTGGAGGTAGTCTGTTTGGGAGAGAAGGGGACAGCCTGATATTACGTGTTCGATCGTCTCATGGATAGTGTGGCATTTCCTGCATTTCCTGTCATTTGTGTTTCCAGCGTATAGAATGGGTTTCTTGCAGTTGCGTGTGGGGAAAACTTGGTCCTGTATGGCAATCAGGAACCCTTCGGTCTCCCCAAACAGCTCATCACTTGTCAGCCATCTGTTTGACACTTCCAAGTTGACATCAGGCTGGCTGAGTTCATGGCGATGTCTGCCCTGGAGTTCCTTACGAGCCTTTGATTCACGCAGCTGCTTTGTGTGGGTGTCAGGGGTAGTGAGTGGTTAGAGAAGGTTTTGCGAGGTCCAGGTGAGGTGTGTGTCAGCCTTGACAATGGCTGACTGGATTGAGGAGAGTTGTGCTCTATGGCGGAAGTGTTCCCTAAGTGTGTGTAGTTGCTTTTCATTTGCGTTGTACTGAGTTTGCATTGTCAATGACGTGTGCTTGCTGGAAGCCCAGGTACTTGCAGGTCTGTCTCTCTTCCATGAATTAGATGGCCAACCTATGGTCCAGTTCAAACCCATACAAATTCTAAGTCTTCACTCATGTTATATGTAGTTGCGGCATTTGCAATTCCAAATTCCACCCCAATTTCTTTGGTGAACTGTGTTGTGACTTGTAGCAAATTAGTAAGTTGTGATTGTGTGTGGCGTAGGGTTTAATATCATCCATGTAGAGTAAATGTGTGATTTTGTATGGTGTCAGTGCCTGAGGTAAGCCTATAACCGTGTTTTGTGTTGTCTAGCATTCAATGGATTCAAGGTGATGCAGAACCAAAGAGAACTCAAGGAGACTCCCTGGAAATACCTCTCCTTATGTGGACTGCAGTCATGGAGATATTGGAGGTGCTTAGGTGTAATGTTGTGTTCCAACTCTTCATCGTGGAATCGAAGAATGCTGTGATCTTGGGGTGTATTTTGTAGAGATGAAGAGTGTCTAGCAGCCAGGAATGAGGGACCAAATCAAATGCCTTCATGTAGTCTATGTACGCTGTATGTAGGTTCCTATTCTTCGCGCGCAACTTCTGCAGGATTACTGAGTTAATACAGAGTTGCTCCTTATAACCCTGGGAATTCGTGCTACATCCCTTTTGCGGTTCGGAAAGAATTTTAAAGTTTATGTAAATTTTGTCTGTAAGGCAGGAGGTAAGGATTTTGTAAAGTGTGGGGTTGTAAAGTAATTGGACACTAGTTTGCAGGGTGCGCTGTTTCTGTGTTCTTGCTTTGTAGGTACAGTGTTACCTCCGAACAACGGACAGTCACGGGACCGGAAGTTTTGTCCGTTATTGGGAGGTGTCCGCTATTGGGGAGGACTGTCTTTTTTTTATTTTTTAGCTTATAGCATGTCATTTAATGAAACATTACGTACAATCTTAATTAAATTTCTAGAATTATCATTGCGGTATTAGAGAATATGAATTATTGCAAATTATTTACTATATTTCTTTTTAAATGAGTACTAATCCGTTTGTCTTACTTAAATAATGATAAAATTAATTACAGTATATAGAAAATTAATTTCTAGCCATCCATTTGATGCCTTAAACGTGTCCAATCCTAAAGTTTGACCGACTTCTCTGGCTTTTTCTTGAAGGAAAACACCGCTTATAGGAATGTTCTTTGCACGAGCAAAGCGGAACCATTTTATCATCATTTCGTCGATTTTGCTTGTTTCAGTTTTAAGAAACTTCAAATTCTTCGAATTTTCGTTTGAATTCACCATCCACATTTTTCTAATCTCATCTTTGTCCTTCAAAAGTTCACGTATCTGACTTTTTCCAACTTTAAAACGTTCAGCAAGACAACGGACACTCAGCTTTTCTTTTTCAGCAACTTGAAGAACATCAATTTTTTCTTTCAGTGCCAATCTCCTTCCTTTTTGACGCCATTTTAATTCGCTAAATTTAATCAACTAAATTTAATCAACACGTTTATAGGATAGCTTTACGAGGGATTGATATTTACAAAGCAACTGCAGTGAAAAAAAGGGCCTCAGATTCGTGCATTGAATCATAGGATACCGATGTAAATACAACGATGATGCGTTTGTCAAAATGTTAATCGAAAAAAAACAAAAAAAAAAACAAAAAAAAAATATTTTACAGTTAAAATAACTGTCCGCTATTCGGAGTGGATAACATGGAATGTCCTATTTTAAGGGACTGGGACCCGCAATAATGTCCGCTAATTAGAGGTGTCCGCTATTCGGAGTGTCCGTTAACGGAGGATTCACTGTATATGACATCCTGTGTGAGGAAAAGAGGCGGATGTTTTGGGTGCTGGATTGTGTCAGTGAATGTAAGAGCTAGTTTCCCATGCAGAGATGTGAATGTCTTGATCCAGAAGTTCTGGACACTGTCTGCACCAGGCAGGGGCGGTCTGGCATAATTGGGGGCCTTCGGCTGGAAACAAATTTGGGACCCTTTAAGGCATTACCATTTCTCTGGTGAACTAACCAGTATATGATTTTCCGGGGAGGAGGCAGAGATGATGCTAGGAAGGTGCGGGGCCCTGAGATGAATTTTGCGGGGCCCTTGAGTTACTTGACATCCAAAAAAAATAAACAGGGCAATCCAATTTTAACAACCAAAAAAAAAAAAGAACGACAATTCAACCAAAACACCTGGCGAGGGGCCCACACAACTGCGGATTGACAAACTTTCGAGGATGAAAATACTAATTTTACTTTCTCTTCTGCCCAGTGCCCCGTCGAGGGCCCTCCTGGACTCGGGGCCGTCGGCGTTCGCCGACCAGGCCAGACCATCCCTGGCACCAGGAGCCTTCCAGTTGTGTTCACGTTTTAGTGCTGTCTGTATGGTTGTGAGAGTAATATCATGGAAGGGCATGAAAGATAAGACAATTTATCTTTGGTAGGTGTTGAGTAAATTGTTGTTCCTCTGCGAACAATGGTGCTTTGTCATTGTGGGGGATGGGGTGTGATCACAGAGACAACCAGTATTCATGTAATGCCTCGCTGGTGGGATTGTGTGTTAGGTGTAGTGGAGGGAGATGTAAGGAATCTGTAGAATTTTTTCTCATTGTATTGAAAAGTGTTGTTTTGTTGTTTGCGCAGAGTCCATTGTTTGTATCTTTGCAATCTTTTCAGAAGTACACTCAGTTTTTGTTTAAGTATGTCAAGATGTTCCTGAACCTGGTTATGATGGTTTGAGTGTGAATGGCGTACCACTTTCTCCATCACCACCTGCAGGAGACTGTAGTATATTTTTCGAACAAAGGCCTCTGTCTAACCCTCGAATAAGGGTGACTTTATCCTGTGCCACACCCGATGCAGCATGATCAGTATTAGAACAAGATCTCAATTATAGAAGGTTGGACCCTTTAGCCTACCCTAAAGTTATTGTAGTTCCCACCCCCACCGCGAGGAGATAGGGTCCATGGGGACTTACGCAAAAATTTCATACCTTGGGAATACCCACCAAAGACAGCGTGGTAGGTCAAGAACCAAAGCACGTATTGCCAAGTGTAAAAAAGTGTGGAAGAATGCTTAGGGATGGTGTGGTTTTGTCCATAAATTTCCTAACTACGAATGTTGTGTTGAGTACCACAGCTTTCTGGAGTTGTGCATAATTTATTTTGTGAAGTCGTAGTGTGCTGAGACTTTGGTGCAATGTGTGAGGCACCAGACCAGTGAGAGACAGGATGATGGGTACAACATGTACTCGGTCCTGCCTCCACTGCTTCCGGAGCTGGTGTTCTACGTTGATTATTTACAAATATTGTCTACATGAGTTTTCTGCATGTTCTTGCTGATAGGCACTGAAATATCAATGAGATAGATCTGTTAGTTGACCTTACCAACAAGTGCGATGTATGGTTTTGTCTGTGTGAATGGGGCGGTCCCAGTACAGCTTATGAGAGGTGACTAATATATTTACATAACATTATCACTGTATTATCAATGTAATAAAAATTAATTTCTTCATTCTTGGGAGGATATTGCTACTCCAGAGAACTGAGGTAACCACTGAAATGGTTCTTCTGCCCTCTGCAATTCTTCTGTTAATCTCCCTTTGACAAGTCACATCTTGGTGTATAATAGAACCGATATAGTTGTATTCTTCCACTGTTTTTATATTTACATTTTCAGTTTCTGTAATAGTTAAAGGATCTGTAGTCACATGATCTGTTTTTTCAATAAAAATGTTTAGACGCCAGTGTTCATATTCATAACTAGTTTCTGAAACATTTAACCTATATCCTCTTTATCTTCTGCAATGATGATTTGGTCATCCTGTGAATTTGAAATTAAACAGACGAACACTGCCACAAGAAAACACAGTCGGAAAGAAACCTCGTAGTTAACAGCCAAGTACTGAGGTAGTGCTTAAAACAACTAACTACTGCCTGGGAAGAAGTATACTAGAAGATGCTTACGCTTCTGGCACAATGGAGTGGTACAAGAAGCAAATAAGAAGAATTGTAGTAATACTCCCGAGTCAATACAAAGTACTTGGTTGAGGAAAGAGTAGGGTTTTTTTTCTTCATTTTATGGAACCTTAAGAAGTTCATCGATAAGAAGAACGAAATATTGTGATATTAAAGATGTTAGTGAAGAATTTATTTACAAAG
>JAFIDM010010847.1:0-11152 GCA_023159025.1 Thereuonema tuberculata | reverse complement strand
AAATATCCAGAAATTCGAATTACATATATTACTGCGTTGTAAGGAATAATAAAAATAATAATAACAGTAAAAAAAGATAAATGAATAAATAAATTAGAGACCAAAAAAGACGAAATTAGGATTAATCATAGATTGGTGGTAAAACCGTAGGTGGAAAGATCGAAATGTGACATGAAAGAAAAAGACAAAAAGAGGAAATTAAATATAATAATCATAGAATAGTAATAAAACCATAAAAAGCAACATTAAAAAATTAAATGAAAGGAAAGTGAGCAAGAGAAACACAGGAAAAGATTTAATTGAAGAAAAATGGACAGTGAATAAAATTGCTTGTGGAACCACTCAATTAATACTTAAAGATATAGGCTTCATTAAGCTAAATTTTATTTTTCTAAAAATTCTGATTTTGAAAAGTTTATGATGGAATGAAGCCTTTTATCTTAAAACCGGTTATGCGAAGGAAAGCTAAAATACCTCTCAATGATTGCGTAATGTTCTGACAGATATCTAATTTTTATGTCAACGCAAGCCGTGCTGGCGTGACCGTGCGGTCTCGGCGGCGGTCTCCCGTGGCAGCCAGTGCGCCAGTACCTGGGTTCGAATCCCAGCAGTGGCATGGCTGTTTCAATTTCCTTTTCTGTGATTATTATAATTACAATACTGATAATATTCTTCTACATAATTGGAACAATATACAGGGTGATCGTAATTAAACTTGGTCTATTGTGTAGATATAGTACTGTGTAGATGTAACCAATAAGCGGAATGACATCAAAATTTTCTTAACAGACTATTTAAAGGATGCGGGAAAGGATAAATAAAAAAAAAAAGAAATAGTTAGAAAAAAGTTCCACTAAATGGCGCTTTACAGCAAAATACACGATAAAAACCCCACGGTAGATAACTAAGATCAAACAAAAAGGACATTTTGATCATTTAATTTTGCATTTATCAAAATTATGAATAAACTTAGTGAAAACAATGGTAAGGTATATGGCCCAAATATCGCCCATCTAAAAAAACCTGCCCATTTTCTTGTCATTTATCGTTTCAGTTGCTTGCAAACAATTACAATATATCATATGAACCTTCACTTACATGTTCCTGAACCATTTATAGATATAACTATTATTTTGTATTTTTCCTCAATTTTTGTTGAGGCAAACCTCATATTTTGAATTTTATGAAAGTTTTCCAAATATCGTCCACACCATTAAATACTTTGTTTTTTTGCACTTTGCATTTTTTTGTTTTTTTTTCTTAATCTTTTCGCAATTCTTTATGGGTGTTGCGAGCTTCTTTTGCTTTGGATCGTCTAAGTTCAGCCCCTTAGAACTTAGTTTCCTTTTGCTGAGAGAATTCATTAGAGCAATTGTGAATGGTGACCCACTCATAAGACTGGGACATTAAATGTTTTGGAAGCTTTCAGAAGGCCCATTTTTTTATTTTTAACAGCTGTGACAACTTCTCTGTCCCATGTCTTAAGTTGAGACATCTGTAATAAACCAAAATAAACTATCGCACAGTGGGCGATATATGGAATAACGAGGCGGGCGATATTGGGCACTCTCTAGCTTGTCAATTTGCTCCAGACAAACAGGCTACCTCTAACAAGTAACAGACATTATCAACAGATTGGTTATTTCTTTCACTACTTCACGATATTAGATGGTTGCGATGGCATGAATGATTCATAAGCTGCAGCACTAAAAGAAACAGTAGGTTCATAATTTACCAGAACGAAAAACCTTCAAGAATTCATAAAAAATAAACGGGTTGACTAACACCACCAAACGAACACAGCGTGCTAATGGAAGGAATGGCAAATTGTTTCCATCGGTTCCCGTGTGATAGCATCACTATCCCGTCCTACTTCGCCCTGGGCGGTATTCGGAACCTGGGCGATATTTGGGCCTTATATCTTATATTTGGTTCTGCAATCAACGAAAATGAAATTTAATTTGCATAACTACCCGCATTGCAGCAGTTTCTGGGTATAAACATGATTACAACTAGTGAATGCCATTCTTATTGGCTACGATGGCTATCATTCTACCGGTGCTTTAATTGTGAGGAAGGCTCTATCGCAGATATCGCATTTTTTCTACACCAGATCAGTCACAACCACTAGCTGCTTGCTGCCGTCAAGGACCATCGACTCAGCTTAGCATCGACTGCTCTTGCCTGGATGGAAGTTGATGTGTCGTGGTGGTGGGACATCCTGTGGAGCGACGAGCCACATTTTTATCTAAATCGAACATTTAGCCACCAGAATTCTCGCATTTGGGCCATGGAAATTCCACATATTTTCCAGGAACTTTTCCTGTACTGTCCTAAAGTAACCGTCTGGTTTGGAATCACTTCCACATTTATCATCGGACCATACTTCTTGATGAAATTGTTTCTATTGTCTCTCAGACATGTTTTGTGACGGCCCTGAGATGTTTGACATGCTCCAGAATTTTGTTCTACCCCCACTTCAACAGCGACAATAACTTGCGTCTACAAGGTGCGCCCGCAAATTTGATGCTCCATATAGCCAACATTTCACCGATCACCGCATAATTAGTTGACCATTTTCTATTACCTGCTCGTCACGAGTTCCGGATCTCAATCGATGTGATTTCTGATTGTGGGATCATTTAAAGAATACGTGGAGTTGCTGTAAATTTGCCAGAGTTAAAGGAAACTACTGCGCTACATGTGTGAATCATCACGGGGGATTAGTTGCTGTCAGTCGCTGCAAATTTTACAACATTACGATGGGGAACTCATCGAACAATATTCGTTACATTGCTAAACAGTTTTTGCAGCAGGCATGTGCCATATAGAACGAATAAAAAATTTCTGATATTTTTTTTTTTTATTCCTTATTTTTTAATTTCTTTTTTTTTTCGTATACTTACCGAGGATTTTATATTTTTACTTTGAATAATATTGACTGCCATATAAATGACTTTCAATGTTTTTTATCGTTTTCTCTCAAACTCGATTTTATTTGTGCATCGGTTGGACTCTACCCTCTTGTGGTTCTTTGTTTTACTCATTACCGTTAGCACAATCGACTCTGCCTTATTACTGATTGGTTGCTTTTTTCTTTTAGGCACATAATTCTTATTTTCTAGTAACGTTGGAGAAAGGGTACCACAAGGTAACTGAAACTAGTCACGTGATGCCACTTTTATTTTTTTAAGTTAATAATAAGTTGTGAGGAGTATTCCATTTTGAAAATCAGGCATGGAGCTGAGTGAATCATTATTTACTGATCAGTAAAAAAGAAAAGAAAAAAGTGAACTTCAAAATGGAAAAAAAAAACATCTATTTTTGTAAATAGATTGTTGTTTATTTCATTTTCACTATATTATCAAATACCCTCAATGTAATAAGTATACAGTATTTCCGTTTATTTGGATTGAATCTCTGGTGACGTTCAAATTCTCGTAACTGATAACTTTTCCATAGCCACAAAGACTCTGATCCGAAACCTGTGGTTTCAAAAAACATCGTTTTATTACAAATAGTGGATGAAATATCAGTTGTGTAAGCATTGTCACCACTATTAGCCTTAAGGCTAACAATTGCGTAATTGTAGAGATAAGATCATGGAATGACATCGTCACATGCTTCGGGAATCACGCCAGCGTAAAGACCAATATTATTTAGTAAGTTCGGAATTGGGATACAACATAATCATCATGTGGTAACCAACTAATCGCAGTTAAAAGTATTTGCTTTCGAGTCTATAATCGCTGTTACTTGTTGCTTTTTTAATCTCTTCATCAATGTTAGGAATGGACCAAATATATTCCTAAACAAGTTTGCCATTGTGAAATGTCTTTGTCGCCATTGTCTGTTTCACAATACTTGTGTCATCATTAACCACTACTTAACGAAAACTTTACTTTCCTTTTTTCCTCGGAGATCTCAGATAATTTTTCTATTGTGCTTTCAAGCTGCAAAAACTGTCGAATGTCCATCGGACTTCAACCTGGTCCCGTTGGTCACAAAACGCCGGGAGCCTTACGTCACGTGACCTTAAGGACCACTAAGGCCTGTGGGACACTTTAACTTCTAACTTTCATTTTATACAGCCCCACCACGGATGTTATACCTCCACTTGGCATAGTGTCAAAAACTTGCGATTTGTGTTGTAATGGTGATTTGTGAAGCGATTAATGGACCACAATACTTTTTCATCTTTATTATAAGTAAAATGTTCAACTGTTAAGCAAAATAGTTACAATTTAAAAAACTCCTAATGTTCACAAAATAACACTAATTTTCCGATGTTTTTTTTTAATAAACAAACAAGACGGATCAACTTTCCTGCGAGACGGATTGATTTCCCTATTTTGGAAATGGATTCGCCTTCTTCTGACATAGGAAAGACAAAATTTGGCATCTGATATCATTAGTCAGGACATTGAGCTTTGGCTGTTTTACTCAAGTTTTTTCCCATAAACATATTTTTTTTAAAAATACATAAAAGCTTGATTGATTTAGTAAAACATCAAACTGTTGAACTGGTTAGATGAAACTTGGGATACTGTCAAATGAATTCGTAAAATCTCAAAAATAATTTTCTAAACCCATATTTTATCATCAAATGTCGTTTAGTATTTTAATCGTAATCAAAAGAGGATATATGCAACGATATTATTTGGAATTTACGCAAAATTACTGAAAGGCAATCTGCAAAGATATGCAGTCAGGTAACGATGATTATTTAAAATTATACAATGTTCAGACTTTTGAGTTAAGGCTATGTGATATAATGATTGAGCAAAGCCACACAAATCACAATGCAGAAATTAAAGAATCATCTGAATGAGTGGTGTAATGGTATTGAACTATCTTTATCACTTATACCAGAAAATTTCTGAAATTGATGAACATGGAAGCCTGAAGTCATTACTGATGAGATATCACGTGATCTGTCATATCTAGAATCATTTCTCTATATACATAAATTATTAGAGTAGATAACGTGTAAAAGATGACTACAAACTTCTATTTCTTTATTACACGTAATTCATAAAACACATAATTCTTCCAAAACCTTCTTCCTTTAATAACAACACGGGAACTATCATGAGATTTCTTCTGAGCAGTCCAAGAGATGGTGTAACTGAAAACTTAGTATCATCTCCGAAAACTAAGATACTATTATTAGTTTTCCAGTTAACACTGTAATAGGCTTTGTTAAAATCAAACGAATCAACATTCATTAAAATGAAATGAAAAAGAATCAAAATTTATAAAATCTAAACGGAATGTAAATTTAAAATTAATGCGAGAAAAATGCTTGAAAAATCTTATCCAAGTGAAACACTAAAAAAAAATAGTGAAGATTGGACTCTCAGTCCTCTTGAGAAGGAAGCATTATTACAACTAAAACAAATGGAGCACATTATTATAGTCAACGCTGATAAAGGTGGGAGTGTCATTGTCCTCACTAAAGACCAATACCACGCTATGGGTGAAGAATTTCTTAACACCACAGCGGGTATTCATTTCTTCAGTAGGCGTGAGAAATGTATCGTCAATTATATTAGGAAAATTTCACGCAACCTTCTTCATAATTCATTCATCTCTGATGGATTTGCTGAAAGTTTGAAGGATGAATATTTAAAAGTCCCTCCTCTTACAATTTTGCCCAAAGTGCACAAAGATAGGAACGGGTCCGGCCTGTATCCTGTCAGGCCCATCGTCAACTGCAAATCTTCAGCTATTTTTTTACTCTCACAGCTTATTTACAACAAATTATTAAAATTCCGAATTAAATCCAAATTTTCAGTACTAAACACTGATGAATTCATAGAAAAAATCAGATCACTTCAATATATGAATGAATACAGTTTCTTTTCGTTGGATGTGGACTCTCTGTATACTTCAATTACGCTGGATCTAATACATAAAACATTTCAATTTCTGCATTCTCAGTTTAATCATATTACAGTACCTTTAATTTCTAAGATTTTACCACTCATAGAAGCCCTATATAACATTCAGTTCTTCGAGTTTAATAACTTGTTTTTTAGGCAAACTGATGGGCTATTCATGGGGCTTTCGGCATCCGCCATTATAGCAGATCTTTGCATGATATATATCGAAGAATCAGCATGGTTCATTTTCAATGAATGTGATATACATATTCCTTTGTATTGTAGATATGTCGACGATCTTTTTTTTTACACCATTGATTCTATATCGTTAGGTATCAAGGATATTTTTGACGGTATCCATGACAACATCAAATTTAAAATTGAAATGGAGGACAATAAAACCATACCATTCCTGGATGTATTGATTGACCGCCACAATTCTCAATTCACCACCCAAGTCTATAGAAAGCCAGCTTCTTGTAATCTAACATTAAATTTCGAATCCTATTGTCCTTTTTCGTTTAAGGTCAACATCATTAACATGGCAGTGATTAGGGCATTTACCATATCCAGCTCCAATCTCTTATTTGAAGCAGAATTATTGAACATTCAGAACATTCTTCTGGCTAACAATTACCCTCAAACATTTATCGACAAATTCGTAGCCCGTACAATCCAAAATATTTACAACCCACCAATGAAGGATAATGATCAAAACTTAATTTTTGTCTCCATTCCATATCACAACGTTATATTTCCAGCCCTCTCAAAAATACTTAAATCCATTGGAATTTGTTTAACGTCCCCTATTAGATATACAATTGGATCTTCCATTAATAATTCCAAGAAACCAGCGGACGATAATCCTAAATGCATTGTTTATGCGCTCGAGTGTTACAACTTCCGGTGCAGATATATAGGTGAGACATCACAACCACTTCAGAAGCGTACTTACCAGCACTCATATGCTCTCCGATCAGATAATACTAATTATTTAACTGTGAAGCATACAAGTGAAACAGGACACGTCATCAATTATGGAAGCCCTATTGTCTTAGCGCATGAGACAGACGCTCTGGCTCGTAAATGCAAGGAATCACTTTTTATTTTAACGGATCCAAACTGTTATAATGATACTATCTCCGTCAGATCTATATACGATTATGGATTCAGCAAGAAAGACAAAGACATCAATAGCCTTGGTTAAAATAATTTTTAAGAAAGGGAAAGAGGAAGGGAAAAAAAAAAAAGTTTTTTTTTTTTTTTTTTTGTTACTGTTGCTGTTCTGTTTTCCTGCCATCGTTTTTCCCGTTACAGTTGCTGTTCTGTTTTCCTGCCATCGTTCTAGCTACTTGAAGTTTCAACATGGACTTTTCCTGTATGGTCCGGACCTTATCTTCAGACGGCCATTCCGATGACATGAAGCCACCTTATCCAAGTTCCAATCTTCTCCACCAGATGTCGCTTCACCATGTCACCTGATGCACGTCCTACCACCCTGAATTCCGTGTATAAATCCCCATTGCATTCTGTTGTAATTCACTAGTCAACGAGTAGCGGTGCTATTCGAAACATGTAGATTTTAATGTCTTTTAAATGTTTTTAATTATTAATATGTGTGTTGGCTTTTTATTATCCATTTGAAACACTTTTAATACATTAAATATTCAATTTAAATATTTATTTAATACTTATTTCTTAAGTGTAATCTGCGCTGAACCAGTCACAGCGGAATCTTTATCAAAAGCATCTTCGTTGAAAATATCTTAGAAAGATATTTCAACAAAAACCTTATCTCCTTGTCCCAACTTTAATTCTTTAATAAATAGTAAATACTAATCCCTCCGCTTGAGAAATCCAACGGATCAAATATCTACCATCAGATGTGTAATTCTAAAAATCATCTGAGCAAATGGCTCAAAAGAATGGCGAAAGTTGTACTTAAGGCAATAATTGAGGCATCCATTTCCTTGCATCCTTAATAAAAGTTGAAATCATTTTGAAATGAGGCATACTCGAGTGTGAATGAATATTTTTTTTGTTTTCACTCAGATGAAAGTAGAGAAATATTTTGTAGAAACATGATATTGGAGAACATTTACGTAAAGGTCAATTGATTAAAATATCGCGTGGTGTCATCGTAGGTACTTGGACAGCTCGACCATAGACTGTGCATAATCTGATTGATGATCTTCCCTTCGTTGCCTGAAAACGAAGTATTTTCAAAGCTGTGGCCTGAAAATTACTTCAGAAACATATGATTTTTTTGTCTGAAATATGATATAATAAAAAAATGCTAATTAACTATGTACAGTCGAAGTGCCTTGAATTTATTATTGCTAACAAGATCCGCGCATATACTATCATTGAACAGACTTATAAAATAATGGAAGTCAATCGGAATATTGTCATGGTTAATTTTGATTATTTGTATTTATATATATATATTGTAACGAACGCTTCCGTTACCCGCGCTGCGGTTTTATCCTCTCATCTCCTTTCCTTTTGTATAATATTTCTATAATATATCGTCACCTTTCTTAATAACTTTCCTAATTCCAATATCTTAACCTAAAACTAATGCCGGTATTCATAGGGTTCCCTGCTTTAACTGCCGACAAACTGGCGCCTACAAACTTTTGTGCCTTTTTTAATGACTTCGGGAATGGCTCGAGAAAGCTTTTCGTAACAGTCCACAAAGGCTATCAGGCCATGAAGCCTATTGTTTACCTTAAAAGCTTTCTCCAACTTTCTCCCTTTTTGTTATGTGTTTTTTCTGTCAACAGGGGGAAAACAAAGGAACTGCCGACAGACAAACAGAGGTGTGCCAGAAGCGATAGAGGGAAGGAAATGCTTCGCCACCCCTCCCACGAGTATATACGTCGGTCCCTGAGAGAAAGGGTGGGGTTCCTCAGGAGGCGAGGTGCCACGGCAGGCGACCAGGCTCTGGCGGTCAGCGAGCCAGATCGCCGAAATGCCTGCCCGCCTCCACAATTGCCGACGACTACCGTAGCCTTTGACCGGACGCCGACGATAGCAAGCGGATGACAGCTGAAAAGATACGGCCCAGGTCCCGCGGAGTGCGGTACCGATAGCAGCCACCGTATCCGCCTTCAGTGTTTTCATTTTGCCGGCTTCCACCGATTGAAGTCGGCGAATCCCTCGACACCACGCAGGGACATGCAGGCTGCGCCATTACGGAAGAGAGTCTAAGAAACGGCTTCGCAAGATACCCGACCGTCATTGATCTCCCGCCGCCTGACCTTCAACGCCCGGCCGCTGGAAAGCAGCGGCTCACAGCGATCATCATCAGGATTCCCCATAGCGCCCGAATCCTGAATCGTTCCGTCCGGAGGAACCCACGGGAATCATAGAGGCTGCCAGATCCCCCCTCGACGGCCCGACCACAAGAGTTCAGCGGACTGACTGGCAGTTCCCACTCCGACGCACGGCATACCCCGAGCTCCCGAGTCTTGGACAGTTAGACGGACCCTATGACCGGTTGTAAATAGCACTTGTAATCATCTATCTTTCTTATCAGTTAATAAAATCTTTTCTTGTATATCTTACTCCTGTCTTAGCCTCAATATTCTTTAACTGAGAGGCGCGGGCCTTCTGATTAATCCCCCCCCCGTCGCTAGGCTGGCTTTCCACGGCACCTCCCCCCTTTTCCCGTCCAAACACCTCACTCCCACCTTACATCCCTCTCCCCTCTTACCCCGTAGTCGTGGTTTGCTTAGGGATGCGTTAGATGGCGAGCGCCCCTAAAACAACACGTGACAATATATATATATATATATATATATATATATATATTGTGGGATTTATATAAGAGTAATTGTCACTGAGGTTCCACACAATAAATTTCTAAACGGCATTTAATTGATTTACTTGCCCGTACTAGTTTAGCAGAGTATATTCAGTCTTTAAGAGTAAGGAGAAAATGAAAAGCAAAACTGATATAAACTTAACTTGTTTTATAAGCATTAAACAATTACAAAATGTGAAACGGTTGTTTCAAATATTCTAAGATTCTATCAAGTGGATTTCAATCAATCAAAGTTCTTTACTTTAAAACTTAAAGTTTCTTTAAATCTTCTTAACTAATAACAACATGGATAAATGGTTTCTCATCATATGTGATATTAACTAAAGTTTAATATAATGTATAAGTACATTAATACATTGAACTTTCTTATATCTCATATGTCTTTATACTTGTATTAAATGGCTTTCAATAACGTTCACCGTATGTGCGCTAACAGTATTGAGTTGTACGAATGTTTAAGTTAACTTGATTTCACTGATCCTATGTTGACTTACCATTCTAGTAATAAAGTCATTACCTAACACTTCAAATAGTCTTTTATCACAACTTGGATACTTCAATTGAACAATCTTTGATATCGTTGAATTAATCTTTAAAATAAAACCCTTGCTAATTATCACAAATGTTCTTGTATGAATACTTTAATCATTTCAGATCAACAGTTCTTTAACTTTAGTTGAATCTATCCTACATTTGTATTAAGTCGAATTCCCTTGACTTTAATAAATCCTAGCAATCATGGTTTTACTTGAAATTAATAGCTTTATTATTTCTGTAATCCATGAACAAACATTAATCTATTGATATTGTTTAATCTTTAAAGTTCATTAATATTTATTCCGCTTTGTCCTAAAACTTCATTTCGTGTGTTCGAAATTCTAATGTTGGCTCTTTTCCAAATTCTCGATGGGTGAAGTAAAATAGAAATTCTACTTACAGTTCAGCGACGATACATCAATTTCTCGTCAGTCCCTGTTAAAGGCGAAGATAATACTTAGGCTAAGTTCCACTTTGGTCTGCCAGTCTTCGTTTGCGGGATTCCATCTTTTGGGCCTAACCGTTTATTAAGAATTAATTTATCTCTACTATTAATTCTTACTTATTTAATGCTGAAGGCCGTCTGCCTTTAATTGAACACAATATGAGTTTTAAAATCAAATCTAATCTGTAGCACAATCGGATAGGAACTCATCCGATTCCTATTTTAAAACCTTAGCATCATTGCTATTTCGGTTTTCATCGTAACGCCATTTTTACGATCTTCTACTATTAACCATTAACAATTGAACGTCCGCGTTCATGCTGTGTTCAACACATCCATTGTGTTCTCACGTGCTTACACACAACAAAAGAACATACTCTTAACTTTCGGTTTCAATGAAAATAAAAATATAAATATTTCAAAGCCTTGATGTTAGTTTTAATTTAATTTTATCAG
>JAFIDM010010845.1:0-14071 GCA_023159025.1 Thereuonema tuberculata | reverse complement strand
ACCAAAGAACGCACATAACTAAACAAAACAAAACACAAATTCACTGAAATTCGCTGTCCTCCATTTCCAGCACTAATATCAAAAATAGCTCAGTGAATTTGTGTTTTGTTTTGTTTAGTTATGTGCGTTCTTTGGTTTATTTTACTGTAATAATAATATGTTAGTAGCATTTTAAGGATAAATGCTAAGTTTTCTTAACAACCATGCTAAGAAATCTTTTGTAATTTGATATCACCTGAATATACATTGTAATCTTGAAGAAGGAAGATAGAAAATTCTTCCGAAAATTTGATAATAAAATGAAGTGTAGATGAAGTTTTTTCAATATGTTACGAAGTGATTTAAAGAGCAAGTATGGATTTAGTACTTCAGGAAGTTCCCTAGAGGTTTTGATGATCATGAGTCAGTCAATCAGTCAGTGAATCATGGACGAAATCGACGTATTTTAGATATTAATAAAATCCAAAGTATAAAAGCTAGATAAATGAAACGAAGCGTATTTCATTAGTATGATAACTGCATCTTAACCGAAAATTTGAGCTCTCTAGTATTATCCAGGCCGAAGCTATGAGGGTTCGATAATACATAACCAGACCCCTCCCCCCTTTATGAGGGATTGGAGGGTACGGGTTTCTTAATTTTTTTTATAGTTTGTGCGCTAATCCTACCGTGCATACCAAAATTCAACTTTCTAGGACTTCAGGAAGTACCCTATAGGTTTTGACTTTGATGAGTCAGTCAGTCAGGGAGTGAATCAGTGACGGAATCGACGTGTTTCAGATATTAATAAAATTCTAAGTATAAAAGCTAAATAAATGAAACATTCATTATTATTTCATTAGTCTGCTAACTGCATCTTATCCTGAAAATTTGAGCGCTCTATTATTATTCAGGCCGAAGCTGTGAGGGTTCGAAAATACGACGAAACGCTTCGAGAAAATGTACGTAGTGCCCTTCCTGCCTTCGGCTCGTCTTGGCGGGTACACTGCCGTGCCCCCAGATACAGTTGAATCGCGATAATCCGACCGTACGGGACCGAGGGGGTGTCGGATTATCAAAAATGTCGGATTACCAAAGGTTGATTTTTTTTAAACTAAATTTTGACTTCTAAGGTAAGAAAATATAAGTTATGTATACATGGTAATGTACGTATTACAGTACGTATATTGTTACAATACATATTGAGTATATATTTAACTAAAACTGAACAATTAAACTGAAACTAAAACTGTTGTGAGTCACTGGGCAGACAGGAGATGTCTGCAGCAAGCGCAGTGACGTCATCCGACGCGGCGTCGGACTACCGAGCGTGTCGGACTGTCAAATGTCGGATTATCGTGATTCAACTGTATTAAAATCGCGATAGCACCAAAGATCAAGACACATGGAGAGGGCACATAAAATAGCACTAAGCTCGGCTTGAAAAACCGAAGCATCATCAGAAAGACGTTGGTTGATGATGTTAATAATGCAATTAAAACAATCTTTAAAGACGAAGGGGAAGCCTGTCTGACCATCAATCTTAGAACCATCTTATAAATGTTTAAGTCCATTTGAATCACTATTATCTTCCCAAGTTGAAAAAATAAAGAATTCATCTCGGTAGGATGTAACCAAAGAAAAGGAGATACCCTTTGACAAAATTTAAATTAAGGATCCTCTGATTGTGTTCTTAAATCTCTTTAGCCTAAATCCACATAAATCCACATAGGAACAATGCAAAACAGAACGTAAAGAGCATGAGTAGAAAGCGTCCTGTATGTGCAATCAAAAAAAGGTGTAATTAATAAATTAAGATAATTTTTATTTCTCATAATACAACATAAATTGCCCCAAATTTAGGTGGCATATAGAATTTTGGGTTTAATTATGGCATTTGCCAATATTTTTTTTTTATTTTTTATGAAATACCCCGATTCCTGAGGACAATAGAAATGAGCTTATGAACGTTCAATGCTTCCTTTTTCCCTGAAATAATCAAAATGGTTTATCCCAAGAAAGTTATAATTAGAAACCAACCCAAGATAATGAAAGATAGACTTAAATATTATTTTATTGTTATTTAATTTGATAGTTTTTTTTTGATGCTCTTCTTATTGGAATAGATACTATTCATAGTATCTACTATTAATAGTTAGTTTATTGTCAATAATCCAAGTCACGAGAGCAGACCAGAAGGAGTCCCATATAATTTCAATTCTTCGGATAGATTGTGCTCGCCACCAACACAATAGTGTCATCGGCAAAGGCTGCGAGTGATATAATTGTAAAATGGAGACGTCGAGGCAGTGAAATGACAGCTGCACGAAATAGTAAACCGAGAAAACTGACTGACCGTAGCCGTCGAACCCTGAAGAGAGTAGGGAAGCAAAATTGCAAGTCTCCGTTGGTAGTGATGACGACGGAGTTCGAACATGAGTCGATCGTTGTCGCTAGCAGCAGGACTGTTCGGCTAGAGAAAAACTACTTGCGTTTCCACGGCCGTGCGGCCGCTCACAACACGAACAGCTACGTTATCAACACGCGTCGGTTGCAATGGTGCAGAGCTCACCGCCATTGAACTGTGGAGGAGTGGAAAAACGTTCTGTGGAGTGATGAATCTCGCTTCACGATCTGTCAGTCCGATGGACGCATGTGGGTTTGGCGGATGCCCGACGAACGGTTCTTATCCTACTTCATTACGCCAACTGTTAAGTTCGGTGACGGCAGCATAATGGTATGGGGGTGTGTTTCGTGGTTCAGCCTGAGTCCCTTAGTTCGTGTGACGGGCAACATGAACTCGGCAATGTATCACGCCAGTCTGGACAACACTGACCTCCCAACACTGTGGCAACAGTCTGGGGAAGGCCCATTTCTCTTTTTAGTGATGTACAGTAATTCTTTACTATTAAATTATATAGAGCTTTTAGATGTGTCATTATTTTTAAATGTTTGCTTTTCATTGTTGAGAATTAGTAAAACCTCAGAGGTTCACAAATATAGTTTTTTTTATTTTTATTTTATTAATGCACAAGTGTAGTAACTTACAAATGTACTTTAATAGTTCAAAGTTCCACTGAGTCCATTTAACTGAATTACATTTTATTCTATGGAGTCGCGCTCCATGCAAGTACACACATGAATAATCTACTTGATTATACAATGTTACTATTAACTCTTCTACTTGAAGTAATCTCAAAATACTATTACTCGCTGAGTATGCCCACAAAACTAAAGTACGCTGAGGTGAGTAAAGTTCATCACCATAATTCTTTGCTTCACACAGATAATTAATCACTAAGAAATATAGTATGACTTTTACTATATATCCACACATAAGAATTACTTATTTTCTTCTTATTAATTCTTATTGGTAGCACTAAACTTAATGCTTAAATTCGAAGCACTAATAACGAAGATATTTATTAGTCCAAAATAAATCTTCTTATACACACTATTAACAATAATATTAATTCTGTGTCTTGAATTACTACGATGGACTTTAAACTTCAAACAATGGTTCCTTTCTGCAAATTCCGGAAACGCTTTCACAAATAATAAAGTTCTCTACTTACAGTTTGTAGACTGCGTTGCAATTTATTCCGCTAATTCCAGTTGTTTCAAAGTAGCACTGAGTTCCTACAATGTTCCGTTGGTTCCTTTCAAATATTAGGCGTTGACCTCCAACACGAAAATCCTTTGGAAACCGCAAATCAGATGATTCTACTTTTTCTGATTGGCTCCGCTTCATGGACTAATCGGAGTGTCTTCATATTACGAGGTTCTCATGTCATGGTTGCCACTAACTACGATTATCGAACCGGGTTGCATTCTTGACTGCATCAGCGCGTTCGTTGTGAGCTATTCTCCAAGTCGTGGCTTTTCTATAGTCGCTGCTTTCGGTTAACTGCGTTTTGTTACTTCTTATTTCAGCCTCGCGTCTATCTTCTAATTACTTCAGACGATCTACGGGCATTTGGCTTTTCACCTGCTTGTGATTTTCCATTGCGTTCGTGATTGACTTCTCGCAGGCTTCTGTGCTGCGCTCCGCTCACTTAACTGCGCTCGGGATCTGTTCAGTGCGCTTCACATTTAACTTAATGCGCTCAGCTCTCTGCTGTCTACATGCTACTGTCTATTCTGCGCATCCATGAAATCGAGGCTGTCACGAGATTAAATGCACTTCTCCTCGATAACGTCATCACAATTTTAAATATTCAAATTTGATTTAATGAACTTTGAATTTTCATTTGAAGCTTCTTGAAAAATAAAATATTAAGTTATTTTAATTTAAACTTATTATTTGAAATTCGAATTGAGCTTCAATTACTTTTTAGAATTTTCTTTTGATGACAGTTTAGAAAATTTAGATTCTTTATTGATGTTCTACTACAATTGGTATTTCCATAATTTAGATAAGAATTGAAGAATTCATAGTATAAATTCATTTTGTATTTAATTGGTGATATATTTCTTGCATAAAAAATAAACATCATTGTGCTTAGTTTAAAAATTTCTTAATTTTTCTTCTTTACAAAACAAGTCACTTCTTGTAAATACAAAACCAACTGATCCGTACAATTTGCAATCTGTTTCTACAAGGATGCAGCCAATTTACCTCTTAGGCCTTTGGGGTCACGGGACTAGGACTCTTACGGAGGAGAAAGAAACACTAAGGGAAAGACAACAGACGGGGGATCGAACACGGCTTCTGTAGCCCGCAGTCAATATATATATGTATGTTTATTTAATAACATTTAAAGTAGAAGTAAATAAAGATAACGTAAAGATAAAAAAGAAAATAAAGATAAAAATAACATAATAATAAAGTGAAGAAATATACCCTAGTAAACAACCCTAGTAAACAAAAGGTACTCACACCCTGAGCTATCATGTCGGGAACCTGGGATTTAGGCTTCTTCAGCCAGAAAAACCATTGATGGTAGCTCAGAATGCGAAACAAATATACGACAACCAAATCAGCTCCCCGAAATGGACCTCGAGCAAAGTCAACGCAACAATTATAGTAACCGTGCAACGCACGGCCTCAGATTCTTTCTCACACTAACCACCGGGCTCAACAAGGATTGAGAACCTCCAAAAAACATATCAGTTTTTAAAGTTTAACGTGCAGGGATATATGTAATAAAGTGAAGAAATACAATGCTGCAGTTAAGTAAACAAAAGGTTCTCGCACTCTGAGCTATCCCAAATTCTCGACATGATAGCTCAGGGTGCGAGAACCTTTTGTTACTCAGGTGCAGCCTTGTATTTCCTCATTTTATTAGATGTATCCCTGCACGTTAAATTTTAAAAACAAATAAGAACATTTACTTTCACAGATTTTTTTTTCAAACAGGATTGGAATATGACATACTAATATAGCATATGTTTCCTAATTATCATTTGAGCTATGACTATTCTTACACCGCATAGCCTTATTACCAGAGTTATATCTAAAAATTCCGCCACGTTTTCAACCAAATAAGAAATTTGTAATTCTTAGCTGATAAGTTTCTAGATCTACACAACTTTTGAAAATCTGGTTGCATATTCCAATAACACAATCTAAATGAAGACACTTTTAATCCAGAAAACGGTAAATAAAATTGAATGAAAATTTTTCAATGAAAGATGAGATAGTATTTAATTCATAGTAAGATTCATCAACTTCAGTTAAATTCGAGTGAATGCCTTTATACTCTTTCATGATTATTTAATAATATACCAAAGTCTTTATGTTGCATTTCAAGTAATACTGTAGCCGATATAATACTAAACTTAGTATCTATATTTAAGCATTTCACGGAATATTACATAGGGTGGTAATATCTATAATATTACGTAATCTTATGGTAAACTTATTTTGGTGAAAGATTGCATTTACGTTTATATCTTATGAAAACCTTGAAAATGTTATCATTCACAAAGTATCGAAAATCAGAAAGTCATCCGTTAGGTATTGAACATAGATTTCATTGCTATGGCAAACCATAGAAGTCAAAAAGATTTATTTCAATGGAAATATACTGAATGCTTCAAAACTCATTGTAAATCCAATTACACAAATTACTTTGTATATAATTTATTTTTTTCCAACATTTTCCTTTGCAATAAAATGAATGACATTAATAGGCCTCGTTACCCATTGATATTCATAGAATGTCCTAAAACCCCTCAGTTGATTGAACACGAACTAATCATCCCTTTGAACTGTCCATCTCTAATTCTTCACTCACTCCATGGGCATTCATGTGCTTCCTCTATTGTAATGATTGGAAACACAACGTCCATGTCTTTTGGTAGTATAGGAAGACAATCAATAGACGTATCTATATCCCATCGTGCAGCCACTCCAGCTTATCATCCACGGCGTACAGCAGGTCCTCAGTCCGACGAATGACTATATGCGTTGGTCGAACCCTGACCACAGGTGCTACCGGGGTTACATAGCGCCGACCTGTGTTTCTGCAGCTTCACACGCAATGCAAAGTTGTTGTTTCAAATCGGGGAATACCGGGCCTAGACATATATTACAAAATATTAACTTGTTTTACGGACTACAAGACGCACTTTTTTCTTCGAAAAATTGCCTCCAAAATTCAGGTGCGTCTGATACTTGAATGTATTTTAATGTTATTTTTTAAAAAATTGCTTAAAATTTAAGGTGCATCTTAATAGACCGTAGCGTCTTATAGTCCGTAAAATACGGTATAATCTGTTATATGTATATTCTCTTAATTAAAAAGTTGATGTGCGATTGTCATTGCCCCCGTCCCTTTAAATGAGATTTGGTGAGATTTTGCCGGATCCCCCCCCCCATTTTGAGCTCACAATCATTGGACGCCCTCTATTAATTGCTGATAATCTAATCGCCCTCTAATTGATAACCCTCTTATCACCATTGTCTTTAGAAGCAAATGTTCATAAACATTATAAATGTTCAGAAACAACGGTATCAATGACTCGAATGAAATGATTTTTAAAGTTTTTAATTTTTTTTTAATTTGAAGTTTTATTTGCATGGAGAATATATGTATATTCTCTTAATTAAAAAGTTGATGTGCGATTTTCATTGCCCCCGTTCCTTTAAATGATATTTGGTGAGATTTTGCCAGATCCCTCCCCCCAATTTTGAGCTTACATAATCAATGGATGCCCTCTATTAATTGTTGAATAACGCTCTTAACACCATTCATAATGTTTCTGAACATTTGCTTCTCTAGACAATGTTCAGAAACAGCGCTATCAATGACTCGAATGAAATGATTTTTAAAGTTTTTAATTTTTTTTTAATTTGAAGTTTTATTTGCATGGAAAATTCAATACAATCAATTTAAACATCGCTTCCTGTTTTCCCCCCAGAAAGTTAAGGATAAAATATAAAACATATGTCAACCCGTTGAATGAAGAAAATTGTTGTATTTTTCAAAAACAAAACTCGAACTATTTGAAAAGACAAAGAAATGATTTAGCATTAATAAATTACATCTACAAGCTCATTGTAATTTCTAAATACGTTTTTCAATGAAAAGAACGATGGTTTCTCCAATCCTAAGTAGGTATTTGTTCGACTCAAGTATTTTTTTTTTATCCTTTTTACATAAATTTTCTCATTCATTTCCTATCACATTGAACATACAATTTGACATTTTTAACATTAACGTTTGGTTGCAATTTTTTTATTACTGAATGGTTTAAGAACTTTAATCAAATTATATGAAAAGTTTGCGCTAACTCTTAGGACAGATTCATCACTGATTACTAATCTCCTTCAGACAAATCACAATCGGAGTCATCAGATTCACAGACGGAGCACGACCCATATTCGTCGTCTTCTTCCTCCTCGTCGACCTCAGACAGTGAACAAGGGTCAGTCTTCCGTCGTTTCTGACAAGGACGAGATTGTTCAGCGGCTGGTCTCTTGTTCTTGCTATAACCCTTCTTAACTGGTTCAACGGCATAGTACTTCTTCGTGCAGTAGTCTTGCTTGAGAACTCCTTCCTCAATGCCTCTCTTCAGAGCATCTCGAATGGAAAGGCGCAACTCCTTGTCATTTAGTCTGACCCTCCCATTTTCACGGATGTAGGTGTACATCTCACGAACCGTACCTCCTTGTCCGTTGTCCAGTAAGCTGGCTGCCTGAAGGATTAACTTGAAAATGTTACCAGCCATGATCTGTTATCATCAGTGATGAAACGCCAAAATTTTCAAATGATGAAATATATTGATGAAGGAGAAGATTTATCTGAAATAAACAATGTTTTAAGTTTTAACCACTTTTCTACAGATACATTTTTAGAAATGTTTTTACTAAATAACTTACTAATCATTACTATTTACGAATCTGATAGAGTTAAGAGAAAAGTCGAATAAAATATAAAGTACTGTGAATACTAGAATCTAAATACTAATATATGAATTAGAGACGAACTCTATTGTATAACATAAAAATATACAGATATGCGGCAGGTGTTTGATAAAACAAGAAAAAAAAATTCTAAAAGCAAAAATAATGCCAAAGTCTGTATATGGTTATGAATGTTCAAAAATAATTCTCATTTGACTACAGAAACGGTCATAATGACGTCACTCTCAAAATCACATTTACTTTTTTTTTTTCTTTTCACTTTAAATAGCCATAACACAGGTCTGCATTTTTTCGGTTGCATCATGTTTTTCAAGTTTTGATGATGGATTTATATGTATGTTTGTGCGCTAAATCCAAAAATGTCCTTAGTTTCTGTCCATCACACCAGAATTTTTTTGGAAATCGCAATTTTTCAAAATGTGTTATTTATCGAAAAAAAAATCCCAAATGTAAGATATACTGACAGATTTAAATATATAGAAAATGCTGCCATCTGTCGGTTTAGGATGAAAACGAATCGTTGACATCATAAACCGGTAGATGGCAGCACTTTCGTCATTAAACGTGTTGTTCATCTCAACTGTCAGTGTTGGTGCAACCGAAAAGTATTATGTTGGTACATAACCTCCGCGATCAAAAGTGTTTGTGGTGGCGGATATACGCTAAAAAGCAAACTTACAGTGTTGGAAATGGCGTCAAGAGGCTGTAAAAAGTCTGCAGATTCCTTTTGTTACAATTGTGGTAAGTTAATGGTGTCAAGGCAAAAAAGAAATATAACATCGTTTATACGGCAAGTGTATCGCGTATTTCGGTGTAAAAGTAGGAGATCAAGACAAACCTTGAGCACCCCACTATAATTGCTATACGTGTCTTGAAGGACTGAGACGGTGGTCAAGGGTGAACAACATGCTTTCAGATTTGTCGTTCCGATGGTCTGGAGAGAGCCACAAAATCATAGTGATGATTGTTCAACCGGTGTTCACGGTTTCAATGTGAAGAATAAAAAGAACATCGTCTATCAAAATCTGTCATCGGCTTTACGTTCTGTCCCTCATAGTCCAGATATACCATTGCCTACGCAACCAGAACATTTACCTGAAGTTGATGGTTCAGAAATTGAATCAAGTGAAGAAACCGAAGATAACGAAGAGTACGAACCTGGCAATTCTGCTCCACAACCATCTACACAAACTGAACTGAACTATTTGATTGGCGACATACATCTGACCAAAGAGGCTTCAGAATTGCTTGGTTCACGGCTTAAAGATAAGAATTTGCTTGCAGCTGGCGCTTCGTTTTCCTGGTTCAGGTACAGAGAAAAAGATTTTATTCCATACTTTTCGGTAGAAGGAGACTTAGCAATGATGTGTTTGGAATGTTTAAGACATTCAACATTCCGCACAAAAGCACGGATTGAAGACTATTCGTCTGATTCGTCGAAACGAAGCCTTAAAGTTGTCCTGCTTCACAACGGAAACAGGTTTGCGTCAATACCCATAGGGCATTGTGTACACTTAAAAGAATGGTAGGACAATTTAAAATTTGTTCTCCAGAAAATTAAGTACGACGATCTTATGTGGATCAAGTGTGGTGATCTCAAAGTAGAGGAAAAGGTGTAAAAACGGGTACAGGTGTAAATATGGGCATCCTCCCCCAAGGGGCTATGGGAGGAGCTGCAGTTTTGCGGCTAGGACCAGACGGCGTCTTTTATTGATGTTGTTGTTGTTGTTGTTTGTTGGTGTTTTAATGGCGCAAAAGCAGCAGTGGCTAAGCTGCGCCAAGAAAGGTAAAATTCAGAACATTGGAAAAGCAAAATAATCGAAGTAAATCAAGATAAAATGGGCAAAAACAAGGAAATAACTGTTAATTATAAAAGAGAGGCAAGGCCACATTGAGAAATGAAGCGGAAAACTGCGGAAATAGATAACAGCTCATTATCATTCAAAATTAAGGAAAATATGAAAAGGAACGTGAAATTTAAAAAGAGGATAAAAGCACTGACGACGATGTTGATTAAAAGCAGGACAGTCAATTAGAATATGATGAATAGTTAAAATAACATTGCACGTAGAGCACAGGGGAGGTGGACGATATCAGCAGTAAATAGCTATGTGTGAGTCTTGTATGCCCGATCCTCAGACGCACCAGAAGAACATCCTTCTGACGAGTTGGAAGCAGCCGATAGGTAGGAGAGGATAATAAAGGACTGACAAGACGAAGTTTATTGCCCTGAAGATCATCCCATTCGTGTTGCCAGGCAGATCGGAGACGAGTACGTATAAGAGCATTGATGTCAGAGGGAGGAGTGGAGATCCGTCGCAGTGGGAGACCAGCAGCAGATTTGGCGAGAGAATCAGCGTGGTCATTGCCGACAATACCGACATGGCCTGGAATCCAGCATAAAATAATCGTGCAATGTTGAAAATGTTGTAAGAAATCTAAAATGGACAAAACAAAAGGGTGAACCTTCACTGTACGACTGCACAGTGCCTGCAGAGCACTCTCAGAGTCATTATAGATAAGAGTTTTGGGAAACTTTTCCTGAAATGCTTACTTTAAGGCTAGGAAAATGGCATAAAGCTCAGCAGAGAACACCGAAACCTCAGAAGGAAGATGAACAACTTTCCTGAAAGTGGCAGTATAAAAGGCGGCTCCAACATAAGATGCGCCTTTAGATCCATCGGTGTAAAAAATGTTGAAGTCAGAATGACGGGACAAATGGTCCCGATGCAGATTCTGAAAGACTGTGGAGGACGTATTGATTTTTGCAAAATTACGAAGCGAAAAATCACAGGTTGGGAGTTGATAGTTCCAGTGTGCTGATGGTAAAGCAGGTAAAGTGGCAATGTTAAGATCAGTGAGATGTAGTGTAGTAAGCCAAGTCGTCACCCGATGTCCAAACGGTGGGATAAT
This sequence comes from Thereuonema tuberculata, assembly GCA_023159025.1. Lineage (NCBI taxonomy): Eukaryota > Metazoa > Arthropoda > Chilopoda > Scutigeromorpha > Scutigeridae > Thereuonema > Thereuonema tuberculata. Next base: position 2,808 of record JAFIDM010010845.1, on the reverse strand, counting down.
GGAAGGACGATTGGTAAAAAGTCGTCGCTGACGGGGACGACAGACACATTGATGAGCAGGGTTATGTGGAAGTGAAGAAATCCGTGCGAAATATTGCAGTGACATGGCTTATCTACGAAAGTGCAGGGACAGTTCCAGAGCCTCTGCGTACAGGCTGGGAATCGGTGAAGTACGGAAAGCACCGAGGCAGAAACGAAGGGCCTGATTGTGAACAGGATCAAGTGTTCGAAGTACAGATGGCCGTGCAGAGCCATATACAATGCAGCCATAATCTAGTTTGGATCGAATAAGGGCACGGTAAATGCGCAACAAAGCCAGGCGATCACCACCCCAAGTGGAATGTGAAAGCGCTTTGATACAATGTAATTTTAAAATACAACGCTTCCGGAGATCAAGGATGTGATCCTTAAAAGTCAATTTCCTGTCAAAAATCAGGCCTAAAAATTTATGTTGAGAATGACATGGAAGTGGGACACCACCAAGAGTCAGCTGGGGATCAGGAAAAATTCCCTGACGACGAGTGAAATGGACACAGACAGTTTTGGATTGGGAGAAATTAAAACCATTAGAAATAGTCCATGCCTGCAACTGATTCAAAGCTAACTGCAGTTGTCTTTCAATCAGACGTAAATTTACAGAACGGCAGGAAATCTGTAAGTCATCAACATACAAAGAATGGTGGATAAAAGGAGGCAAAGCAGAGATGATGCCGTTGATCTTTACAGAAAAAAGGGTAACACTCAAAACACAACCCTGAGGGACTCCGAGTTCTTGAGGATAAACGGTGGATAGCGTAGATCCCAGACGAACTTGAAAAGTTCGATTTGCAAGAAAATTGCGAATGAAAATAGGCATGTGGCCACGAAGGCCATAACTATAAAGATCTTGCAAAATACCAAATTTCTATGTGCGATCATAGGCCTTCTCCAAGTCAAAGAAGATGGAGACGAGGTGTTCTCGATTAACAAAGGCAGTGCGAATAGTATCTTCCAAACGGACAAGATGGTCAACCGTAGAACGATGTTGTCGGAATCCACACTGTGTGGGAGCTAGATGCTGATTGACTTCAAGAAACCATTGAAGTCGGCGATTTACCATGCGTTCGAGTGTCTTGCATAAGCAGCTGGTGAGTGCTGTGGGACGAATATTTGGATCACTCACATCTTTACCAGGTTTAGCGAAAGGTATAATGATGGCTCGACGCCAACAATCAGGAAAGAGGTGTTCTAACCAGATTTTATTAAATATAGAAAGAAGAATATTCAACGAAGAAAAAGATAAATGACGTAACATCACGTAATGAAGTCCATCAGGGCCGCATGCGGTATTTTTGCTATTATCTAAAGCAAACAATAACTCCTGGATACTAAAAGGGAGATTATATAGTTCTCTGTTGGAAGAAGAGAAGTTTAATGGAATAGCTTCAGTACGATCTTTAATTTGTTGAAAAGTGGAAGGTAACAAAGCTGGGCTGGAATTCCGCGCAAAAGCCCGTCCAAGTGCTTCAGCTTGATCAGAGATGTTAGCAATTTCTTTTCCATCTTCTTTGAGGATGTGTAAAGAGTGAGGTACATATTTGCCGTGCATCTTCCGAATTTTATCCCAGAGGGTCTTTGAAGATAGTGTACATGTGATGGATGATATAAAGCGTTGCCAAGACTCCTTCTGACTAACCCGACGGATACGACGAGCTAAAGCGCGGGCACGCTTAAAGGACAAAAGATTGGCAGAAGTGGGATAACGTCGGAAGATGTTCCAGGCTTTTTGTTTAAGTTTCTGTGCAGAAGTACAATCAGGAGTCCACCAAGGTTTAGGATGCAGTGGGAATCGTCCAGATGTTTGTGGAATTATTGCTTCTGCAGCACCAATAATGGTATGCGTGACCTCGTCAATAATTTGATCAATGGTAGCTGAAAGATCAATGGCTTCCAGAGTACAGCGGGTAGTAAAAGTTGTCCAATCAGCAAAGTCAAATTTCCAGCGAGGACGACAGGATGATGAAACAGCAGAACGAGGTAGTTCTTGGAGAATGATTGGGAAATGGTCACTGCCACCAGGATCATCAATAACATCCCATGAGAAATGGGGGAAGAGCGAAGCCGAACCGATTGCTAAATCTATAGCAGAAAACGATATTGGCGAGGATGTGAAATGAGTCGCTGCACCTGTAATAAAAATACAAAGATTGCGCCGAACTAAAAGATCTTCAATAACAGTTCCTCGAGTATTGGTGAAGGAAGAACCCCATACCGGAGAGTGAGCATTGAAGTCACCAACTAAGAGAAACGGAGTCGGTAATTGATCAAGAAGATTATCAATCTCTGTAGGCGAAACAGCCGTAGTGGGGGAAAGGTACAAGCTACAGATAGTAAAAAGGCGGCTTGTTGAAAGGCGAGCAGCAACAGCTTCCAAAGAAGTCGTAAGTGGATCAGGGGAAAAAGGAATGTCATTTCGAATAAGGAGACAAACTCCTCCACCGCTTCTATCAGTCCGCTGTTTACTCAGCATGGAATAACCATGAAAAGAAAAAGTGTCGTTTCCCGTAAGAAAAGTTTCCTGCAGACACAGACATACAGGGTGATGTGTGTGAACTAAAGCTTTAACATCATTTAAGTTGGAGCGAAGTCCTCTACAATTCCATGATAAAGAAACCATAATTGAAATTAAAAAGGAAAAGGTGAAAAAAATCAACGAAAAAATCAAGGTGGAGCAGATGGTAGTGCCGGAAAAATAGGAGATGCTAAGGGGTCATTTATATCGTCATCAGAAGATCGACGGGGAGAGGAATGTCTCCGACGTCCACGAGAA
>JAFIDM010010843.1:0-14076 GCA_023159025.1 Thereuonema tuberculata | reverse complement strand
ACTTCTTCGTTGTTAAATGGAGAAACAATGATTACATTCCGTGACTGGAATCCATTAAGCACTAAAAGCGGAAGTCGGAATTTCCGCATCAAAAGATGCTCGTCTTAATTGCGTTTAGAATCATCCGGAAATGAAGAAAAAAAAATGGAATCTGCTTGATTGATAAAAGTGAACCAAAAAAAAATTTTTTTTTTTTTTTTTTACTATAAACAAAAATCTGCAAAAAATGACAATTAAGAGCTTCATTACTTAGTAAAGTTTTAAAGGTTTTTTTTTTGTTTGTATATTATTTAAATATTAAATAAGATACAGAATAAATTGAAAAGACATAATATGTAATAAAATATACTTAATTATCTTTACTTTCTATTTATAGTAATATATAATGTATATATAGTTATACATACAGTATATAAGACAAATGGAAAGTTGTTTATCCATTTTTGGAAGTGGCTGAATGGCCAGAATTTTAGCTTCCAATACAGGTAAACATTGATACGAAACCCGCAGTGTTTATCGTTCTTTCCATCACAATTCGTTTCTGTACAGGAGTATAATGTACTCTGTGCAACGATTTATTCGGCAAAATAGTCTGTTGGTGCAAAACCACTTGTACTTTACCCTGGAATTTTATATTCGATATTTTCATATTTTAATAACATATTAGAGAAGTTAATTAGGCAATGCTTTGGCAAAATTAAGTTATCAGGAAAATTTCACTTTTTTTATTCCACATTCAATATTCTCATAAATTTGATTTTTTTTAGACTCGTTAATTCAATGCTTCCGCAGCGCATCTTGAATCTATGGAAAACAAAACGATCTTTCCACTGGGGAAGCTACCCCGGGTGTTATTCTTGTATGTTTGCGAGGTATTATATAAACAATAAAATACTTCATTTTCTGCAATTAAAATTAGACCGTTATTCAAGTATCAAACAACAAAACGAGATCATAAATGCTTCTTATCAAGCTAGAAAATTATAAAACTTACTAAAACTATAAAACTTCCCTAAAACTGTTTCATGATAATTTACTTAGTCTTTTATTGTACTTTCGCAAATAGAACAAACAAACAGACAAACTTTCCAAAATATCTATTAGATGTTAGATAGAAACACACTCTTCCATACATTACATTAGTATTAAAATATTTATTAAAATACTAATAAGGGAGACAAATTTTCAGGAACTCTACATATTCCTTTTTTCAAGTCAATAATAGAGGCATGTCATAAACAGAATTAAGAATAAGCTTGGCAGCAATGGTTTAAAAACATGAACTATTAATAAAATTAATTGTTGTTACAATGTGCTTAAACTTCTCAAAGTTACTATAAACTAATCTAGTACGCTTTGTGGTATGTACTTGTAGTATGGGACCGTGTTCTGAATAAGTGAGTGTTTGTGTGCTAGCTGTTGATGAACGATCGATGCTACCTGATTGTGTCGGTGGAGGTAGTCTGTTTGGGAGAGAAGAGGACAGCCTGATATTATGTGGGCGATCGTCTTATGCGTAGTGTGGCATTTCCTGCATCTGTCGTCATGTGTGCTTGCGTCGTGTAGAATGTGTTTCTTGTAGTTGCGTGTGGGGATGACTTGGTCCTGAATCGCGATCATGAACCCTCGGTCTTCCCAAACAGCTCGCCACTCGTCAGACATCTGTTCGACGCTTCCATGTCGACATGAGACTGGCTGAGTTCTGCCATAGAGTTCCTTATGAGCCCATGATTCACGCAGCTGCTGTGTGTGGATGTCGGTGAGTGTTAGAGAAGGATTTGCGAGGTCCAGGGCTGTGAGGTGTATGTCACACTCGGCAATGGCTAAGTGGAGTGAGGAGTGTAGTGCTCTTTGGTGAAAGTGTTCCCTAAGTGTGTGTACTTGTTTTTCGTTAGGGTGATGAGATTGATAAGTCCTCGGCCTCCATCCTTGCGGGGAAGAGTCATCCTTTCCGTAGCGGAGTTTGGGTGGTGCATATTGTATTTCGTGAATGTAGTGCGTGTTGTGCGTTGTAGTGCTTCGAGTTCAGTGTTCGTCCATGGAATTATGCCGAACGAATATGTTAGTGTGGGGATGGCAAAAGTATTGATGGCTTTAAATTTATTTCTGGCATTGAGTTGTGTTTTGAGGATGTTGTGAACGCGAGCACGGTATGTTTTCTTGAGTGCGTTTTTGATGTTTGCGTTGTCAATGATTTGTCAGGGATTTGGGATTTGAAAACGATAATACCAAAAAACAAATCACTGTTTCTATGGAGATATTATCAAATTACCTCCACGTCTTCAGCGAAAAATTTTAGAAACGATTTAGAAAACAAAAACGCAATATACCAAGACTTTGCTCTTTTTAAAATTAAAAACTACAACCAAAATACCTAAAGTTTAAAAAAAAATTACCAATATAATAACTACATTACCTAAATATCAACGAAGCAATAAAGAGATTAGGAGTTTTTTATTACTTATTGAATTAACCTAATTTTATATATTAAATTAAAATTAAAACCAAACTATCAAAAATAAAGATTAAAAAAATTACCAATATAATAGCTAAATTATCTAAATATCAATGAAGCAATAAAGAGATTAGGAGTTTTTTATTACTTATTGAATTAACCTAATTTTATATATTAAATTAAAATTAAAACCAAACTATCAAACTATCAAACTATCAAAAATAAAGATTAAAAAAATTACCAATATAATAGCTAAATTATCTAAATCTAAAAGCAAAAAAATACTAAATAAAAACGAAGCAATAAAGACGTATTTAAATTTAAAATTAAAACTAAATTACCAAAAATTTTAAAGATTAAAAAAAATTAATGTTTCATCTACATCATTGAATATATTGAAAAATATAATTGAAAATATATTCAATAATTTAGATGAAAAAGAAATATATACAGTCGGACCTCTATTTAACGAACCTCTATTTTGCGAATTTCTCTATTTTGCAAACTTTTCTTTGGAATCAAGAACATTTTGCCAATTTCTTCGTAAAATAACCTCCAAATAGCGAAGTGCATTTTCTATTTAACGAACCTTTTCATAGCATCAATTTTTTTTTCTCGTTGAAATGTTTTTATTATTAATATTCCCTTAGAGAAAATGAAAGAAATGTGGATACAACTGAGGGAAAAAGAAGAAATTAACGATTATGTGCTGATTGATGATTATCTTTCCCTTGATTTTGAAGTTGAGACCTCGGAAACACTAACTGAATCGGGTATTTTGGACAGAATGAAAAATAAAAACAATACAGCAAGGAATTGCAAGGAAGATGAACATGATGAAAATGGAAATGATCATGATGCAGAAATCAAAAAACCTTCGTATGATGAAATGCTAAAATCATTTGAAACAATCCGACGCGGATTACAATTTGAAGAAAATATGCCTGAAGGGTTTTTGGTGCATTGCAAAGATGCGAGACGTACTATGAGCGAAAACACCTTTTTCCAAAAAAAAAAAAAAAAAAAAAAAAAAAAATTACTCAGACAAACTTAGCAGACTATTAGTAAAATTTTAGTCCGCGTGTGGTAATGTTTGCTTTATGTCATTAAAATTATTACTTTTTTTAATAATATTTATTGTTTATGTATTTTAAATCTGTTTTATGTAGTTTAAGGTAATTTTAAAAGGTGAATCTCTATTTAACGAATTTTCCATATAATGAACTTTTTTTCGGGATTTAGCGGCTTCGTTAAATAGAGGTCCGACTGTATAGATATAGATATACAGTAAAACCCCGTTATTACGCTCCCGCTTATAGCACTATCCCGTTCTTTACGCTCCTTTCATACGGTCCCTGGAATTTTCTATATAACTCTGTATACCTTTACCCTCTTATAACGCTTCAAATCCCGCTTGTAGCGCTTTTTTTATATCGGAAATTTTGTATCGAAAAGAAATGTAACACTGTAAAGATTCTTTTCTTTCCCTGGTAGGAGGGAATCTCTGAACTCTTTGAAGTGACGGTCTGTGATACAGTAAGTTAGTGCAAAATGTCGAAGCGGAAATCCCTTTCTATAAGTGAAAAATTGGAAATTCTCCTTAAGTACGACGAGAATTCTACACTAAGTCAGAAGGATTTCGCAGAATCTCTAGGAATTCCCTCATCCAGTCTGAGAACAATAATAAAAAATAAGAATGGAATTACCAATGCAGCGAAGGGTGGTTGCAAACGTAAAAAAATAAAGTGTGGAAAATATGAAGATGCCGAGGAAATTCTAATTGAATGGATTTATCTGTCCCGTGATGCATCAGTGCCTTTAAGTGGCCCAATCATTCAAGAAAAGGCGCGTGAAATAGCGGGCATTTCACCGCTATTAAATCTCCTCCGAAAATATATTAGTGTTGCTCCTAGTGATGTATCATTTGATGTTAATAGTTACTAGAACCGCACTGAAAATGTCATAATTCATAACAGTAGCGCACACACACGGCAAACCCCAATCAAAGATTTTTTTAATAGAAAATAAGCTCACATTTGCACTATATCTATTGCAGAATCCAGTATCTTTCCTGTAAAATGGTGTCTAAATGTTTCCCCATCTCATAAATCATTTCCCGTCTATAGCGTTATCCCGCTTATTACGCTTGTAGGTCATGGTCCCTTGACGAGCGTAATAACGGGGTTTTACTGTATATATATAAATGAAAGCATATCCAGTTTGAAGAAACTATTAAAAAATGAAATAGTTTTTTACGTGTGGTTAAAATTGTTTGAATAAAAATACACACACATTAAAAATATTTTAAAAATATATAATTAAAACATAAAAAACACAATTAATTTCGACAGTTGGACATATTGTCGAAATTAATTGTGTTTTAATGTTTTAATTATATATTTTTAAAATATTTTTAATGTTTGTGTATTTTTATTCAAACAATATTAAAAAAGTGGTTGATAATATGCAATTAGAATGAATTTCTTTTGTTCAATTGTTTTCATTGTTATTATAAATTCTGTATGTTATACCTTATTGAATTATTTTGTTTAATTTTGTACACTTCCAATGTCTTTAATATTTATTGTCATTAGTTCTTACTTTGCTCGATAAAAATAAGCTAAACATAGAATACACAAATAGTATATAGAAATAAATCAGAAAATGATTTTTTACTTTTAAATTATGTTACTGCGTAATTTAAAATTTTGGTAAATTAGCACTTAGCGGTCTACTTGACAAAAAAATCACTTACAAACTGTATAGTGATTTTTTTTTACATCAGTTTTTATAACAGTCTCTTACTGTTTTTTGACATTGCTTTAAAAATATTTGTATTCAAAATAAATTAAATTTCAAATTCAAACAAATTACATAATTATAGTAGACCTATATTCAGAATCTGTTGATAGGTATTTGTCATTCCTAACGGGACTGTAACTTTTGTATTTAGAAATAATAATAAAAAAAATATATAAATATATTATTATCATTAATACTGCATGAACATCGGAACTTTTTCAATTTTTTTTATGTTTTATATTTTTAAATAAATCTCTACTATTTAAATACAATTTATATTTCAATCAAAGTAGATGAGTTGAAGTGTAAAAATTGTATTAAATTATTCCTCGATCGCATGTTCTGTTTTAATAAACTGTGTGGGAGATTTCCATTCCAATGGTGAATTTCTCACTGAGGCAATTCGATTTACCGTGTAATGCTTTTCATGACCCACCCTCAACAAGGAAGTAATCAATAAACAGCTTAGGGGCACTGACATCGACTGAACTAATGCACATTGATCATTAATTCCCACTAAATATTACAACAGCAGCGTCCTTAATGATGATACTACTTAACACGTGGAGCTTCCAAAAAAAAATCCAACTTCTAAAATATATACTCCTCTTTTATTATAGTAATTCAACATGCACCGTTGAATACGTTATTAAAATATCTTAATTTTCGCATTGGAACTTTATTTTTTTCAATAAGTAATCAATGTTAATAAATAAAAAACTATTTTCTGCTTTGATGAGAAGATCAATACTTGTGCCAGTGAAGGGTTGAGAACTGGTGGGAATGAAGAGTCACATTTCACTCTGTAATTTTCTACTTTATTTTAAAATATTCAAAGCCTATTTTTTTTTAAAATGTTATTCCTTAAAATTTTCTATATATATTTTTTTAAAGTGTAAAGAATTCCAATTCTAATATCTACTGATTACAAACAGTCAAATTTTCCGTTTTTTGATTAAAAAAAAAAGAAAGATAAATCCATAATTGGTTAAGTTAGACTATATTTAATCGTATCAAGCCACACTGAAGGCGGTTTTTTTTTAAATAGTAATAGTTTTATCTCATGTCGGAATTTATTTAGTTCAACTTCATTAGTTTTTAAATTCCGACTGTTTGGAAAAACCCGCAGTTAGTAGCTAAAGGATTTTCCATAAATTACAGAAATTTACGTGTGCACATAAAATTTATTTTTAACATAATAATATTTTTTTTTTTAAATCATAAGTAATTCAAATAATTATAATAGTTTACACAATACTAGAAGGAATTTTACAAACATTTTTAATACTGACCCTCCAAAAAACAATTATGGATTTAGAAACAAAAATAGAATTATTAATATTATTTTTAATCGAATTCCCAAAAATATCCTCAAAACAAAAAGTTATAAAGAATTAAAAATACTAATATATAATAACATTATAGATGGTAAGATTAAATTGTAAAATAAATGTAAAAAAAAAAAAAAGTATGTAATTGAAAAAGTTTTAACTTATTCTAATAAATGTATTAGATTACAATAAGTTCTTAATTAAAATGTAATAATATAGTTTACCACAAATTGTAACCAATTTTCAGAACCTGCTGTCAGAAGGATTTTTTTATATGTTTATCCCTCTATCGGGACTGTAATGTAAATTTAAAATGAATAAATAAATAAATAAATAACACAATGATTAAAAACTGGGAACAGCCAACACACAAGACTAGCTAAAAAACATTTATACATAATTAAAAAGTTACATTCCACAACCGGTTTCGCCTCCAATAGGAGGCTTTGACGAGTAGCCATACATTTAATGATTAATTTCCATGTTTAAGACAATGGGGGAATTAATAGGATATAAATCAATGTTTAATTTCCAATACTTTTCTATGGGACCTTTTTGTCGCTTACTCGCGTTAATTTGTCTACAATGATCCCTTTGGAAAAGATTTCAAATATAAAAGTGAGATGGTTCCTAGTTATGCATACCAAGTTTCAAGATGATCCAACGGATCAAAAGTTATTGGGAGAAAAAACATACAAACAGACTGAGTGATTGGATGAGCCGTACTTTCTTATTGGAAAAATAGTCCATTGATAATTATGGTTTTCTATAAAAAAAATAAAAAATAAATAACCGTTGATAATTATGCTTTTATTATTTTAAGTAAACATGAATTTGGAAATATTCAGAATATAGTTTTACTGAACTATTAGCTTTCTTTAGCTTACGATCGCAGTAGCCTCAACCTCATTAGTTAGGCGTCGCGTTTAACTATTTGCTAAAAATAAAACTAATGTAGTTCACTTATTTTGTAAATGACTTATAAAAATGATGTGAGAACACAAAAAAAGTAAGTAAATAAGTAATAATAATAATAATAATAATAATAATAAAAATATAAAAGTAATATATACAGAGGAACCTCGCTATTCGTACACAATCCGTTCCAGGAGGCAGTTCGAATGGCGATTTGTACGAATGGCGAATCATTTTTTCCCATAAGATATGTAAATTGAATTAATCCGTTCCAGACCCACAGATGATTGCTTATTTAAATCTTCGTAATAATATTTTAAGCATAAAATACATAAAAACTATGAAAACAATAAATGTACAGGCCTCTCTTATTATGTCTTTCTTTTTCTGTATAGACGATATGGTTGATTTCGCCATACCGGACTGAGTTGCCAGGTCAGACACACGAGTTCCACTTTCAAACATTGCAACGAGTTCTTTTTTCAATTAATTGTCGTTCTCACTGCTTTCCTTTTAGGCTTAGTTGAATCAGTAATCTTTTTTGGACCCATGGCTGCACTATTTTTAATAAAAATAACAATAAAACAGCACAAAGTTTCACGAAGCTTGAGTGGATGATGCGTAGCGTACAGAAGCTAGCACGAGACTGAGCTGAAGCGACCGCGTGGGGCGGCCAGTAACATGATCACGCTGTCCGAATAGCGAGCAAGCGTATGAATGGCGAGTTGAATTTTACTTGAAAAAGTTGGACGAATAACGAGTTGTACGAGTAGAGAGGCGGACGAATGGCGGGGTTCCACTGTATTACTAATTTTTAATCGTAAATGTCTAACCTTACTCCATATGAATCTGTTTGATTATTTCATGAGACTAACATTGGATATTTAAATCATTTTCGTAATCTATTTAAAAAGTATTTAAACCAATTTTTAAAATCTTTCGGAACAAGCACTTTTCACAGACCCTTTGTAAGTGTATAGCTAATGTCCTAATTTTGATCTTATGTAATATATCGTGGAAACGCAACTTACCAAATTATTAATCAGGAATTTTTGTAATACATAATCATTTGTGTATATTTTTGAAAGTCTGATTCAAGGTCTCACTTTATCTGTTAGGGATTTAAAAAGAAAGAACGAGAAAAGAAAAACAAAACAAAACTAGAAACAAATCAATGGATTTGTCTGGGAATGAAACAGAATTCAAATATCGACTTGTTTTTTATTTATTTTTAATAAGCCATTGTTCATTTCATTTCAGGTTTAACCTTCAATCCTATGAAAGGCGGGAATGAACTGTTTTTATTTTCATAGATTTCTTTTCATTCTTTGAATGTCACGACCACGAATAAAGGCATTTGAGTGTTGAAAACAAAAGCTACTTGCATTGTTCTCGTGTGGCTTTGAAGACAATACTCGCTGGGAATAACTCGTTCGTTGGCTGTCTACGTCCTCGAAGGCAGCGCCATTAAAATAACAACAGCCTAATGAAGCTGTGACCGAAGCCCAATTAGCCTCAACGCCAACCATCAACAAACTCATTAAATAAATCAAAACAATTAAGAGAAAGAAAATAAAAACGCTTTAATACAGGAAATAAAGAATTTTAATTTCGTAACAACTCATTTATTATTTATTTTAAATCTCTTTTTGTTGCATTGTAAGAAATTTGCTTTGATAATCAAATGCAAATCTAAGGAAATGTAGTCTTCCCTTCTTAAATCTGTTTCAATTCCTATTCGTATTTTTACTGTGATGAATTCGTTTTAATACCATATCATATTTTTATTGCTCTGCAAAGTAATGTCCTTTCAAATTGTTTTCGTTCCGCATCAAATTCACGCGATCGACAAAAAACAGTTGTATCTGCTTTGACAACGAATTTCTAGTGTTATTTTGATGACTTCAAATGATCAAATATTAATTTTTTATTTAGAAATTATTTAAACAATCGAAACAGAGCTTCTTTAATCTTGGTTCTTTTTGAGCTCAAAGATGATTTGACGCTCCATAAGGAATATTTCTAACGAATTCTAAACCCACTAAAATACATTGTTTTCAAATAAAAATCTGTTTGTTCTTGTTATTACGTTATCGTTTCACTAAAAAATGGGCTCTGTGAGCAGTAAAGGCGCTATCTCCTGAGTTGTTGCGTGTAATAAACCGATTTGTGTGTCGTCACAAATCACGTGACATGACGTGTCCGTTTAAACAGCCGACTGCTATGGTTGTTATGAGTTACGACAAGCCAGTTTTGACGAGGTTTTTTAACTTAAGAAGAAGACAAAAAAATAAATTAATAAATAAATAAATAAATAAAAATTATGTAAAAACATTAAGACTTTTTAAGACTAGGCTTTTTTTCTCCTTATCTTTGAGAATTTAAAACAAAAAAAATCAATACCAAAAAAAGCTGTATTTCTGCATATTTGAAAATCATGTTTACATTGCTTTACCACTTTCGGCACGACCTGCTGATTCGCGCATTCGAGTCATTTAATTTTCAAAGCAAAGTTTTAATTTCATATATTGATACTCATTTCAAAATAAGATTGCAAAAGTAATTTTTTTAGCAAACATATTTTTAGTCCAAAACAGACTAAGTTGATAAATCTGTTACTGCCAAAGTTAGATTTAACATAATTTATCGATTTGGATTTCAGTTCCCCCCCCTCCCATCTCAATTAAGTTATTTCCAGTGTTAATTTCTCTTCGTCTTTTAAGGCTTCTTCAACGTCATCGCTGTCTTTATCTCCATCCAAGGATGGAGGAGTAATGCTTTAACTATGTAATTAAAACAATAAAACAAAATAACGTACTGATTCAAAATTAACGTATTGATTTTACCCTTCCGTAATTTGAATGCAAACTTAAAGAAACCGCTAAAATACAAAACCGTGATTCTTTGGCAACAGGATTTCGAGACATTTGCTCCACATTACTTTAGCACTTATCAGCCACTATCACACAATCTTACAACACTTAGTTTTTTAATATTATATTGTCTATGAATAGAAAGATTTATCATTTAACAAATTTGTCATATAACTATTTAACTATATCTTGATGAATTGAGAAATTTTCCTCAAAACGAGCAGCGTTTTATTGTAATGAGGCAACGACTTTAAACTTAGTCTTTGAGGATTTATTTAATTTTTTCATCTTTTGCCAAACATTAACATTCGTGGGAAAGAAATTTTTTAATAAAAGGAAATAGACGATTTTCTAGAATAAAAAATGTTATAATTTCTTAATAATTTCAATATTAATAAAAAATAAATTAGTTGTGTGAAAATAAGTCCAAGGAAATTCGATTGGGAAGATATTATTAATGCTTAAACTCAAATTATGATAAAATAATACATTTTTAATCTCATATTTTGTTATAAATTTAAAATTTAAATTTATTTTATTTTTTTTTAATTTCTTTTATAATTTTTTTATTTATCTTATATTTTTTTGTAACTTGTATCTGAAATCAATTAGTTTAAAATTTTTGTTTAAATCAATTTGTTTCAAATGTTCCGCTTGTCACAAAATTTATATAGGTATAACAAAACAAATTCTCTTAAAACGTATTAAACAGCATCAAATACAAAATACTTCAGTCATAAAAAAAAATCATTTATTAGGAAACTCATCACATATTTGTAATTGACAAGAAATCAAACTTTAATGGTCAGATAAAAACAATTACCATTTAAAAATTAAAGAAGCTCTAATGACAAAAAAAAATCACAATATTCTCATTAATAAAAAATAGGAAATTCCGTTTATTATAGATCTCTTACCGATTGATTGTTTGTAGTTATTTCTGTATTGTTATCTATTGTCATGTTTCTAGTTTGTTGATTGTTTGTAATCATTTTGTCATATTGTTAATATTTCTATTCCGTTTTTCTTTTTATGAATTGATTGTTTATTTTGTAATTCTTTGAAAATGGAATCACATAAGATCCGAAACAAGTAGATTTATTTTGATTTAAAATGATCATCACCCATTACAATATATTCATTACATTAATTATAATATATTGATTTCTAAAATTCTAAAAATTTATAGTTGTTGTTATTAGCTTCTTGTAAGTAAATAACATTTTTATAAATTTTGCTTTCTAAATCACTAAATATATTCCAATCACTAATAAAAAAATGATATGATTTACAAATTTAAAATTGAAAAGAAATATTAATGTAGAATTGATATTAAAAAGACAATCAATTTATATAATTTGCTAATTTCGTCTGTCTGTCTGTCCGTCCATCTGTCTGTAACTCGATATAATTAAGCTATTAAGATAGATCCAAGGTTTTCGATGGCACCATTGAATCAAGGGTACTCAAATTGGATAAAATATTAGTTCATTTTGTCATTCCATGTTGTTTCCATGAAGTTTTACCTGAAATTCTAACAAAACATACGTTCAAAACTAAATAATTTTGTTACCACTGCACCGATTTTAATGAAATTTGGCATACTTACTCAGTTGTTTACGCTGATTTTGAAATTCAAAACCTTTTCCCGTAGAAGCTTCGTTCACAAGTTAGTGCAGTATTTAGATTATACAAAGGTGAGTTTTAAATGCCTTTCGGCGTTATGAGTCAAAAATAGTAATTATTCTTTAGATAAATTAAACATTAGATATGGTTAGTATTTCGTTTTTCTTTTTGGGTGGAAAATGATCCTTTAGATTAAACTCTCAGAACCTATATTACAGGTGTACAGGTAAGAAGTACACCTAAAAAGGTCTGATAAACATTAAAAAAAAAAAAAAATGTTTCAAATCAAATCATCAAACGAATCAAATATATATAGATATATAAACATATAAATTGGCTAAGTTCGTCTGTCTGTCTGTCTGTAACTCGATAAAATTTAAGCTATTGAGATAGATCCAACGGTTCTCAATGAATCTATTGAATCAAAAGTATTCAAATTGGATGAAAATATTAGTTCATTGTGTCATTCCATGTTGTTTCCATGAAATTTTATTCTTGGGACCTGACCTCGACAACTGAAATTCTAACAAAATTCTATACGTGCAAAACCAAATAATTTTGTTACCACTGCATCCATTTTAATGAAATTTGGCATACTTACTCAGTTGTTTACGGTGATTTCAAAACCATTTTTGCCGTAGAAGCTTCGTTCACAAGTTAGCACAGTATTTAGATTACATTTACTTTATATTTGATAGTCGGTAATAAAATGATTTTTCAGGTTTTTTTATGCCTGTCGTCCGACAGGCTTTGTACCTAGTAACACTATATTAGTAATAATGTTACTATAATTTACCCACAATACTATGCCTTTAGCTAGATGCCACTAATGAAATAAGTATCAATTGGCATTGTCCTTGAAGAAACAGAAATATGGTTTTTGAATTAGAGTTTTAAAATTTCACATTTCAAATAAAAAATATAGGGGTAATTACTCGTTTACATAGATCGCGGGGTTCACGTTATCCCTATGACATATCACCTCTGATCGTGAGTACCGGGATTCGGTTCTCGTTTGGGTTTCGTGATGGCGGACGATCCGCGTTGGGCTGGTTTTCTCGGGCTTCTCCCATTTCCCCTCTACTTCTCCACCATACTTTCTCAGTTTTTCTCTCCATCTGTCTTTACTTCTGTGGGTTAGTACAATAGACATCCGGTCACAATGCTTGGCTTCCCTGCCACCCACATTCACCACATAAACTCGCTTCCATCTCCATCTTGTGAGGGCGTACATTTCGGTCAAACACGTCGGATGTTAAAAGAGCATGTTAAAGAATACCTTCATGAAAATCGTTGCAATAGACAGTCGTCGTATGATTATTTTCGTATTATTACTGAAAATCATAATCCAAATTCTATGATTCATCTTCTGATCCAAGAAAAGAATGATTACATTGGAATGATAATTGATAAACATAACTTAAAGAATTATTCTCGGGTTTCCAGCCAAATTAGAATTTTGGAGTGATCCAAGCTTTCGGAAGCCTTCATGGAGTCCATCTTCAGGGAAACATGGACTCCATGACGGCATCCGAAAGCTCGGATCACTCTAAAATTCTTACTTCGCTGGAAAGCCGAGAATAATTCTTTAATCTTCGACTCCGAGAAAGTTTCAAGTCTCATTTGATAAATATCAATCAATCAATCAATCAATCAATCTGAAATTTTAAGCATAAACAGAAACTTACTTAATATCTCGTATTAATCCCGAAATTTGTAAATTGGCTAAAGTTTAAAAAGTCTTTAATTTAATTACTTAGCAGTGTCTGTGAAATCAGTTATGTGTTTAATTGTTTAGATTATTCTGTTGTATTGTTTGCCTAATTTTGCTGCGCATACCATTATACGGTGTATGTTTCAAGGAAGTACTTTTCTTTATACAATATTTTATTTCCTGTTGTTTGTAAACAATCTATTAATGAAGATTTGTATGCGTTATCATTCTTATATTATTCTCTTTGTAATATTAAATTTCCTGATGAAGTGGAGGCGTTTTATTTAGATAACCTACTGGTATCTGCTTAGTGAAAGCAATATGTTTTCATAAAAAGCAATATGTTTTCATAAAAAGCAA
>JAFIDM010010842.1:0-14077 GCA_023159025.1 Thereuonema tuberculata | reverse complement strand
ATAACGTTTGTTTTGTTTTTTTGTTGTATATTAAAAGAATTATTAAAGTTTTTAATAAAATTAATAGGTTATCTAAGAAATAGTTTTTGCAAATATTCATTTGAAAATTTATATTGATGTCTGCTTGTTGTATTTTGAATTCGGGTTGTATATAAATATTGCACTCTATGCTTTCTGTACCCACGTTTTCATTCTGCATCGGCTTTTCGTACTGCGTTTTGTTGTTCCTCTATTTTCGCGTTTTTTCCTTTCGCATAATAGTTCTGCATTTTGGCCCAGATTTGCATTTACATTTGGGAATGGATGTTGATGCTTCGCTATTTTCTACATATTTTCTTTTCCTGTATTCTTTCATATATTGTGATTCTTTATTTATAAGTGGCCTTCTTATCGCTTGGTGACGTCACATTGGTTGCCATTTTCAAGGTTATTAATAATTAATAGGCTAAAATTCGAAAACTGTAAACTGTATGTGAAATCTGAATGCAGATTCTAAAAACCTATGCTTTATTCCGTATGGACATACACAATATGTGTATGTCCATATCTCCATATCTTATAGTTTATAAGTGGCAGGCACATAAAGTGGAAATTGTAGCATGTTTTTTAGTAAAATTATAGTAATATGGATATCATGCAGTGTACAATAAAATAAACTGAATTTATTTACTTTTTCATTTGCATATTAGTTTGAATATTTTATCTCTTATAGGTTCTGAGTTATTAGCATTTAACAGTCTTACATGTTAACCTGTCGGACTCTTTCATACAGGATCGCGGATAAACGTCATTCAGTATCAAAAAGCCTCATTCTGATCTTCATCTTTAAATATCACTAAGAGATATAAGTGATTAATCAGTAGAATTAAAAGAAATCTGAATCATCAGAGAAGTGTCTAGATGTATTCTTTTTAATCATTTCTTTAAATCAGTATAAATTATAGCACGGTATTACATTCTGAGAGACTATTATAAATAAAAGGGGCCTAGTAGCTCAGTGGTACAGACTTGCGATATCTTGCAGGTTAATCTGCGGTTTGGTGGAAACTGGTTAAGGGATAAAAAGTGCAGAACATTTCAGGTTTTTTTCTGTTGCGCAGTAGTCCTAGATTCCACCTAACATCTGTAAAGTAGATGAGGTGTGTTTCCGGTTTTTTATATCGCTCTCAACTTAAATCTCTGGTTTGATCAATGGCTCGAGTTCTTGGAACCTGCATGGCCTGTTAGTGGAGACTTTTATCGTAAAAGTAAATACGACGATCTTCACTTACATCCAATGAAGTAGCGAAAACTATATTTTGATGAAAATAGAAATTTAATATTCTTCCTTTTTGTGTTTTATAAAAGCAACCATTTTGCTTTCCAGTTTTCAAGTTATTAGATCTAAGGTAATAATATTGGAAAACTTACTAGAATATAAAGAATTGGGGTCATCTTCATTTGGTTTAATTGCTAATTCTTTGCGTTTCAATAAATACATATCAATGACGTCACGGGGATGGTTGTGGTCAAAAGTATCCATGTGTTCTTCAATCATTTCCTCAACGAAATCACCCATTTTATCTCGAATTTTCATAAGGTGGTCCATTCCATTCCAAGATGGAGGAAGATATCTTAAAGAAAACAATCAGTTAATTAAATTATATAAAACAATTATGGATTATAAAAACATAAAAAAAATTAAATTTATAAAAATTAAAAAGTTTCAAAAATTATAAAAAAAAATTGCTCTATTGTATTTTTCAATGCATTTTGAATAAAGGTTATATATAGAGTATTACAAAATTCGTATGTAATTTTCAAACCTCGTGCAGGGGTATAGCTTAGGAATAATATATTCCTAATGAACCCATGTCCGGAAACGCCCCATTTAGGTGCTAGGTGGTCCTAAAGTGACCCTTTCCGAGAAACATATCCTTTGCAACACCATAAGAAATGTTTTTGCATTTGATCTGTGGGTGCTATTTTTGTTTGTTTCAACCGAAGTGATGGGTCCGGATCTGCGTCGGTAAATCGAAAATTCCGGATAAAAGAGAGACTTAAAAATGCCAATCAGGAGAGAACAAAAATTTTAACACAGGTATTTAAACATGTAGGCCTACACATGTACAAAATAACTAAATATAATATGATGTTTTTAATGATATTACTATAATTATAAACAATAAATTTGTACAATAGATGGCACAGAAGTCAGAAAATGCAATGTAAATGTTTATATGACATAATATATATACTTTACATTAGCTTTAACGGAAATTTACTCTGTCGTAAGCATGACCGACGTCGTTTAGCCACTCTGTCCCGAAGTTGTTTCAGTAGCATAAGTTCTGTAGAATCAAAATCAGTCTGTTGCTCCAACCACATCAGTACTTTAACATAACATTCAAAAGCATCGGAGTTGCTTATTTTAGAAGTTTCGATCACCTCATCTTCATCACTTTCTCTGTTATCGTCATCGTTATTGAATTTTCGTTTAGTGGGCTCCATGGCATCAATGAATGTTCTACATTTCGGTAAAGCCAATGCTTCTGAGTCGGACAGAAAGTAGCCAATAGAAAGGCAGAAGGCAGATGGTCTTGGAGACGAATGGAATTTCCGACAGGATGGGGGTTGAGGGGGGGGAGGAGGAGAAAGAGATAAGATATTGTCATGTCGGCACTGCCTACAGTAGGAATAGCTGCCGCCGAAGGGGACCTTGAAATGATATTGTTAATTTACCAAAAAAAAAAAGCTTAAAAAAAATCGGTAAATGAGGTTCCGGTTAAAAGAGTTTCGGATAATCGAGGTTCTACTGTATATATATATAAAGCCGGACAGTGATGTTGAATTTGAAAAAGAAGAATATGCTTTGAGTTTGCTTGTTCGATAAATATATATATATATGCTGTTCAACATGGCGGCCGCCTACTGAACACGTGAGAATCGGGGCTCCATAAAAAAAGGAAGTGCAGGTGAAAAAAAAAAAGGTGAAACTATACATAATTATCCGCATAGACGTAAGAAAGATTGCATTTCAAATACGGAATAAATTAGAAGAATGCCAGCCACCAGAAAAGGTCAAATTACATCAGATTCGAAGACAGAAGACACATCGATGGCGGTCCCTACCCCACCGACGGAGCTGAGGGAGGAGTTGCAAGGAGCTGTGCGGCTACAGGTAATGGAGGCTTTGCGGTCGCAAGAAATCCTAAAATATATCGCTGAAGCAATTTGCGAGTCCGTAACGAAGCTCGTTACGGACAACTTAATGCGCACTCTCGGTGAAAAGGACAGGGAGATACAAGAACTTCGCAAGGAGCTTCAGGAAATGAAGAACGATGTTACAGAATACAAAAAAAAATCTGAATCACAGGACGATGCCTTAGAACAGTACCAAAGAAGGACAAACCTGAGGATTTTTGGAGTCAAAGAAGCCAAAAATGAAAACACAGATAATTTAGTGCTCAATCTGTGTAAGGAGAAGCTTGGTCTGTCCATAAGATCTGATGAAATCGACCGCTCCCATCGAGTAGGTCCCCAAAATGGTCATAAACCCCGCGCCATTATCGTGAAATTGGTATCCTACAAAACTAGAAACGCCATTTTCGCCAAGAAAAACTCCTCAAGGACACAGGCATTACCCTGCGGGAAGACTTAACTCGCCATAGAGTACGCTTGCTCCAGGCAGCAATTAAAAGATTTGGGTTAACGAAAGTCTGGACTGCAGACGGCAGAATTATTGTTAACCTTGGTGACAAAAAGAGATCCATCACAACTTTCGATGATCTCGAAAAATTATAATACAGTATAGCCCCGAAATATAGTTTATCCTTTGTTTTTTTAAAGGAAAAAAAAACTGTTTCCTGTAAATAGTATCTTGCTTTCTTTTTTAATTGCTTTTTATTAATATTATAGTCTTTTGAATAGGCTTCATTATATTTTTTTCTTGTATTTTTAACATCTTTATTATTATTGACTCAATTACAATTATTACAATTATTTTATTACAATTATTATTTGTATTCCTTTTATTATTATTATTATTAGTAGTAGTAGTTCTTTTATTATTTTTATCATTACTTTTATCATTAGTATTATTAAAATTTTTATCTTCATTTTAAACTCTCCTTCCCTAGCAATTTTGTTTTATTTTAAGTTAGCAATAAGTACTTTTGTTTGGTTTTAATTTGGGTAATCTCAATTGCTTTATATTTATTATTTATATTTTAACTTCTCAAATCTTCTTAAAACCTTGTCTATTATTATCATTATTTTTTCATAAATTATTATAACTGTATTCAAATCCTCTTTTAATATTATCAGTTTCGATTTTTTGTCTTCTAGTTTTCGTATATACAAACTCATTAACTTGCAAATTCTTCAGGTAAGCAAATATTCACATTTATTTCAAAAACAGAATCTCCCTTAAATACTCTCCATACTTCTTATACTCTTATCTACGCTCTATCTACCCAGCCAATACCCTCACAGTCTGAACAATTACTCTCTTACATCCACATTGAAACCCCTATTGCTATCTCGTTGTTCAAATCAGTATTATGACAAAAATGAACTGCAATTCTAGTACATACTGAATTTCACATTTATATTTAATATTTCAGCATATTTCCAATGCTATTTCTCTCTAAATTGAATCAAGATATTTCACCTGACTCCCTATTGTTTCTAGCACATAATATTCGCAGTATCTCAGCGAATTGGGATTTATTAAACACTACATTAGAAACTTTACTACGATTTCCAGATTTCCTTCTTCTTACTGAAACATGGGCCGCTAATCCAGAAGCACTTCCAAACAGAGAGCACTTCTCTGTTATCTCTGTTAATCGAAATGACAGAAAAGGCGGAGGGGTTGCTTTATACTACAGGGATAGTTTTAATATCAAAATCATTAACGATTTTACTTTCATCAATATGGATTTAGAATGTATTTGCTGCTCTATCAACGATGACGTCATTCTTGTAGGAATCTATAGACCCCCGACAGGAAATCCACTGTATCTCCACAATTATTTAGAAACTGTGGCTCAATTTATTAGTAACAGTAAAAAAAAAGGAATTTTTATGGGCGACTTTAATGTCAACTTCGAAAACAAAAATGATAAAAAGACAACGGACCTTCTAACGTCTATGAACTGCTTCTCTTTCTTCCCACTTATTGACACTCCAACCTGTCACTCGAACTCTTACTTCTCTCATTCACTTCTCGATCAAATCTTTACAAATTTTCCCACTCTTAGCAAAGGCGTTCTTGATGCTTACATAACAGACCATGATCCCGTGTATTTCACAACAAACCTTACAACCTTATTCAAAGATATCTCCCTTAAAAAACCAATAAAGCTAACAATTCGAAAGTTCAAACCCAAAAATATTATTGAGTTCAAAGATTATCTCAGATCTATCAACTGGGTCACTGAATTGCAAAAAGGAAGAAATACCGAAGAAACACTTTCAATCTTCAACAAACTATTTTACTATGGTTTTAACAAACACTTTCCGCTGTCCTCGAACATTAGTAATAATCATAAAATAATTAGTAAAAAAGCCTGGATGACGACGGAACTTTTAGGTCTCATCTGTCAGAAAAACAAATTCTATAAATCTTACAAAAAACATCCGACCTCTGCAAAATTAATGCGTCTTAAAACTGCTCAAAATGAATTAAAATCCAAAATTAGGGCCGCAAAAGAGCAATATTATAAGCTTTTGTTCGAGGACAATCTTTCAATAAAAGAAAAATGGAACAACATTAATAAATTAATTTCTCCTTCAACTAAAGTAAAATGCCCTTCCAATATTATAGTACGAAATAATCCAAAAGAGACGAAACAACATCTTGATAAATTTCTAAAAATTCTACTCCCAAATAATCCTGCCACTAATCCACACAAAAATACTGAACAATTCCTTAAGAACCCAGCTCCTTTCTCCTTTTTTCTATCTCCGACTTCCTCTCTAGAGGTTAAACAAGTTATCGCATCTCTCTGCAACAAACTATCTTCTGGACCTGACGAGGTCTCTCCAAATCTTCTTAAACAAATCAATGACGAAATTTCACTTCCTCTATCTCACATATTTAATATTTCCATATGTGAAGGCGTCTTTCCCTCTCCTTTAAACGAGCTAAAATTATTCCAATCTGGAAAGCAGGAGATGTTGATGAACTTGGGAACTATCGCCCGATCTCTATTATTAATACTTTCTCAAAAGTATTTGAAAAACTATTTCACACTAAACTCTCCCAATACTTCTATCAAAAGAATCTCATTGCACAGCAACAACACGGCTTCATGAAAAGAAAAAACACAGAAACGGCTCTGATTGAACTCACTGAATTTGTTACAGAGAACATGGCCTCTAATAAAATTGTATTAGGACTCTTCCTTGATTTCAAAAAAGCCTTTGATTCAGTTAATGTTGAAATTCTACTTAAAAAATTAGAGCATCATGGCGTTAGAGGTCCACCCCTATCTTGGCTGTCCTCATATCTCTCCGACCGGCAGTATCAGCTTATTCTAAATGGATTTTCTTCTTCCTGGTACTCCACCCCAAAAGGCTTACCTCAAGGGTCCATCCTATCACCCCTTCTCTTCAACCTATTTATAAATGATCTTATCTTAACATCATCTGCCTCCAATTGCATCTTCTATGCAGACGACGGAACTTTTCTTTTTGCCAACAAAAATATTGAAAATCTGAAACAAGATGCCCAACTTTCTCTGTTCCATCTTAAATCTTGGCTTTCTGCAAATGATCTCTCACTAAATATATCCAAAACAGTATACATGTTCTTCTTTCAACGGAATAAAACACTTTCACGTAAAAACTTCTCTATTACTTACAACAACTCACCAATACAAGAGGTCTCCTCCTTTAAATACTTAGGAATCTATCTTTCCCATGATCTTTCTTGGAACTTACATGCCCAAAAAATTGCTTATAAAATCTCCAGAAACCTAGGCGTTATCAGAAAATTAAACTTTCTCCCAGCTCAAATACTACTAAATCTATATTGGTCACTCATTCATTCAAATCTTTGTTACGGAGTGGTAGTATGGGGCAACCCTTCTAAATTTTATGAAAACATGCTACTCAAAGTTCAGAAATATTTTCTAAGATTCATAGATAAAAACCAAGACAGTATTCTACACGATCCCTCTGGCCTAAATATAATATAATCTCTTTCCCCCACATCTATAAACTACAATTAGCGGTTTTCACCTATAAAGTAATTAATAAAAAACTCTATCCCTGTATCCCACTAACCATTAACCCTCACACCCATTTCTATGATACCAGATCAATTACCCACCTGCTACTATCCATACCGAAAACTAAGGCTAACTCTCAAAGAAAAGTTGTTAGTTATGCTTCGCCTCAGCTTTGGAATGAAATACCTAAAGAGATCCGTGAATGTCCTTTTCTTACCCAATTCAAAAAAAAATTAAAAAACACATTTCAACCTTATTAATTTACTAATACTCCACCTACTATTGAAGTCAGGCTGAAATTTCGATCCGTATCCCTTTCACCTATCACCTTCCTGTTTCTCTCCTATCTTATCTCTCCTGTACTCGCCAAATTCCCCACTCTATTCCTACTCTCTTCCTGTTCCCTTTATTCCGCGTATCCATAATACCTAAATATGTTCTCTCTGTCAAAAATAAACATGTAAATATTTGCTAAATTTTCAGCTATTTTTTCTTTTGTAAATATTTTCCCTCATTGTTGTGTCATATATTCCCTTTGTTAATTTCCTTTGTTAATTGCCTGCACAAGACGCCCACTTGTCTTCTCGACGGGACCCCCCTTAAGACGACTGGGTTGTCAAAATATAATGTAAACTCTTATCATGTAATATTTTATTGGCAATAAATTGAATTGAATTGAATTGAATATATATAAATCTAATGAACAAAACTTGAAGCTGCGTCTTCGAGTTTCGTAAAGCAAAGATTTCAATCAATCTTTTGCAATTTTGAAATTTAGAATGTAAAGAATGTAAGAATATAATTAACTTACATTACTTAACATATAAAGCCGGACAGTGATCTGGGATTTGAAAATGTCAATATCAATATATATATTGTAACGGAATAAGGAGTGTGGTAAAGTTAAGCAAACTAACTAAATAGTTCTGCACGTTGCTGTTGGGCACCAACCACTCCTTGCGATAAGATCAATTCTCACCCCCTCCAAAATCGTTACATCCCTGGTTAACTGGCTCAGTCCACTCAGGTGTGGGGGCCACACCTTGCGTCCACTGTAGAAAAGAGGCTTAACACATCCAAACCAAGTTGAACTTAAAAAAACTTTTATTTAACAATGACAAGCACCTAGACTTGAAAGCAATGTAGGCGGACGAAGCTATGGCTTTAGACTTCTTAAATTTTACTGTTTGACTATAGCTGACTGAGAATTTTTAACTCAAATTAGCAGAAAGTAACTGAAGCAAGTTGTACTATTAAATTTGAACTCACTTCAATTAAGTTGAATACTGGTTTATCCTGTGCGGGTTTACACGCACGTCGTAAGAACACTCATCCTATGCGGATGTACATGCATATTTAATTTTACTGACTCTGCAAGGACTTGCTTTTGCAAATTATTGAACTGAGTTTGCAAGAATTTATCTTTGCAAACTAAGTAATAAAATTTCAGGCTGTTACTTGAGCCTATCTAAGCTATAATAACTTAATTAACACATCCTATTTTAAACAACGGGCCGAGTCGATCATGACTTCCGGACTCCGACGAAGATGCGGCTGCAAGCACGCAAGCGGCAAGAGATATCCGTCGCCAGAGCTATCCGTAGCAGTGGCTATCCGCGGCAAGAGACCTGCTCCCCCCAAACACGGCATTAAGTAAGCTCGAAAGAGCCGCCAATGCGAAGTCACGAGTCTGCCGTTCTATCAGATAACGGGAATGTATATCTGCCCAAATATGGGAGATTACATCACATAAGGTGACAATTCGATTGTCCAATAACATCATTATTTAACTAACAATTCCAAATTTGGAAAAATTTCGTCATGGAAAATTTCCAAGACAAGCAAAATTCTCCATGACTTGAACCAAATTAAGCTAATTTAACAATAAAAAAAATTAATTTCTTTTAAAAGACTAAATATCCTAACTTAAATCTATAAAATTAATTAAGCTTAAAACTATTTAAATTCTTAAAATTTCCTAAGTTTGTTACACTATTCTAAATTCAAAATTTTCTTAGACTCCTAACTTATGCTAAGTTAGGTTTAAAACTAAAATTAAATTTATTGATAACAGCTAAAATAAACTTCCTAAGTTTTTCGGCCATTAGCTTTACAAAAAATAATTGTTTGAGATTATCTTCTCATTTTACATACTTCTTTCGCCCTTAAAAACAAAAACAATAAAATTTTGATATTTCGACAATTACATCATTATGAATATATGTGTTGTCACAATATATATCTACCTACATAAAAAGAAAAGTCCTGACTCACTCACTCACTGACTCATCAATGCCCAACCCAAACCCTTGGACCTAGATAGCTGAAATATTTGCACAGAGGTTTTTTTATGATGTAGACAAGGAAATAATAAGGTCGGATTTTTCGAAATTTCCACGGGATAAGGAATAAAGAGGATTTATATTTTCGCTTTGAGTTGCCTTATCAATATATAGGTGTGTAACGCCAACCCTGAATACTTCTGAGTTATCAGGAGAAGGCCACAACGGGCTGGGAACTCAAACATTTTTCGATCTCGATATTAATTTGCCAAATAAATAAGTTTTTTTTTTTGTGCTGTATATGCAAGAGCGAAGCGACGGAACCCGGATAATATATACAGTAAAACCTCGTTAAGTCATTACCCGGATAAGTCGTCACTCCCTTTAAGTCGGTGTTTTCCTTTGGTCCCGACAAGGTCTCATACACAATAATGTAAAATAACCCTCTTTTACCGTCACCAAATTTAATTCTACTCCGGATAACTCGTCACCCTCAAAAATGGCCAAAAGCATTATCTTCTCCATTTTGTATGCCATCGTGCTGTCTTTTCAGCCCCGTCCCTTCACTTTAAGAAAGCCGAGCCTTTATTGGGAATTTTCGATCACGCCTATCACTTCATTCCTTTCCTACCCCTTCGTAGGATTTGGGTTCTTGGAATTTAGCTGCTAATCATTCAATGCACACTTCTCGCTGAGACTCTGTCGAGTGTAGACGTTTTTCTTAACCGCTCTTGAGTGTGACTTCATTTCATAGCGAGTAATCCCGCTATAAGGGCTATTTTTTCTCTTGCAATTTCGTCGTTCGATTACGTTTTTACCTGCCAGGGAAACGAAAACTTACCTCGCTATCTTTTAAAGAAAAAAAAAAGACTTAATTGCACTTTTTGAAAAATCAAATGTTTCGGAAACAGCTTTATACAAAGAACAGATATTCCGAGGACTACATTAAACGATATTCTTTCATCGAAACAAGTAATTGAAGAAGCTGACTGCAAAGACAAAAGAAAGAGAATGAGGAAATCGAAGTTTGACGAGATCGAGGAGGTTTTAGTTCGATGGCTAAAGCATGCCAGATCGCAAAATGTGCCGATTTCTGCCGTGATTCTCAAAGAAAAAGCCATGGAAATTGCTAAGGAGTTGATCATTGAAGATTTCGGCGGCTGGAACATTTCAAAGACAGACATTGCCTTTCTTTTAAAACAATTAAAATATCGTAACTATAAAAAAGTGTTTTTTTTGTTTTTGTTTTTTTCCTTTTTTTTCCACTCATTCATTTGCATGTATTGATTTCTGAAAATCTTGTTTTTCTCACCGAATCCTACAGCAATTAATGAAAATACTGTATTTCAGTGTTTTTTTTTTTTGTTTTTGTTTTTTCAAAATTCCCACTCCGCCTAAGTCGTCACTCCGCTTAAGTCGTCAAAAATGTTTGGTCCCCGAGTGATGACTTAACGAGGTTTTACTGTATAATTAAACACAGCAAGGCAAAATTATTGGTTTTAGTAGAAATATCCAAATTATTTTAAGTAACACTAGACGCCTCTAATAAACCAAGGATAAATTGGCATTATTCATGCAGACACAGAAATATGGTTTTTGACTTAGAAATTACACATTTCTGTTGACTTTACTGTTTTCTTAACCAATGCTCTTTAACCAGGCTATTAGCACTTACTGTCTTTGGCCTCGATAAGGGGCGAGAACTGTGAGCTATTTAGTCGAAGAATTGTAATCTACATCCTAAAGTAGCTAACATTATACCTGCAGAAACAGACGATACGCAGAAGAAGAAAGTCCTGGAATCGAACCGATGTTCAGACATATCACTATCATGTCAGGCCGCCGCTTTGACCAGAAGATTGCCTGAACGCTTGTCCGATTTCACATTATATTGAATATATATCAAACAATTTCACGAACTCTTCCTGGAGTGAAAGAATAATAGCTACGTTGTGTTAGAAAGTAAAATAAAAGAAATGTTAATAAAATGAAATAAAAACTGAAAAAAAAAGAAAACTTCAATCAGAATATAGATTTTACAATAAAAGTTTCAATAGGCGTAGTGCCGAATTAGGTCATCATAGAATGTCAAAGAAATCCTTTGGTATTAAGCGTTATCCTATCATCTTAAATATCCTAAGATGGTTAAGTCCTGTTAAGGGAATTTTTCTGTTTATAATAATTAAAAGTAATGTAAGAAAAAAAAAACTTTAAAAGATTGAAGAATTTGTAGAATATTATGAAAGGGGAAACAAAACATTATTTTGCAGAAATTAATCATCAAGTAGCCAATAGGCAGTATTCAAAATTATCTTAGCATCGTAGCACTCATTGGGCTTTTTATTTTTTATTCATTTTATTTTTTATGTAATTGTATAATTGTATAATTTTATAATTTATACCAAACATAATTTTTTTCTTTCATATTGAGCAGTAGCTCCACGAGATCTTCAAATACTTCTTGTATAGCTATGTTTTTTTCCCTAGTTTTCACTAGTTTTAGTAGTCTTTCCAGAAATCTAGAAAATGAAAGGGATATTGATAGAAAAGACCATAATAATTATGAAAATATCTTGAAAGAATCTTCAGAAAATTTCATAGAGATTCAAGATAACTTATCATTGAATGATATATAATTCTCCGACTCTATACATCATTTTGTAATTGTAAGGATGTCAATTTCTTTATGTCGTCATCTTTTATTAAAAACACACACACTTTAATATATCTTTGATGGAACATGATTCAGTTCTTTTCGGCGTCGTATTAGCATATTTATTTAGTAGAATTAGACATCATTTAGTAGAATATGATCCAATTGACAAGGGAATCGCAAAGATTCCGAAAGCTCTCGAACTTGGTTTTTCCGTAATGTATTTTTAAACATTTTTATTATATTTTTTAAAAAAAATTTTGGTGTGTTTTGTGATTTCTTATTTTACTAAATGCAAATTTTTAACACACGTAAGTTTTATTTAATAAATTAGCATATTTATTAGCAATAAATCTTTCTGTCATCTTTGTTTATAAATGAATTGTGAATAAAATGGCGTCTTCTCATTATGAAGAATTTAACGTTGCATTCGAAGTAGAGAATTATGACTCTTTTGGTGACCTCCTTTCATGCAGGATGTCAGTGGAGAAATCGTACAAACATTAAATGATTACTGTATAATTTAGGGATAGAAATGTGATTTGAAATAAATGCAAATTTCATTTTTCTTTTTTTGTTTAAGCAAACTTGTATTATTGTGGTCAAATCTTCATTCAAAACGTAGCGAGGAAGATCAATTTTAGGTTGAGGAAATTCTAGTAAATAGTAGTAGCCTTAAAATTCGTAGAAAAAATATATTTTCAGTATATGAATCAAAGCAAGTCTATTAATAGATGAAAAATAGGCTTCTAAATATTTCGTATATGATGAAAATAAAAAAAACAGACTAGATGACCCGTGCGAATAATTCCCAACAAAAAACCATCTTTGAGAAACAATAAACAACTCCAAAGCTGTCGTGCATATTAGTTAAACACATTATCAATAGATGGCGCTTTCGACAATTTTGTAAAAAGGTTGACCCATGCGAATAATTCGCATGGTATCTTGATCAGTCACCGAATGGTAATGTGGAAATAAATAAATGAACGGATTGTCAATAGATGGCGCCTTCTACATTTTTATAAAAAGGTTTTTAAAATAAGGTTTTTTTAACGAAAACATTAATTTTAAACAATTTCTTTATTTTTCGTCATTAGCGGTGAATGTAATCTTCAAAATGATATCTCAATCATTGATTTTGATGAAGTATTAAGGAAGATAAAAAAAAACACCTTTGCGCAATAGCATGAGAAGTTGACAATTTTTTTTTATTGTAATAAAGCGTTTATTTTTATTCAAAAATAAATCTTTTTTTTTTTTATCTGTTCTTACTAAATAAACGATGAAATATCATTTTGATTCAAAAAGGATATATTTGAAGTTTACGACGCTATAGCATTATTTGAAATGTTGTTTCGCTTTCGAAAGAGAAGTCGCTTCTGTTAAAGCGTGTCTACATTTTTATGAAAAGGTTTTCAAAATAAAGTCTTTTAACGAAAACATTACATTTCAACAATTTGTTTATTGTTTGTCATTATTGGTGAATGTAATCTTCAAAATGATGTCTCAATCATTGATTTTAATGAAGTACTAGTCGGCTACCCGTCGCTTCGCTCCGGAAGCCTCGCATATGTAACGGAAAACAATTTGATATTATTAAAAAAAACACACACACAAATTACATCAAGTAAAATAAAACTAAAATTTTTTTTAAGTTTTTTTTTTTTTTTATTTTAATTTTTGATGTCTGTATTCTCTCAATCCACGACTGCTTTTTAGAATCAGCGGGAGAATCGTACTGTACCTAATGAAGTACTGCTTCTTTCTTTTTTGACTTTGTTTTTATATTACAATTGTTACTTTTCAGTCAAAGTCAGTTCAGGTTTGACAGATAAGTCAAAAAAACAATATGAAAAGAGTTGTAGTTCCCATGGTCTAATGGATAAGATGTCTGACCTTGGATCAGAAGGTTGCAGGTTCGA
>JAFIDM010010841.1:0-14078 GCA_023159025.1 Thereuonema tuberculata | reverse complement strand
ATCGTAACTGACACTTAATTTATTGCTTTATTATTGATATTATTTTTAGGTAAAATACTTGTTAGCTCTCTCAACAGCAACTTTTCTGAAAGTTTTATGTTTAATTACGTTAAGATTTTAGGAGTTACTGGAAGAGTGCTACTAAATAAACTTCGTGAATGGGAATCCATCACGCAACCTGTCC
Organism: Thereuonema tuberculata; assembly: GCA_023159025.1. NCBI lineage: Eukaryota > Metazoa > Arthropoda > Chilopoda > Scutigeromorpha > Scutigeridae > Thereuonema > Thereuonema tuberculata. Next base: position 13,894 of record JAFIDM010010841.1, on the reverse strand, counting down.
TAACGCAGTTAAGGGTCAGGAGGGGAAAACATAACAGACCACTTCAGCCACCGACTGCCATGGCGTGATCATCTTCACTACACATCATTCAGTCGCTACAATAAAAATTGGAAGCACAAAATGAAGTGTAAAAACAACCAATCAACGTTCGAGAGGTAATTTCATTATTTACTTTTTTTATTTTTTCGTAATTACTATTCTAAAAACATTAAATTTAAGATTCGAATTAATAATACGAATATTATTAATATGAAAATTCAATGTAAATACCAATTAATTTTCGAAATTCATTTTCTTAATTGTAAATATTATTTCACCTCTTTAATTTACGGCCATGCACACTAATATTAAACTAGATTTAAAAAGTTTAAAAATGATTAAAATACAGACAGTTTCGTTCTGAAAATGTACAGAACTTCCTCAATGTGAATAAAAAAACACAGAAACACTCACTTTAATACCAGATAAGAGGGATGTCGATCAGCGCACGTGAAAAATATCATCAAATGAAATATAATTTACACGTCATAATAACGATATTAATGAATCATATAATATATGGTGAAATTCGAGTGAAAAAAATTTGATAAAAGATTAGTTGATTTAAATTAGATAAATATGTCGCTTGCTTTTTCCTTTTTGTTGAAATCTTTAAATTACTTTCATTTTTTAAGTAGAATATTTCTTTAGTCTTCTTTCCAATAAAAAAAGTCAGCCCGTGTTTGTGTGTATATCGTTGGGTAGATGAACTTTTGATGCGTTGAATAGATCTTGTTGAAACTTTGAATGCAAACTTTTGGATTTTTGAAATCCTTTTGAAATCCTTCTCGAAAATTAACACGAGAAGGACAAAAATTCCCCGAGAAAAGCATTGGAATAAAAAAAAAAATGGATTTCTAAATTATTTCTATTAATATTCTATTTCATGAGTTTCAAATTTTCATCCTTTTTAGTTAATCCATTAATTAGCGTACGGTTTAACTTAATCTAATTTCAACAACTTTTTCATTTTTTGTTTTTTTCAGAAAATGCAAAAATTTATACTTTTATCATAAAACACAATTTGTATTATAATTTGGAAATAATTGTGTTTTTCGTTTTGACGATTTTTAGTAAATAAATAAATAAATAAATAAATAAATAAAATAGAATAAAGACTAAAAAAAAATAAAAATTAAAAAAATTTTAAAGAAAGTAGGTTTTAACTTCTTCGTTAAAGTTGTTAAAATTCCTTTTCAAAATTGCTTTTACTGCAGTCGAAATATAAGAAATTTGAAATTAAATCAAACGCTGTAATTTTTAAATTTCTTTATTCAAACAGAAGTTTTTCTCACAATTTTATTTACAAATATCTTCTTTTCCAACGAAGTAAAGAACGAATTAGAAGATGAACAGCAATTTCGTTGGTTCGTTTGCTCCCTCGCTTTGGCGTGTGCGAATGAGACTGCGTTGCACTGCTGTACTCAGCCGGGGTTCGAATAATCATTGCAGATCTCAGAAGACACGAACGAAGTGTTCAAATGTAAACATAGATTACAAATTACACCAGTAATCTCCACTAAACTCCTTCTTGATAACACAACACGCACTTCTTTCGAAGTTTAAATACAGAGATACGATAACAAAAACTAATTTTTATGATGTAGTTCAACATGACTTTAATGGCCGGAAAAAAAAAATGACAAATTGAAAAGTTTGTGTGTTACCATTTGTCAGAGTTGTGTGTTTGCAGGCGGTTGTTTTGAAAGTAGTTGGGAATTGCAGCGGGACTCGCCCTCCAAGGAATTAAGAACGGCACTGACTCCGCTGTGTTGCTCCGTGAAAAGCGGAACTCCTTTTCGCACGAGGATACAGTGCGGCGGAAGGTTGGCTGTTCGGTCGGGGTGCGCTGCGGTCGCGCGCTTCACTTGTCGTAGTGACTGCTGGAGAGAGATCCTCGCGCCCCTCTCTGTGAAAATGCATTTGTTCTGAGCGGATTTACCTTACCATGTGAAATGGCGTGCCGAGGCCAGCGCTTTTTCGGATCGGGTGCTCCTGCGGCCGCCATGTGCTGAGCGGTGGCTGTGTTTCGCAGGGCCCGCAATGCTGTTCGGCCTCTTTGCGTCCTAGTCGGGAAAGTTGAACGGGGGGGCTGCGACAACAGCCCCATGCTGAAGAAGAAAGACTGCCCTGAAAAGCCGTGAGTGCGTGGGAAGAAGCCCGGACTAGTTAGGGCGGCCGCCGGTCGTCGAAGGTCTCATCGTGTGCCTCGGCCGCTTCTTCTTTTCACAGGCGCAGGATAAGACACACAATGACCGCTGCATCACCCATTACCGAGTTTATGCAGAGTCCTCTCGTTACTTGGGTGAGTCCAGTTTTATTCCTTATTTTTTTTTTTTCATTTTTTATCCTACCACAAACGTTTTTATCTGACTTCACAGAGGCCAACCTCACAGATATTAACGCAATCAGGAATTACAAAACAGCGGGGGGAGGGGATTATTTAAATATTATTTGGATCCATTCAGCCGAAAGGAAAAAGTATGGAAAAGCTGGATTTCTTCCTTTCTTCGGATATAAAGAGAGATTAAAGCCTCCTATCAAAGTTCCCGTCTCCTGTAATTGCAGATAATATTCATATTTCAATTTTAATTTTTCATATAATACAACGGTATACATTCTTTTTTGATAATCCAATTAGTGGATTATGTCGATATTTTTGTAGAAAAACAGATCTGCATATAGTATATTATATGAGTATTTATATATTTTTAGTTTTCTATATACATTGTATATTTTTAATTTGTACATTATCACTTTAAATGTGGTAATATATGCTAAATTTTCACCAAATGCTAAACTTTACCATGTGCCTGGAATATTAGCACATGTTAATAGCAGCCTTTTCTGTTCAGTTTTGTTATAGTTTTGTTTAAACGATCTGACATATATTAATAAATCGAGCGAAAAAAATAAGCATCAACGGTCCAATTTACATTTAATATTAACGACAGTACGAAAATCCTAACGAATATCATCTTTAATTAAGAATTGTAGAAAATAATTCCGTTTTTAAAACTTTGCAGGATGGGAGGAGATCCATAACCCCTTTCGTTATTAAGTCTTTAGCCGTTATTCAATTCTGCTCGAGTTTGTTTTTGAATTTAAGACAATAAAATATGAATTCTAATATAACCCATTTTCGATTAGGGTTATACTCCAATTCTTTCTTTCGATGCCTAAAACTGTTATTTATCTAGTGTATCTATCAACTTTCTGATTAAGCAAATATTTCTGCATAAAATATCGGGAATTCATCAGAAAATTGACACTAAACACACTTTAAAGTTGAGATCGGGTCCCTCCTGCGTCGGCTGCCGTACAACCACCCCTCCTCCTCCTCTTTATGTCATTCAGCCCTTTAAAAAGCCCCTAGGTCCGTGAATTATCCTTTATTTAGAATTGAACTGTTCCAGTTGATTGTTGATTGCAAGATAAGGTCTTTTAGTGTGAACGAAAACTCTTTGAGAACTCTGGTGGACGGGTTTTGATAAGAAGGGAGTCAGTGGTTCATTGACTCTCCCGCATCCAGGCATTGATTGGAAGGAATTCCTTGATCTTGACATTTTGCTTCTCTTTTTTCCGTATTAATTATGCAGATCTTTTAATTTTTCTTACTGACCTTACTGTAAGCCGAGTAGATTATTTGTAAAGTTAATTAAAAATGGACGGGATAACCATTTATATTGAGTAATTTTTTAATATAATTTGACAAAGCTTTTGTTGATACGAAAATTGACAAAGGAAATTTTAGTATAAAAAAAAAATAGACTGTAGTCGTAATTCAATAGTTTTCCCCTAGAAGCTTTTTTTTTTTTTTTAAAGGAATTTCAGTTGGAAGATGGTTGAAACAATGCCCGAATTTTTATTAATTATAGGGAGACGCCATGTTACCTGGAGCAGCAGGTTCTCCCCTCATTGCCAGACATGCCTAATAGATAATGCAACGAAATCGGGCTTTTGAAGAGAAATGAGCTCATCAGTACAGTTCAGTTTACACTCATTGAAACTGAAACACTTCGGTGACAGTTAATCAACATAAAATGACAGTCAATGAAAACAAAGAACTAATAGAATATCCTCTGTTCTTTTGTTCTTGCGCGTCTTCGATTCCAACCTGCAATTTTCCTCTTCAATTGAAAGAGGAAAAAAAAAATAATACCACAACTTAAATGTAGGGTATCTTACAATTTCATAGAAAATGGTTCCTTATAAATTTCATCAGAAATATATTTTAACGGGTTACGATATTATTTCGTTGAAGCAACGTATTTTTATTTATTTATTTATTTATATTTAGTTTTTGTGTTTCAAACATTGCTTTATTTACTTAATATTGCCGTAGCTATGTTTATATATTATATTATAAATTCACATTGAATTTAATATTCTATTATATATGTATATATATATCGCTATTAAAATTGAATGTATTAAAAGAATGCTTAATGTAGTTAAAATTTCAATGTTTTATAAATTTATTTTCACTAAATATAAAATTTTGATTTATAAACTTTTGTAGTAAGATGTTAACTACACTAACTTAGTTTTTATTTAAATATAATTGAATGGTAAAAAATAAATCGGCTATTTTTTATTCTTTATTTTTAAAAAACATTCGTAACTTTCGTTTTAATATCTTCACTTTTTTTTCTAAAATTCTAATTTTTCTATTTAGCAATTAGTAATTAAAAAAAAAATAGAATAATTATTTTTAATCTTAGAATAAAATAAAATTTACTGAAAAGTCATTTTTATTTCAAATATTTGAATAAAACAATTACCTAAGTCGGGAATAATTCATAAATTTAGTTCTTAAAAAATTATTAGAACATCTGCAATAAGATATTTCTTTTCTAATTAAAAGCACGAAGTTTTATTTTTAAAAATAGAAATATTTTCATGTGTTGGTTAAGTATATTATCCATCTTCAACGAAATACGGTAAATTGAATGAAATAGCAACTCACATTAACGTCTTGTTCGAATTTCTTCATTAGGTTAGTGTAATAATGTTGTTCCACGATATTTAATTTATTTGACTTGTAAATCTTCGTTAGAATGCATTGATTTGACTTCGATTTGCATTAATTCTACTTTATTTCCGTTGATCGGGAATGTGTCCTCCTGTTGAGTTACGGCCCATTTGGAAGCCACTCCCCTTCTTTGGGTTGCGACTCTCCCGATAATGCAATTGCCGTCGTCAGAAACGAATGAAGTTAGAAATGTGTCTTCGTGCATTGTTAGTCCATTTCGTAATTTTTATTTATTTATTTTTTATCCTGAAAACGATGTAACCAGAAAACCCGACCTTTATTTTTAAATTATAATATCTGATCAGTACAAACATAAAACATTCTCTGAAGAAAAACCTAAAGGAAATGGGCATTGCTCATTTAAATTGTGTAAAGCTAATTATTAATTATATCAAACCATGTGCAAAAGAATGATGAAAGGATTAACCCCATTGTATTAAGATATCGATAGAAATACGCTGATTAGATTCCGTTGCTTTTCTATAGGATTTTTTTTTTTTCGTCCTCTCGCATTAATTTCTCGGTAAGAACTCACTGGGAAAAGATTTGAAATAGAAAACTTATAAAAGTCTCGATCTCTTAAATATGCATATCAAATTTCAGGAAGATCTATTCAGCGGTTCGAAAGTTGTAAGCGGAAACTCACTCACACACACACACAGACTAATTGATCTGGTGATCCTCACATTCCTAGGACAAACATTTTTTCTTTCGAAGTTACATCAATCAGAGAAATAATGTGACATAAGACACACAGATAACAAAGATGGGATTTTTATACGTATTTTTTTTACACAACTCTGATCTTATTTTAGGTTGTGCTTTAAATATATGTAATGAAATATTATCTACAATAATTCCAATTAAAATAGTACGGTTTTTATTGAACACAGCGAATGTATACATTTTGACTTTTCAGAGTCTGTATTTCCCCAAATTAACATATGAAAGCAGGTACTTTTGTCATCTTTAGGGGTTATTTATTCGTAAAACGTACACCAAGATTTTAGGAAAATTATAACAGTGTTGGTTCTCAACAATCATTTTTGTTTTGGTTGGATGGCGATTTAAATTAAGTTGAATTTTGAATTTTTATATGATAAATAACAATTATGCATCGTAAAGATTTTAAAATTACGATAGAATGTTCGTCTAAATAATTGTCAGTGAATTCGTGGTTCCCGTGCTGTTTTTCTTATCAATTCTTGGCTTCTTTTTGACATTGCTTTCGTCAGATCTTAAGCTTTGTAATTTTTCAATTAGTTTAAGGCATTTTGGGCCGCCCTTTTGCTAAAGGAGACTCGTAGAATTGGGGCCTGAAAAATCAATCTTTGATTTACGAGCGTTTGCTGTAATATTGACGGAGTTCTTTTTGAATGATATCAATATCTTGTGTCTTTATTTATGATTGGATTTCCAGCATCGGAGCATGATCAAACCCTACCATTAAACGAAGATACGATATTTCAGATAGATCGATTCAAGGGAAAACTGACGACAAACCCAGATTTTTGATTAAAAGTGAGATTAAATATGACTAACACACGATGAACAGTGCAATTAGTAATAAAATTTAGTAATACATAAAAAAAGACACAAATAGCCTTTTTTTTTTTTTTTTTTTTAAATGTATATAAAATCCCAGGCTGTCATGCCGGAACGCCCACGATGGCGCCGTTCTAGCGGGAAACTCTACTTCCCTTTTATTTTTCCCTGAACCATTTCTTTTGAAATGACGTTTCTGGCACATTTGTTGAATTAAGCTTTAGTCATTCGACGAGTATCTTTTTATCAATTTTAATTACTATTCCGTCATTTTTTTAAAAGTTGTTCTTATGTTTATACCTACAATCCTTTGCGGGTTACGTTCAAATTGGATAAACAACCATTTTATTATTCAATCGTTGTTGATGGACGTTTAAGCTGTTTTTTTTTTTTAATTTAACACATAAATACAAAAAAAAATTATAGCTTTATTCTTTGTTTGTTTATTTAATTTTGGATTACATATGTTTGTGGTTTATTTAATAAATGAATAGTTTAATACACTTTCAAATTTAGTAGCTATATAACTAATTAATAATAAGATTCATTTAAACCTTACTACATTTTTTTTTTAGTCGCTTCACAGAGTTTTATGCTCTTGACATTTTTTTCTGCAATTAATGTTTGTAATGCCTTTTGTAAATATATTTTTTCCTCGGCACAGTTACAGTTAAGATAACCAGTTAATTACGGATTAAAATAACCAAATTTCCATAAAAACAGAGGCGAGGCTACAATTGGAAAGTGTTCTGCTTTTTTTCGATTGATAATGTTGTTGTTGCTACTGTACTCCATTTAGGCGGCGCACTTTCCCTACGCCCACCACTGACACGATAATGACATTCAGGCAGACCAGATCCAACAACCAGGTGAATGTCCAGCGCATGTTTAGTAGTCACGCGTTACTAAGACGAGTATGACATTTTAAAAGATTTACATTTTAATATCGGTGTGCAGCAGCGCAAGGTACTAACCCCGGCCTTGAGTCGGAGCCCACATGGACAATGCACCAGCAACGATAAAACTAAAAAAAATGTTTTTTTTTTCAATGTTTTCCTGGATTATAAAGCAAAAGTTCTCCACCTTTTTTTGACTCGCGAATCCTTTCCGACATATTTTTGTCGTGAACCAATCCAAAAATAAATAAATAAATATAAAAAGCATTAATATCAACCAAAAAAAAATAGCCGCATGTTTTCGTATTCAGACTATTTCTGTCGAACCACCAGATGAGAAACGGTAAGGTTTGCAGTTGAACTTTGAATATTCGTCATCCTACTTGCCCATCACTCAACCAATACCCCCTCGAAAGACGGGGTGTTGACTCAACCCCAATACGCCGAATTAGATATGTCTGTAGATATCTATACTGAATTTTGGATGACATGGTGAAAAATTAATAATCATAATAATTAAATTTCATTAGATAATGTATTTTGTAGTAAAATAAGCTAATTGAATCTATCTATCGTATGTACATTTCCTATTATCCGTTTCTTCAGTTATCCGTTAGGGTCTTGATCCCGTACTCTGACGGATAATGGAACATTCCACTCTTATCTAATTTCCTTCGCTTTTCACTGAAAATTATTCCCAATTTTTGTAGTAAGCACACTAATAGTTCGTGTAAACTTAGTAATTAGCGCAGTTACATATTATTTTTTAATAATACTAATTTGTTGACGTTTTAATAATATTAATCACATTTTAAAATTAAATTTTGTTTTTTTTTAAGTATATCATTTAATTTTTTTTTTTAATTTTAACGATGTGATGAGATATTCAAAAAAATATACACATCAGTGTTTGCGATATGATGAATAAGTAAATATACATGCTATTGCTTTAAATTAGGAATATTACAGCTGTCAAAAAAGTGAAATTTCATTAAAGCATTTATATAGATATTACTTCGTCCAATTTCAGTGTCTTATGTTAGTATTTTGTGTTGTTTTTGGGAAATGACTTGATCTTATCAGATCTATAATAATCTATCCTTTCGTGGTGTTCTTTCGAGAAATTGGGAAGGTTATCGAAAAGTCATTTCCACATAAACTTATCTTTTCCTGTCGATCCATTCGTCAAGAAGATAAAGAACTTACTATCTATTCGTAGTAATAATTATAAAACAGTCTCGTTATATATTGATTACTTGAGAAATTACGTTTTCTTTACGTTTTATCCAAATTGTTTATCCAATTTCTATTATGTTCTCAGAAATTGTTGCTATATCCCAGTTTACATTGTTTTTCGTTTAGTAGGTTCCAAATTCCTTGACTCCAAATTGAATTGGGCAATTTATTTGAACGCTGTAAATTTCACCATTTTGATTGATAACTATTATCTTATAGTTTCTTTTCTTCGTGGTTGTCGTTTTCTCCCAGAGAAAGACTGAGAAATTTTTATCACAGTTGTGATATGGCTTTCTTAATACTTCTGCTGCCTTATTTATTTATTTATTTATTGTACGTTACAAGTAATGCTTCCATTTTTTTTATTCAATTTCAGTTGCAGTGCTGCGAATTGGATTAAATTACTCGCGATTCTATATTGATAGCCTAAGAATCTGTTTATTAATATACCACGTGCGTTTTTTACTCAATTTATCAGAAAAAGTTTTTTATATAAGTTATCCGTATAATAATAACTAGGACATTTGAAGAACATCTAGTTTTCAAGGTTTCCAGGGGGATAGGTTATATTTATAATCATAATAAATAGCGTTTAAGCAAATTTAAACAAATAAATAAAATACCCTTGTTAATTCATCGTAATTAAGTTAAAAACTTTATTATTTAAAATAAAGAATCTAAATTATTCTGAGACCTAAACGAGTGTAGTAGTGATAGTCGAGAGTTCAAAAACCTTTAACATTCAAGTATAAAAGTGTCTCAATGATAACAACTTTCATCTGAATTAGGGAAAGTGTAAAGTTTTTCGTTTTTATCCTTATATTCTCCTTTTGTTAGTTATTGTTCACTTGTTCCCAATTCGTCACTTTTTATTCAACTAAGCGCAATACACGTTGTTTTTTTGTTTTTGTTAATTTTCCAGGATTTTTTGACGTTGGTTGCGGCATCTAGACTATGGCAGACCGAAAATATCTGTAACGTTAATCAACAATGGCCGATATCTATATTGTTGCTTTATGATTAAATTGATATTATTCTCAATTACCTAAGATTTTTAATATTAAAGGAATCAAGTAAGTTGGCCCTGACTTCAGATCTACTGAAAAGCAGCAAATTAAAGTTCATATTCGAAATTAGTTTTCCTTTTTCATAATATAAACGTTTTTGGTTTACCATACTCCTGAGCATGCGCGAAACTGAGACAAAAGATTGAAAGAATACGTTTTGATTGTTGAAGAATTTTTATATACAGACTTAAGATCATAAATTTCGATATAATTTAAATCATGCGAATGTATCTAATTCGATATATTTCTAAAATGAATAAATATATTACTCTCATTGATTGTAAAAGAAAATTTAAAATGAGTGCTATTTGATTCAATGCATTTGTTCCAATCCGTTAGAACAGGCAGGAAGAGGCCATTTCGTCTCCAGCAGCCAATCAATTAGAAACGAACAATTAAGAGTTGGTGTACGTTGTTGTGGCTCGAGGCATTAATCTGTTAATTCATTGAAATTTTAGTTTCTTTCTCAACTATATTTTGGATGGAGTTTTATCATTCATTATTACTCCAATTGGAAATGGATAGTAATATTTTAATAAAAATTTAAAAAATAAAATAAATAATAATAATAACAATAATCTTTGCTAAATATCAGAAATTTTGCGACGTATTACGAACAATTTTCAGGAATTGACATTAAATAATTAATATTTCCTCTTGCGTCTCTGCGTCCAACTATTGTAGGCTGTACTTCGACCCTTATGTCCCGCAAGCCTTCTTCAGTGATTATGATAAACCAGATTATCGGAATCAGTCCAAATATTGTAGAAAACCATGCCCCTTTCCAACCACATTTAAATAATAATAATAAAAAAGATAATCGTTTTTCGATAACTTTTTTTTTTTTAAATAAGTTTTTATTAAAACTTTTCGATGTACTGTTACGACAACGTCTTTCCTATTCTTCATAATGAAAAAACTCGAGATGCTGAAAGTCATTTTTGAACTGAGATCTTCTCTATATCACTTAAAAAATCCTCACGCTGCAGTTTGGGAATCACTACATTAAAACTGGAAACACCAGTCTTTCTTTTCACTGTGTGCTCAAAAATTATTGTTGTATGTTTTTCATTTGAAACCGTTGCATGGATCTGCTTGAAACTTGATAGACACATTTAAGGAAAACGGAAAATCCATCTTTTATATTTGAAAATTTCCCGGCACGGGTCCTTGTCGAAAAACAAGCGCATGAAGGAGACCCAAAAGATATTAGGGAAAAAAAAAAAAAAAAAAAAAAAAAAAGATTTGAGGAAAGTAGGCTATAAGTTCTTTTAAGAACTTCATGTTTGTTTTTTTCGTTATGTTAACACCGCTATATAAAATTACAGTTTCACAGCGAATTACAGTCGGACCTCTATTTACCGAACCTCTATTTTGCGAATTTCTCTATTTTGCGAATTTTTCTTTGGAACCAAGAACATTTTGCTAATTTCTTCGTAAAATCACCTCCAAATAACGAAGTGCATTTTCTATTTAACGAACTTTTTCGTGGTATCTATTTTTTTTTCTCCTTGAAATGTTTTTATTATTAATATTCCTTAGAGGAAATGAAAGAAACGTGGATACAGCTGAGGGAAAAAGAAGAAATTAACGATGATGTGCTGATTATCTTTCACTTGATTTTGAAGTTGAGACCTCGGAAACACTAACTGAATCGAATTTTTTGGACAATGTGAAAAATAAAAACAATGCAGCTATGAATTGCGATGAAGATGAAGATGATGAAAATGGAAATGATCATGATGCAGAAATAAAAAAAAAATTCGTATGATGAAATGCTAAAATCATTTGAAACAATCCGACGCGGATTACAATTTGAAGAAAATACTGAAGGGTTTTTTAGTGCGTTGCAAAGATGCGAGACGTACTATGAACGAAAACACTTTTTCAAAAAAAAAAAAAAAAAAACTCAGACAAAATTAACAGACTTTATTAGTATAATTTAAGTACGCATGTGGTAATGTATGCTTCATATCATTAAAATTAGTACTTTTTTAGTAATATTTATTGTTTACATATTTTAAATCTGTTTTATATAGTTTAAAAGTAATTTTAAAAGGTGAATCTCTATTTAACGAATTTTCCATATAACGAAGTTTTTTTTTGGGATTTAGCGATTTCGTTAAATAGAGGTCCGACTGTATTTTACTTTTAATTTCATGTTTGTTTGTTTTTTATTATTTCGCTGTATTTATATGTGAAATTATGTTAAGCCTATTTTAACAGTTTTGTTTTTCCTTTCGAATGAGATGTAATTGTTTACTTATTTCCCGCGATCGAAGACTTTCTGAATGGGACTCTTGGGAGTTTTTCTTATTGAATTCCCTTCTTGTATTAATGGTTCTAAAAATATAGCAGAGGGAAAAGGCCTCGCTACAAGACCTCAAACGTAGGTTTTCCAAAACATTGTATTATACAATGAAAACATTTATAATGTCTTCGGTAAAATGCTTTGTGGGTATTTAGTTTTAGATTTTTGTTACTTGAATAAATAAATAATAGGAGAAAAGCGAATTTAGTGAAAAATGTTTTTAGAATTATATAATTTTAATTAGTTTTCAACAACATAGCTAACCTTAAAATAAAATAAATAAGTAAATAATAATTTTTAATTAGCTTTAAGTCTTGAGCAGTTTGTAACCTCTTAAACTTAGCAGTCAGTTGCCGTTTTAATTATTATAATTGCGTATTAGTAAATTTTATTCATAATTAGACTTGAGTAACTAAGATGTTAGATGTGTAAGCATACTTATTCATCATAATATTTAAACTTTTCAATTTTAATTATTATTATAAATCATTAGAAAAAAACATCATCGTCAAAAAATGTTGTTTTATTAATCGTTATTCGAAAATAATTAAAAAAAAAAAAAAACTTTATAAATTAAATTTTTTTTCTAAATGTACTTTTGATTGTAACAATTATTGTTTTCTGCAAATTAATTTATAGAAAATGTAATTCCTACAATTTGCTTTTTATTAGCATATAGTTATGTATTTAAAAAAATAAAATAAAAATAATACAAGAGTGCCCGAATGAATTTAACATCTATAACATGTATCTTTTTATTTGTTTATTTTTCTGTGAAGAATATAATACAAAAAATATTTATAACCGCCAAACACAATTTACCTTCATACATTCCATTTGCTGAAAATTCATTAAATCACATTTAATCTAAATCAAATAGAAGCTCGCGCAGAATTTGCTCTATTTCATACAAAGAAACAGAAAAGATCCCAAAATACTTCATCAGAATTTGATAGGTGCCTGATTTAATGAAAGACTCGTTGTAGGAATTAATTACTCGTAATGGTTCCGTTTATTGCGAAATCTTTGTTTTAATCTTGCGTCAGAGCTAAATTTAGAATGGATTTATTCTTGATTAAAGGATGTGCAATTGATTCCAGTCATTACCGCTTTGTAATTATTGATTTTGTAATTAAATGTAAACAATTGGAATTTTCATCTTCATTGATTTACGATCGATCGGTGATTTAAGAGCGCCTCTTAAAAGCGACCACAATAAATACTGGAATTAAAATAATCATTAATCAGCCTGTTTCTAGGTGAAAAGTTAAGGCTTATGAAAATAATCAGTGTGTGTGTGTGTCCTTAAAATTTTTTGAACCACTGAATAGGTCTTCTTGAACGTTGTATCATAAGCGTATTCAGGATATACCCCCCCCCTGCCCCGTTTGATACTCCACTGCTTGGAATGCACACTACGGTACGAGCTAACTTTAGTATCTGAAATCTTTTACAAATGGATATTTTTCGAAAAATTAGCATGAGAAGACTGAAGAAATTCTCATAGAAAAGCATTTGAATCTAAACAATGGATTTCTATCCTATTTCTGTTAATATTTCATTGTCTTAAACGTTGAATATTCAATCTTATGTTTACAATTGAGACCTAACATATTTAAAAAAAAAAAAAAAAAACCCACATACATTTTAAAAATATCTTTACTACATGTTGCGGGATCCAAGTTCGGACCTCTTCGTCAGGTGACAAATGAGCAAACTGGAAACAAACCTCAGTTTTCTAAACTACACTCATTTCCTGTCGTGT
>JAFIDM010010840.1:0-14078 GCA_023159025.1 Thereuonema tuberculata | reverse complement strand
ATAACGTTTGTTTTGTTTTTTTGTTGTATATTAAAAGAATTATTAAAATTTTTAATAAAATTAATAGGTTATCTAAGAAATAGTTTTTGCAAATATTCATTTGAAAATTTATATTGATGTCTGCTTGTTGTATTTTGAATTCGGGTTGTATATAAATATTGCACTCTATGCTTTCTGTACTCACGTTTTCATTCTGCATCGGCTTTTCGTACTGCGTTTTGTTGTTCCTCTATTTTCGCGTTTTTTCCTTTCGCATAATAGTTCTGCATTTTGGCCCAGATTTGCATTTACATTTGGGAATGGATGTTGATGCTTCGCTATTTTCTACATATTTTCTTTTCCTGTATTCTTTCATATATTGTGATTCTTTATTTATAAGTGGCCTTCTTATCGCTTGGTGACGTCACATTGGTTGCCATTTTCAAGGTTATTAATAATTAATAGGCTAAAATTCGAAAACTGTAAACTGTATGTGAAATCTGAATGCAGATTCTAAAAACCTATGCTTTATTCCGTATGGACATACACAATATGTGTATGTCCATATCTCCATATCTTATAGTTTATAAGTGGCAGGCACATAAAGTGGAAATTGTAGCATGTTTTTTAGTAAAATTATAGTAATATGGATATCATGCAGTGTACAATAAAATAAACTGAATTTATTTACTTTTTCATTTGCATATTAGTTTGAATATTTTATCTCTTATAGGTTCTGAGTTATTAGCATTTAACAGTCTTACATGTTAACCTGTCGGACTCTTTCATACAGGATCGCGGATAAACGTCATTCAGTATCAAAAAGCCTCATTCTGATCTTCATCTTTAAATATCACTAAGAGATATAAGTGATTAATCAGTAGAATTAAAAGAAATCTGAATCATCAGAGAAGTGTCTAGATGTATTCTTTTTAATCATTTCTTTAAATCAGTATAAATTATAGCACGGTATTACATTCTGAGAGACTATTATAAATAAAAGGGGCCTAGTAGCTCAGTGGTACAGACTTGCGATATCTTGCAGGTTAATCTGCGGTTTGGTGGAAACTGGTTAAGGGATAAAAAGTGCAGAACATTTCAGGTTTTTTTCTGTTGCGCAGTAGTCCTAGATTCCACCTAACATCTGTAAAGTAGATGAGGTGTGTTTCCGGTTTTTTATATCGCTCTCAACTTAAATCTCTGGTTTGATCAATGGCTCGAGTTCTTGGAACCTGCATGGCCTGTTAGTGGAGACTTTTATCGTAAAAGTAAATACGACGATCTTCACTTACATCCAATGAAGTAGCGAAAACTATATTTTGATGAAAATAGAAATTTAATATTCTTCCTTTTTGTGTTTTATAAAAGCAACCATTTTGCTTTCCAGTTTTCAAGTTATTAGATCTAAGGTAATAATATTGGAAAACTTACTAGAATATAAAGAATTGGGGTCATCTTCATTTGGTTTAATTGCTAATTCTTTGCGTTTCAATAAATACATATCAATGACGTCACGGGGATGGTTGTGGTCAAAAGTATCCATGTGTTCTTCAATCATTTCCTCAACGAAATCACCCATTTTATCTCGAATTTTCATAAGGTGGTCCATTCCATTCCAAGATGGAGGAAGATATCTTAAAGAAAACAATCAGTTAATTAAATTATATAAAACAATTATGGATTATAAAAACATAAAAAAAATTAAATTTATAAAAATTAAAAAGTTTCAAAAATTATAAAAAAAAATTGCTCTATTGTATTTTTCAATGCATTTTGAATAAAGGTTATATATAGAGTATTACAAAATTCGTATGTAATTTTCAAACCTCGTGCAGGGGTATAGCTTAGGAATAATATATTCCTAATGAACCCATGTCCGGAAACGCCCCATTTAGGTGCTAGGTGGTCCTAAAGTGACCCTTTCCGAGAAACATATCCTTTGCAACACCATAAGAAATGTTTTTGCATTTGATCTGTGGGTGCTATTTTTGTTTGTTTCAACCGAAGTGATGGGTCCGGATCTGCGTCGGTAAATCGAAAATTCCGGATAAAAGAGAGACTTAAAAATGCCAATCAGGAGAGAACAAAAATTTTAACACAGGTATTTAAACATGTAGGCCTACACATGTACAAAATAACTAAATATAATATGATGTTTTTAATGATATTACTATAATTATAAACAATAAATTTGTACAATAGATGGCACAGAAGTCAGAAAATGCAATGTAAATGTTTATATGACATAATATATATACTTTACATTAGCTTTAACGGAAATTTACTCTGTCGTAAGCATGACCGACGTCGTTTAGCCACTCTGTCCCGAAGTTGTTTCAGTAGCATAAGTTCTGTAGAATCAAAATCAGTCTGTTGCTCCAACCACATCAGTACTTTAACATAACATTCAAAAGCATCGGAGTTGCTTATTTTAGAAGTTTCGATCACCTCATCTTCATCACTTTCTCTGTTATCGTCATCGTTATTGAATTTTCGTTTAGTGGGCTCCATGGCATCAATGAATGTTCTACATTTCGGTAAAGCCAATGCTTCTGAGTCGGACAGAAAGTAGCCAATAGAAAGGCAGAAGGCAGATGGTCTTGGAGACGAATGGAATTTCCGACAGGATGGGGGTTGAGGGGGGGGAGGAGGAGAAAGAGATAAGATATTGTCATGTCGGCACTGCCTACAGTAGGAATAGCTGCCGCCGAAGGGGACCTTGAAATGATATTGTTAATTTACCAAAAAAAAAAAGCTTAAAAAAAATCGGTAAATGAGGTTCCGGTTAAAAGAGTTTCGGATAATCGAGGTTCTACTGTATATATATATAAAGCCGGACAGTGATGTTGAATTTGAAAAAGAAGAATATGCTTTGAGTTTGCTTGTTCGATAAATATATATATATATGCTGTTCAACATGGCGGCCGCCTACTGAACACGTGAGAATCGGGGCTCCATAAAAAAAGGAAGTGCAGGTGAAAGAAAACAGGTGAAACTATACATAATTATCCGCATAGACGTAAGAAAGATTGCATTTCAAATACGGAATAAATTAGAAGAATGCCAGCCACCAGAAAAGGTCAAATTACATCAGATTCGAAGACAGAAGACACATCGATGGCGGTCCCTACCCCACCGACGGAGCTGAGGGAGGAGTTGCAAGGAGCTGTGCGGCTACAGGTAACGGAGGCTTTGCGGTCGCAAGAAATCCTAAAATATATCGCTGAAGCAATTTGCGAGTCCGTAACGAAGCTCGTTACGGACAACTTAATGCGCACTCTCGGTGAAAAGGACAGGGAGATACAAGAACTTCGCAAGGAGCTTCAGGAAATGAAGAACGATGTTACAGAATACAAAAAAAAATCTGAATCACAGGACGATGCCTTAGAACAGTACCAAAGAAGGACAAACCTGAGGATTTTTGGAGTCAAAGAAGCCAAAAATGAAAACACAGATAATTTAGTGCTCAATCTGTGTAAGGAGAAGCTTGGTCTGTCCATAAGATCTGATGAAATCGACCGCTCCCATCGAGTAGGTCCCCAAAATGGTCATAAACCCCGCGCCATTATCGTGAAATTGGTATCCTACAAAACTAGAAACGCCATTTTCGCCAAGAAAAACTCCTCAAGGACACAGGCATTACCCTGCGGGAAGACTTAACTCGCCATAGAGTACGCTTGCTCCAGGCAGCAATTAAAAGATTTGGGTTAACGAAAGTCTGGACTGCAGACGGCAGAATTATTGTTAACCTTGGTGACAAAAAGAGATCCATCACAACTTTCGATGATCTCGAAAAATTATAATACAGTATAGCCCCGAAATATAGTTTATCCTTTGTTTTTTTAAAGGAAAAAAAAACTGTTTCCTGTAAATAGTATCTTGCTTTCTTTTTTAATTGCTTTTTATTAATATTATAGTCTTTTGAATAGGCTTCATTATATTTTTTTCTTGTATTTTTAACATCTTTATTATTATTGACTCAATTACAATTATTACAATTATTTTATTACAATTATTATTTGTATTCCTTTTATTATTATTATTATTAGTAGTAGTAGTTCTTTTATTATTTTTATCATTACTTTTATCATTAGTATTATTAAAATTTTTATCTTCATTTTAAACTCTCCTTCCCTAGCAATTTTGTTTTATTTTAAGTTAGCAATAAGTACTTTTGTTTGGTTTTAATTTGGGTAATCTCAATTGCTTTATATTTATTATTTATATTTTAACTTCTCAAATCTTCTTAAAACCTTGTCTATTATTATCATTATTTTTTCATAAATTATTATAACTGTATTCAAATCCTCTTTTAATATTATCAGTTTCGATTTTTTGTCTTCTAGTTTTCGTATATACAAACTCATTAACTTGCAAATTCTTCAGGTAAGCAAATATTCACATTTATTTCAAAAACAGAATCTCCCTTAAATACTCTCCATACTTCTTATACTCTTATCTACGCTCTATCTACCCAGCCAATACCCTCACAGTCTGAACAATTACTCTCTTACATCCACATTGAAACCCCTATTGCTATCTCGTTGTTCAAATCAGTATTATGACAAAAATGAACTGCAATTCTAGTACATACTGAATTTCACATTTATATTTAATATTTCAGCATATTTCCAATGCTATTTCTCTCTAAATTGAATCAAGATATTTCACCTGACTCCCTATTGTTTCTAGCACATAATATTCGCAGTATCTCAGCGAATTGGGATTTATTAAACACTACATTAGAAACTTTACTACGATTTCCAGATTTCCTTCTTCTTACTGAAACATGGGCCGCTAATCCAGAAGCACTTCCAAACAGAGAGCACTTCTCTGTTATCTCTGTTAATCGAAATGACAGAAAAGGCGGAGGGGTTGCTTTATACTACAGGGATAGTTTTAATATCAAAATCATTAACGATTTTACTTTCATCAATATGGATTTAGAATGTATTTGCTGCTCTATCAACGATGACGTCATTCTTGTAGGAATCTATAGACCCCCGACAGGAAATCCACTGTATCTCCACAATTATTTAGAAACTGTGGCTCAATTTATTAGTAACAGTAAAAAAAAAGGAATTTTTATGGGCGACTTTAATGTCAACTTCGAAAACAAAAATGATAAAAAGACAACGGACCTTCTAACGTCTATGAACTGCTTCTCTTTCTTCCCACTTATTGACACTCCAACCTGTCACTCGAACTCTTACTTCTCTCATTCACTTCTCGATCAAATCTTTACAAATTTTCCCACTCTTAGCAAAGGCGTTCTTGATGCTTACATAACAGACCATGATCCCGTGTATTTCACAACAAACCTTACAACCTTATTCAAAGATATCTCCCTTAAAAAACCAATAAAGCTAACAATTCGAAAGTTCAAACCCAAAAATATTATTGAGTTCAAAGATTATCTCAGATCTATCAACTGGGTCACTGAATTGCAAAAAGGAAGAAATACCGAAGAAACACTTTCAATCTTCAACAAACTATTTTACTATGGTTTTAACAAACACTTTCCGCTGTCCTCGAACATTAGTAATAATCATAAAATAATTAGTAAAAAAGCCTGGATGACGACGGAACTTTTAGGTCTCATCTGTCAGAAAAACAAATTCTATAAATCTTACAAAAAACATCCGACCTCTGCAAAATTAATGCGTCTTAAAACTGCTCAAAATGAATTAAAATCCAAAATTAGGGCCGCAAAAGAGCAATATTATAAGCTTTTGTTCGAGGACAATCTTTCAATAAAAGAAAAATGGAACAACATTAATAAATTAATTTCTCCTTCAACTAAAGTAAAATGCCCTTCCAATATTATAGTACGAAATAATCCAAAAGAGACGAAACAACATCTTGATAAATTTCTAAAAATTCTACTCCCAAATAATCCTGCCACTAATCCACACAAAAATACTGAACAATTCCTTAAGAACCCAGCTCCTTTCTCCTTTTTTCTATCTCCGACTTCCTCTCTAGAGGTTAAACAAGTTATCGCATCTCTCTGCAACAAACTATCTTCTGGACCTGACGAGGTCTCTCCAAATCTTCTTAAATAAATCAATGACGAAATTTCACTTCCTCTATCTCACATATTTAATATTTCCATATGTGAAGGCGTCTTTCCCTCTCCTTTAAACGAGCTAAAATTATTCCAATCTGGAAAGCAGGAGATGTTGATGAACTTGGGAACTATCGCCCGATCTCTATTATTAATACTTTCTCAAAAGTATTTGAAAAACTATTTCACACTAAACTCTCCCAATACTTCTATCAAAAGAATCTCATTGCACAGCAACAACACGGCTTCATGAAAAGAAAAAACACAGAAACGGCTCTGATTGAACTCACTGAATTTGTTACAGAGAACATGGCCTCTAATAAAATTGTATTAGGACTCTTCCTTGATTTCAAAAAAGCCTTTGATTCAGTTAATGTTGAAATTCTACTTAAAAAATTAGAGCATCATGGCGTTAGAGGTCCACCCCTATCTTGGCTGTCCTCATATCTCTCCGACCGGCAGTATCAGCTTATTCTAAATGGATTTTCTTCTTCCTGGTACTCCACCCCAAAAGGCTTACCTCAAGGGTCCATCCTATCACCCCTTCTCTTCAACCTATTTATAAATGATCTTATCTTAACATCATCTGCCTCCAATTGCATCTTCTATGCAGACGACGGAACTTTTCTTTTTGCCAACAAAAATATTGAAAATCTGAAACAAGATGCCCAACTTTCTCTGTTCCATCTTAAATCTTGGCTTTCTGCAAATGATCTCTCACTAAATATATCCAAAACAGTATACATGTTCTTCTTTCAACGGAATAAAACACTTTCACGTAAAAACTTCTCTATTACTTACAACAACTCACCAATACAAGAGGTCTCCTCCTTTAAATACTTAGGAATCTATCTTTCCCATGATCTTTCTTGGAACTTACATGCCCAAAAAATTGCTTATAAAATCTCCAGAAACCTAGGCGTTATCAGAAAATTAAACTTTCTCCCAGCTCAAATACTACTAAATCTATATTGGTCACTCATTCATTCAAATCTTTGTTACGGAGTGGTAGTATGGGGCAAACCTTCTAAATTTTATGAAAACATGCTACTCAAAGTTCAGAAATATTTTCTAAGATTCATAGATAAAAACCAAGACAGTATTCTACACGATCCCTCTGGCCTAAATATAATATAATCTCTTTCCCCCACATCTATAAACTACAATTAGCGGTTTTCACCTATAAAGTAATTAATAAAAAACTCTATCCCTGTATCCCACTAACCATTAACCCTCACACCCATTTCTATGATACCAGATCAATTACCCACCTGCTACTATCCATACCGAAAACTAAGGCTAACTCTCAAAGAAAAGTTGTTAGTTATGCTTCGCCTCAGCTTTGGAATGAAATACCTAAAGAGATCCGTGAATGTCCTTTTCTTACCCAATTCAAAAAAAAATTAAAAAACACATTTCAACCTTATTAATTTACTAATACTCCACCTACTATTGAAGTCAGGCTGAAATTTCGATCCGTATCCCTTTCACCTATCACCTTCCTGTTTCTCTCCTATCTTATCTCTCCTGTACTCGCCAAATTCCCCACTCTATTCCTACTCTCTTCCTGTTCCCTTTATTCCGCGTATCCATAATACCTAAATATGTTCTCTCTGTCAAAAATAAACATGTAAATATTTGCTAAATTTTCAGCTATTTTTTCTTTTGTAAATATTTTCCCTCATTGTTGTGTCATATATTCCCTTTGTTAATTTCCTTTGTTAATTGCCTGCACAAGACGCCCACTTGTCTTCTCGACGGGACCCCCCTTAAGACGACTGGGTTGTCAAAATATAATGTAAACTCTTATCATGTAATATTTTATTGGCAATAAATTGAATTGAATTGAATTGAATATATATAAATCTAATGAACAAAACTTGAAGCTGCGTCTTCGAGTTTCGTAAAGCAAAGATTTCAATCAATCTTTTGCAATTTTGAAATTTAGAATGTAAAGAATGTAAGAATATAATTAACTTACATTACTTAACATATAAAGCCGGACAGTGATCTGGGATTTGAAAATGTCAATATCAATATATATATTGTAACGGAATAAGGAGTGTGGTAAAGTTAAGCAAACTAACTAAATAGTTCTGCACGTTGCTGTTGGGCACCAACCACTCCTTGCGATAAGATCAATTCTCACCCCCTCCAAAATCGTTACATCCCTGGTTAACTGGCTCAGTCCACTCAGGTGTGGGGGCCACACCTTGCGTCCACTGTAGAAAAGAGGCTTAACACATCCAAACCAAGTTGAACTTAAAAAAACTTTTATTTAACAATGACAAGCACCTAGACTTGAAAGCAATGTAGGCGGACGAAGCTATGGCTTTAGACTTCTTAAATTTTACTGTTTGACTATAGCTGACTGAGAATTTTTAACTCAAATTAGCAGAAAGTAACTGAAGCAAGTTGTACTATTAAATTTGAACTCACTTCAATTAAGTTGAATACTGGTTTATCCTGTGCGGGTTTACACGCACGTCGTAAGAACACTCATCCTATGCGGATGTACATGCATATTTAATTTTACTGACTCTGCAAGGACTTGCTTTTGCAAATTATTGAACTGAGTTTGCAAGAATTTATCTTTGCAAACTAAGTAATAAAATTTCAGGCTGTTACTTGAGCCTATCTAAGCTATAATAACTTAATTAACACATCCTATTTTAAACAACGGGCCGAGTCGATCATGACTTCCGGACTCCGACGAAGATGCGGCTGCAAGCACGCAAGCGGCAAGAGATATCCGTCGCCAGAGCTATCCGTAGCAGTGGCTATCCGCGGCAAGAGACCTGCTCCCCCCAAACACGGCATTAAGTAAGCTCGAAAGAGCCGCCAATGCGAAGTCACGAGTCTGCCGTTCTATCAGATAACGGGAATGTATATCTGCCCAAATATGGGAGATTACATCACATAAGGTGACAATTCGATTGTCCAATAACATCATTATTTAACTAACAATTCCAAATTTGGAAAAATTTCGTCATGGAAAATTTCCAAGACAAGCAAAATTCTCCATGACTTGAACCAAATTAAGCTAATTTAACAATAAAAAAAATTAATTTCTTTTAAAAGACTAAATATCCTAACTTAAATCTATAAAATTAATTAAGCTTAAAACTATTTAAATTCTTAAAATTTCCTAAGTTTGTTACACTATTCTAAATTCAAAATTTTCTTAGACTCCTAACTTATGCTAAGTTAGGTTTAAAACTAAAATTAAATTTATTGATAACAGCTAAAATAAACTTCCTAAGTTTTTCGGCCATTAGCTTTACAAAAAATAATTGTTTGAGATTATCTTCTCATTTTACATACTTCTTTCGCCCTTAAAAACAAAAACAATAAAATTTTGATATTTCGACAATTACATCATTATGAATATATGTGTTGTCACAATATATATCTACCTACATAAAAAGAAAAGTCCTGACTCACTCACTCACTGACTCATCAATGCCCAACCCAAACCCTTGGACCTAGATAGCTGAAATATTTGCACAGAGGTTTTTTTATGATGTAGACAAGGAAATAATAAGGTCGGATTTTTCGAAATTTCCACGGGATAAGGAATAAAGAGGATTTATATTTTCGCTTTGAAGTTGCCTTATCAATATATAGGTGTGTAACGCCAACCCTGAATACTTCTGAGTTATCAGGAGAAGGCCACAACGGGCTGGGAACTCAAACATTTTTCGATCTCGATATTAATTTGCCAAATAAATAAGTTTTTTTTTTTTGTGCTGTATATGCAAGAGCGAAGCGACGGAACCCGGATAATATATACAGTAAAACCTCGTTAAGTCATTACCCGGATAAGTCGTCACTCCCTTTAAGTCGGTGTTTTCCTTTGGTCCCGACAAGGTCTCATACACAATAATGTAAAATAACCCTCTTTTACCGTCACCAAATTTAATTCTACTCCGGATAACTCGTCACCCTCAAAAATGGCCAAAAGCATTATCTTCTCCATTTTGTATGCCATCGTGCTGTCTTTTCAGCCCCGTCCCTTCACTTTAAGAAAGCCGAGCCTTTATTGGGAATTTTCGATCACGCCTATCACTTCATTCCTTTCCTACCCCTTCGTAGGATTTGGGTTCTTGGAATTTAGCTGCTAATCATTCAATGCACACTTCTCGCTGAGACTCTGTCGAGTGTAGACGTTTTTCTTAACCGCTCTTGAGTGTGACTTCATTTCATAGCGAGTAATCCCGCTATAAGGGCTATTTTTTCTCTTGCAATTTCGTCGTTCGATTACGTTTTTACCTGCCAGGGAAACGAAAACTTACCTCGCTATCTTTTAAAGAAAAAAAAAAGACTTAATTGCACTTTTTGAAAAATCAAATGTTTCGGAAACAGCTTTATACAAAGAACAGATATTCCGAGGACTACATTAAACGATATTCTTTCATCGAAACAAGTAATTGAAGAAGCTGACTGCAAAGACAAAAGAAAGAGAATGAGGAAATCGAAGTTTGACGAGATCGAGGAGGTTTTAGTTCGATGGCTAAAGCATGCCAGATCGCAAAATGTGCCGATTTCTGCCGTGATTCTCAAAGAAAAAGCCATGGAAATTGCTAAGGAGTTGATCATTGAAGATTTCGGCGGCTGGAACATTTCAAAGACAGACATTGCCTTTCTTTTAAAACAATTAAAATATCGTAACTATAAAAAAGTGTTTTTTTTGTTTTTGTTTTTTTCCTTTTTTTTCCACTCATTCATTTGCATGTATTGATTTCTGAAAATCTTGTTTTTCTCACCGAATCCTACAGCAATTAATGAAAATACTGTATTTCAGTGTTTTTTTTTTTTGTTTTTGTTTTTTCAAAATTCCCACTCCGCCTAAGTCGTCACTCCGCTTAAGTCGTCAAAAATGTTTGGTCCCCGAGTGATGACTTAACGAGGTTTTACTGTATAATTAAACACAGCAAGGCAAAATTATTGGTTTTAGTAGAAATATCCAAATTATTTTAAGTAACACTAGACGCCTCTAATAAACCAAGGATAAATTGGCATTATTCATGCAGACACAGAAATATGGTTTTTGACTTAGAAATTACACATTTCTGTTGACTTTACTGTTTTCTTAACCAATGCTCTTTAACCAGGCTATTAGCACTTACTGTCTTTGGCCTCGATAAGGGGCGAGAACTGTGAGCTATTTAGTCGAAGAATTGTAATCTACATCCTAAAGTAGCTAACATTATACCTGCAGAAACAGACGATACGCAGAAGAAGAAAGTCCTGGAATCGAACCGATGTTCAGACATATCACTATCATGTCAGGCCGCCGCTTTGACCAGAAGATTGCCTGAACGCTTGTCCGATTTCACATTATATTGAATATATATCAAACAATTTCACGAACTCTTCCTGGAGTGAAAGAATAATAGCTACGTTGTGTTAGAAAGTAAAATAAAAGAAATGTTAATAAAATGAAATAAAAACTGAAAAAAAAAGAAAACTTCAATCAGAATATAGATTTTACAATAAAAGTTTCAATAGGCGTAGTGCCGAATTAGGTCATCATAGAATGTCAAAGAAATCCTTTGGTATTAAGCGTTATCCTATCATCTTAAATATCCTAAGATGGTTAAGTCCTGTTAAGGGAATTTTTCTGTTTATAATAATTAAAAGTAATGTAAGAAAAAAAAAACTTTAAAAGATTGAAGAATTTGTAGAATATTATGAAAGGGGAAACAAAACATTATTTTGCAGAAATTAATCATCAAGTAGCCAATAGGCAGTATTCAAAATTATCTTAGCATCGTAGCACTCATTGGGCTTTTTATTTTTTATTCATTTTATTTTTTATGTAATTGTATAATTGTATAATTTTATAATTTATACCAAACATAATTTTTTTCTTTCATATTGAGCAGTAGCTCCACGAGATCTTCAAATACTTCTTGTATAGCTATGTTTTTTTCCCTAGTTTTCACTAGTTTTAGTAGTCTTTCCAGAAATCTAGAAAATGAAAGGGATATTGATAGAAAAGACCGTAATAATTATGAAAATATCTTGAAAGAATCTTCAGAAAATTTCATAGAGATTCAAGATAACTTATCATTGAATGATATATAATTCTCCGACTCTATACATCATTTTGTAATTGTAAGGATGTCAATTTCTTTATGTCGTCATCTTTTATTAAAAACACACACACTTTAATATATCTTTGATGGAACATGATTCAGTTCTTTTCGGCGTCGTATTAGCATATTTATTTAGTAGAATTAGACATCATTTAGTAGAATATGATCCAATTGACAAGGGAATCGCAAAGATTCCGAAAGCTCTCGAACTTGGTTTTTCCGTAATGTATTTTTAAACATTTTTATTATATTTTTTAAAAAAAATTTTGGTGTGTTTTGTGATTTCTTATTTTACTAAATGCAAATTTTTAACACACGTAAGTTTTATTTAATAAATTAGCATATTTATTAGCAATAAATCTTTCTGTCATCTTTGTTTATAAATGAATTGTGAATAAAATGGCGTCTTCTCATTATGAAGAATTTAACGTTGCATTCGAAGTAGAGAATTATGACTCTTTTGGTGACCTCCTTTCATGCAGGATGTCAGTGGAGAAATCGTACAAACATTAAATGATTACTGTATAATTTAGGGATAGAAATGTGATTTGAAATAAATGCAAATTTCATTTTTCTTTTTTTGTTTAAGCAAACTTGTATTATTGTGGTCAAATCTTCATTCAAAACGTAGCGAGGAAGATCAATTTTAGGTTGAGGAAATTCTAGTAAATAGTAGTAGCCTTAAAATTCGTAGAAAAAATATATTTTCAGTATATGAATCAAAGCAAGTCTATTAATAGATGAAAAATAGGCTTCTAAATATTTCGTATATGATGAAAATAAAAAAAACAGACTAGATGACCCGTGCGAATAATTCCCAACAAAAAACCATCTTTGAGAAACAATAAACAACTCCAAAGCTGTCGTGCATATTAGTTAAACACATTATCAATAGATGGCGCTTTCGACAATTTTGTAAAAAGGTTGACCCATGCGAATAATTCGCATGGTATCTTGATCAGTCACCGAATGGTAATGTGGAAATAAATAAATGAACGGATTGTCAATAGATGGCGCCTTCTACATTTTTATAAAAAGGTTTTTAAAATAAGGTTTTTTTAACGAAAACATTAATTTTAAACAATTTCTTTATTTTTCGTCATTAGCGGTGAATGTAATCTTCAAAATGATATCTCAATCATTGATTTTGATGAAGTATTAAGGAAGATAAAAAAAAACACCTTTGCGCAATAGCATGAGAAGTTGACAATTTTTTTTTATTGTAATAAAGCGTTTATTTTTATTCAAAAATAAATCTTTTTTTTTTTTATCTGTTCTTACTAAATAAACGATGAAATATCATTTTGATTCAAAAAGGATATATTTGAAGTTTACGACGCTATAGCATTATTTGAAATGTTGTTTCGCTTTCGAAAGAGAAGTCGCTTCTGTTAAAGCGTGTCTACATTTTTATGAAAAGGTTTTCAAAATAAAGTCTTTTAACGAAAACATTACATTTCAACAATTTGTTTATTGTTTGTCATTATTGGTGAATGTAATCTTCAAAATGATGTCTCAATCATTGATTTTAATGAAGTACTAGTCGGCTACCCGTCGCTTCGCTCCGGAAGCCTCGCATATGTAACGGAAAACAATTTGATATTATTAAAAAAAACACACACACAAATTACATCAAGTAAAATAAAACTAAAATTTTTTTTAAGTTTTTTTTTTTTTTTATTTTAATTTTTGATGTCTGTATTCTCTCAATCCACGACTGCTTTTTAGAATCAGCGGGAGAATCGTACTGTACCTAATGAAGTACTGCTTCTTTCTTTTTTGACTTTGTTTTTATATTACAATTGTTACTTTTCAGTCAAAGTCAGTTCAGGTTTGACAGATAAGTCAAAAAAACAATATGAAAAGAGTTGTAGTTCCCATGGTCTAATGGATAAGATGTCTGACCTTGGATCAGAAGGTTGCAGGTTCGA
>JAFIDM010010839.1:627-14078 GCA_023159025.1 Thereuonema tuberculata | reverse complement strand
ACAAAAATAATTTCTGAAAATTCAATATCAAATAATGATTATTTGGATAGATTAAACAATAATAGATTGATTGTTTGTCGTATGTTATCTTAACTATCTTTGTTTCTCTTTATCAAAGTATTGTACAAAATAAGAACTATGGAATGTTGTGATTTGGGAAGTTCTTAATTAATAACTTTCAGTTAATTATCATTTTTGGTACAATACAATCATTTCAAATACGATATATGGTTACCTGAAAAACCTACAATTTTTTATTTTTTTTTTTATTTTTAATATTACAAACACACTTTTTCTTGATTCACTCCTTAATTTGTCTGTAATTTAAAGTAATACCATTTTCAAACACTTTTTTAAATAAAAAATATCTTATTTTTATTATATAATCAGAGATGAATGGACAGTTCCATGTCATACATCCTGTATATTTCTGTATCGTTTGATAAAATTCAGGATTTTCGAAAAGTACCTCAAAACAAGTCTTCAAATTTTCACAAACCAGCAAACTTACAGTACAGAATTGAAATGAAGTTTTTCCTAATGCTTAATGTTTATTTTTTTCTAAAATAAAGATTAGTCATTAAAAATAAAACCTAATTTTACCTATGTAGAATTTTATAAATAAAGAAAAGAAGGTTTTGATGCCCATGTCACCATAAATTTCAATAGCTTGGGTTTGGATGTTTAAGTTGTGAAATGGAGAATCATTATTAATTTTTGTGTAATATAGTAAAATAAATTCCTTCTAATAAATTCAATAAAATTAAATAAAACAACAAAAATAATTTCTGAAAATTCAATATCAAATAATGATTATTTGGAAAGATTAAACAATAATAGATTGATTGTTTGTCGTATTTTATCTTAACTATCTTTGTTGCTCTTTACCAAAGTATTGTACAAAAAAAAACCTATGGAATGTTGTGATTTGGGAAGTTCTTAATTAATAACTTTCAGTTAATTATCATTATTGGGATAATTAATGTAAAAATAGAACAATTATACGCTAAACTCGCTGTATAAGATCTCATAATTTATGCAATAGAGAAATGGAAACAATATCTAGAGTAAACATACACAGGCACAAAAATAAAACAAAGTTAAAAGTCTAAAAACATAAGTCTAAAAAAAGATGAAAAGCAAATTTAACGTCCATAATAATATATAAGTAGAGAGAAAAACTCTACTTGTCCAGTTGTGATTTTTCTCTCTACTTCTATAAAACGATTTTTATACATAACTAATTCGGCTGCTCCTTTGTCGATTGTGTATTATAATTAAAAATCCGACATTATAAAGTGAGCTAATCAACATCAGGGGGATAAACAACAAGGAGAGGACCCATCAGGAGCTGCTATGAGAATAACGTAATCGAAAGGGAACATTCTAAAAGTTCATAATGCAGTGGGTGGGTAAAAATGCTTATCGTTTACAAACTAAATTTCATTTTTACAGAGCTCATTTTTCTTATTCTAATAGTATCAGTACAACTTCAAAAGCCAAACTTCTCATGTTTATATATGAAAAAGTTTTGTTTAGACAGCCTGCTTAAATGAGAAACTGTTTTCACAATTTTACAGTCACTTATTTGGTTATTTAATAATCTGTCATCGCTTTCTCACTCATTTTCAGTTACTTGTAAAATCTCGGGCTAGTGTGGATGTGAACACACTAGCCCAATTCTCAGTACAAATGAATCTGTTAAATTTTGATTCCGCGGATCCTGATTATGCATAGAATAGTGTCAATTCACACTTCAACTCAATTTCGTCTTTTCACTTGAAAATAAATAAAAAATAAGAAACACGTCTTTGATAGAAACAAACACATCATTTATTAACAGATCAAAATGCATTATTTTGATCATTTCAAAAATTTTGATTTAATATATTCGGTTCGGGATCATCAAAATGTCAGAAAATTTCATTTTAAATTAATCCTTAAAAAAAGCGATATAGAAAAAAAACATGGTAGGATAGCGATTAGTAAAACAATCACAGTGCTTCGCAACGGCTTCTGAGTCACCTTTACTTTAGAATAGACTGCGCCGGGGTGGTCTAGAAAACGCTCGCGCGACTCTCTTTGCGACCCCATGCTATCTTACCCACCCCTATTTATATGGAATAATCGTCATTCTTAACTCAAACCTTGTTAATACACTGAATTCCTAATAATGATATAAAAAAAAGCTTCAGTTGAGAAACAGTGAAAAGATGCAAAATGGAAATAAAAAAATGAAGAATAAGAATTGTCCATGAGAGGATTGAACCCACGACCTTCGCGTTATCAGCACGACGCTCTAACCAACTGAGCTAATAGAAGCCGTTGCGAAGCATTGTGGGATATGCGTCCTCAGACAGACATACAAACCGGGGATATAAGGCGTCTTTCAGAAGCCTAAGATAACGTACCTGTTTGGTAATCTACGTATATATATATATATTTTTTTTTTGCATTGATTATATCAAATTCAAACTACGCACCTGTTTATTAGAAATTATCTTTATTAAACCTCTAGCATAATGTTTCTTATCCTTTTTGGAGTCGCTACTCCCTTTTCTAATAGCCAAGTAACCTGCGACCCCCACCACATTTGCATTAAGAGGCATTTTTAAACTGGGTAAATAAAATACATTAAAGTTTGCATTTAGATGGTCCATCGCGGACATTATTGAAGTAATCATTGGAAACATGGCAGCGTCAGCAAAACATACGGGTTCATCTTTCCAATGCGTTACGAGAGCAACTCATCTGTATTCACCAGCTTTTATTCAAACACCCATTAAAATGAATTTTGATATAGAATTTTGCCTCATACTGAATATTTTTTCAGTTTATTATTTGTAACATATAATATTATTCTAATGATAACACTGCATTTCTATATTTTAATTTAGGAAGGACAGCCCGGCAAAAATTTGAAAAAATATTAAAGGTCCGCTAAAAATTATAATGAAAAAAATGCACTCATATTTATGAAAATTGCAACACCATGAAGAAACCATCATAATGGAAGAAAATTTATTACATACATTACTAATAGTGATACAAACAAACGATTAGTTTCAGAGCAATGCAACAACAGTACTTGCAAAAAATCAGTATCGAGAAAGACAATGGCTGCGTAGAATACGACTGCTCACTGCCTCCCTTCAACCCACTTATGCCTCCAGACTGCCGCAAAGAATGTCCTCAAGACTGTGGAAAGATCGAGAAAGACAATGGCTGCGTAGAATGCGACTGCTCACTGCCTCCCTTCAACCTCCTTATGCCTCCAGACTGCCGCAAAGAATGTCCTCAAGACTGTGGAAAGATCGAGAAAGACAATGGCTGCAAAGAATGCGACTGCTCACTGCCTCCCTTCAATTCACTTATGCCTCCAGACTGCCGCAAAGAATGTCCTCAAGACTGTGGAAAGATCGAGAAAGACAATGGCTGCAAAGAATGCGACTGCTCACTGCCTCCCTTCAATTCACTTTTGCCTCCAGACTGCCGCAAAGAATGTCCTCAAGACTGTGGAAAGATCGAGAAAGACAATGGCTGCGTAGAATGCGACTGCTCACTTAAATCTACAATTTTATTATTATTCATATTATGTATGGTTTTGCTGCATTTTAAAATAAGAAGGAACTATAAATGTACCGGTATATAATATATTTACAGACAACATAACGTACAGACAAAAAGAAGAATAATGCCTATAGTTTAAGATAAATAATTGTTCAATTTATTATCTTCTCATTACCATTTCACTTACTTTCTTAAACAAGTATAATGACTTAGTAGCTTAAATGGCATCTCGCTTATCAATAGTCTTTAGAAGTCAAGTACGATGCTGACCTATGCTCCGAGATTTACCATACTTACATACAGTGATTTTTAATACACTCTCTATACAGTGATCTTTAATTTTTCAAAATAAATATTTTATTTATCTGTATCTATCATGTAATATTGCAATTAAAAAAATATAATAAATATTTTTTTATTTTTATATAGCATCGAAGCGCTGTGATACAGCCTGTGCAGCCGACTGTGGAAAGATCGAGAAGGACAATGGCTGCGTAGAATGCGACTGCTCACTGCCTCTCTTCAATCCATTTATGCCTCCAGACTGCCGCAAAGAATGTCCTCAAGACTGTGGAAAGATCGAGAAAGACAATGGCTGCGTAGAATGCGACTGCTCACTGCCTCCCTTCAACCCACTTATGCCCCCACTTATATCCCCATTCTGTCTGTCGCGAGAAATTCATATATCAGCAACGACTTATGCTAGAGACATGATCTATACCTCGTTAAAAAAGGTCTTGTCAAGACTAGCTCGTGGTCGTTTTCTAGCTTTTGTGATTGTCAAGTTATAGGTCTCCTCTCGAAATTGATCTTAATTTATAAGTTTTGTTAAAATCTGGTATATTATAAAAATTTATTTCTTATTTTTTTATATTGACTTCAACTAGAATTATTATACGAATTGGTTATATGAAGCCAATTTTCCTTTTCTCTTCTTAAAATAAATCTTACGATTGGTCTATTTTTATTATAATGGGCTCTCTCAAAACTATGGAGAGCTTCCCTTTTTATTTTGAGGGGTGTTGAAGTAGTAATTATGTGTTAAAGTTTCATTTATATATATTCCTTTGTTGTTTTCATTTTCAAAGATATCCTTATTGATTATATATTTCTTTGTTTGAAAGCTAAACGCCTTTTCTCTTCTCGAAATAAATCTTACAATGATTAGTCAAGTTTCGTTATAATGGGATCTCCCAAATTTATGGAGAGCTTCTATTTTTTCTGTAGGGTTTTGAAGTTTCCAATGATCGCTCTGTATAGAAGCCGTGGGGCATTATGCGATCGCTATGGGATTGCTACTCCTACCTATTGTTTTCCAAAGTTTTCTAATCAATTTAATGTATTAAATATACTAAATATCTACGTCCCGATTTTAACGGAAATCCAAGATGTTCGATCTCTTAGAAGAAAATTATATTGTTTCTTGAGTGATGTCTGAGTTTACAGAGCCAGAGAGCATGAAAGATTTAATAAAGAAAAAAGAAAAATTGAGAAAGAAAACAAAAACAAATCAGCATTTTTGTCAAAGTAACAATTAAAAATGAAAGAAATATCCTTTTAGAAAAGTAGGAATCACAAATTTTTTTAGTAAAGGCTCCGCATCAACAAACGTTAGTGCCAGTCCTGTGTATCTGCATGTTATTGAGAGACTTATAGTCACGATAAATGAGCGAATTTACACCAAACTTCACATTTAAGAGCTTATGATTATTAAAAGTTAAAGTTAAAGCAGTCCCACGACAGGCCAATGTAGGCCCTAGGAGTCGCGGGAGGTAAGGGCTCGCTACCTGACCAATGGGACGAAGTTGAGGTCGGATGGCACAGCCCGACGCCCGCCCGGCTTTAACTCCTGGGAAAGAAACCCGGTACCAATTCAACAGAGGGCTAGGTAGACCCTAGGGTCCCGTTTGGAGGAGAAAGGAGCATGGAAAAATCCCCGCCCTCCGCCGAGGCCGGAAATCGAACCTGCTACCTCCAACCCGCAGCCAAACGCCCTAACCACTTGGCTACCGGGCCCACTCTTATGATTATTATCCAGATATAATTAGATTTTGAAATTTGGGGGTTTGTTTTATGGGACCCTAAATTTCCATAAAGGCCAAAACACTGAAACTGAATAATAATACACTGATCAACATCAAACTAAATGTTATTGTCAAAGCTTTTTAGAAAAATTAGGTTTTCGTAATTGCGGTTTATAGACCACTTCATGATATAGGCAAAAATGTCGTATCCTTAAATGTACTGTTTACATCAAATTTCATTTTTCAGATTTTAGCATAATTTATTTATACGTATCATTACATATTAGTTTTTTTTTTTTATAAATGCAACTTACAGGCCACTTATTAATTGCCGAAAATCCTTCCAATTAGCAATTAGTAGAATACACTGATTTACATCAAAGTACATATTTTACATTTTAGTTTTACCATTAAGTTATCATTAAATTTTACTGATTTTTACACAATTTTAAAGTCATTTTCCTTAAGGTCTCAGAACGATGCCTTTTTGTATTTTAATTAATGATGCGCATTTAAATTCTGATTAAGTGTATACTTAAAAATGTGGAATATATAATTAAATAAATACAGTAGTGTCAAATGTTGAGCTATTTTTGTTGAGAGTTCAAACTTTATTGATGTCTAAACATTTATCCACCAATAGTGCTTTTTGTTCCTTGATATAAAGTTCTGAAATGGTTCCATTGATATTTATTAAATGTAAAATTCTTATTTACATGTCTTCGATTTACATGAAAATCATGTTTATCCTTTTACGACATTTCCAAGTCTTTTCTGGTAAATTTAAACCATATATATTTCTTTATTTATATTTCTTAATTTTGTCATGTGTTTTAGTTTTAATCTTTGCCTTATTGGTTTCATTATTATTGTTTCCTTATAGCTTTATGCTTTAGTCTCTTATTGCATTTATTATCGACTGTGTAATGACTTATTCACCTTTATTGCTGTTTATCGTGTTCTTTTGTAATATGATTTTATTGTTGTTTCTATTAACGATATAATAATTTATTACTGTTTACTGTGCCTTGTCATATTTCAGACCTTCCGTATTTCCGTCTCAGAATTTATTGGACCATTATTATGAGTAACACGGACTTAGATACAAGCTTTCTTTTTATTAGATCAACTACCAGTGAATTGTAATTACAACTATTTATTGTCACGATAATGGACCACTTGATGATAGGCGGGGCTTCGTAGTTCCAAAATATCCCACCGGTCTACTTTTTGGCTTGTGGGATAAACAAAGCCATGTGCTTCGTTTTAACCCTAGTTGATATAGAGGCTGAACTAAAAGATTTGATTTGGATGCAACGATTCTAAGCCTTCCAAAATTTTCAGATTGGATGTAGGGTTGATTATCGCCTATTGAAGAAGACGACAGCAATATATTTTCAAAGAAGGATATAATTTAATGGATCACTAGAGGATAGGCGGGGCTTCGTAGTTACAAAATATCCCACCAGGCTACTGCTTCGCATGTGGGATAAACAAAGCCATGTGCTTTGTTTTAACCGGTGTAGATATAGAGGAAATATTATATTAAAGAAGGATATTCCAAGCGTTTTTACAGAATTATTACAATAAGGATCTGCACAGTACTGAACCATCCGTCTTGAAATATCAAAAATCGACGATTTTTTAAGTAATTCACACAAAGTTATATGTTTGTTTATCCCACAAGCTCTCGCCGCATGTGGGATACACGTCATACGTGACGTCGATAGGGGCGTAAACCTCAAGTGGTCCATTCCACAATTAAGAAGCTTCACCAGCGTAAATACTTCCTCTTAAAATGCAATGAAACAGAGGGAAAAAAATGAATATAAAGAAAACTAATTTTAACCTTGTATCTTTCGCGTTCCTCCAAACAATGGATTGAACAGTTTTTGGTAATTATTTTTCGTAGCCAATATCGCGGTTAGGCAAAGATGGACTGAGGTTATTGGTGTGAACAGACAGCTGTCGTCTCTTGGGCATCAAAGTTAATGGTTGTAGATACTCCAGAGAAGTAGAAAAAAAAATTCTAGTCTCCCCCGAGTGTAGATAAAAGGAAATAAATAATGCTCTGCTACTATAAAGTCAAAGAGACTGTTTCAATTTATTTATTTTATTTTAGTTTGAACATTGACCTAATTACAAGCTTCAATACCAAATGCCTAAAATTTTGTACACAACGCATTACATTGCCTATAGTTAATTGTACTTGTCTTTTACGTTTTCTTTTGAATTTGAATGATTAGAATCCAATTCCATTTTTTAAAATAATGGTTTACCTACTGTGAAAGGGGTGGCCACCTTGGCATTTTGCAGATACTTAATACAAACAAGTGCTTTGGGTATCTTGGTTATGTTTGCGTCCCATCCATTCGTTTTGCTGTCGAAAGTGTAGAGCTTTCCATGCGTGTCAAAGACATAAATAATGTCTCCCAGGCCAGTCACAAAATCCACTTGATCTGGGCTGATGCCTTTCGTGCTAATCTTGACCCATTCTGTATCATCTCTGCACAACTTGAAGACGTGATTAGGCTTAAAGTCCTTTAAGACGAATACTCGATTGTCGGCTGCTGCTGCTTTGACTTCCCAGTCGCGGAGACATTCAGGCAGTGGGGGCAAATTATGCCATGTTTTTGTTCGCGTATCGAAGTATTCACAGCGAACAGTTCCACCACCAATGACGTAAACGCGATTCTCTACTATGAACCAGGAAGCGCTGTTGTTTCTCTTCTCATTCATGGGCGGTGCCTTATGCCATTTGTGGAAGTCGTAGTCAAGCACCTCAACGTATCTGAGTCCAGCTGGCGTGAGACGACCATTACCACCGGCAGCTAATACAGAGTTATCCGGAAGAACAGCTACTATCATCTCGGATCGAGGGTTTCTCAGGTCGGGAAGCCTCCTCAATTTCTTGGTGATGAGATTGTACTGAAAACAGTCGTTCGTCTTCCTGTGAGCCAAATTGTGTCCTCCAATGAAGTAAACGAATTTGCCTCGGTGGCCAATTCCAGGACGGTTTTCAAACGACATTCTCAGGTCAGCTAACTCGGACCACCTAAAAACGAAAAGAAAGCTAATAGTTATTTCGGACCAGTAAAAGAAGAAAGGAGTTTTATTTAGATCATCTGGGCAGATAAACTCGGATTTTAAAAGTATCAGATCGAAAAGTAATCGTAGAAGAAACGATTCCATCCTTCTTCCAAACACATCATTTACAGATGTAAATGTTCGGAATGCTGCCAAGTTTTATGACACATCAATAAGGCCAGTGCAAGGTCGAGACAGGACCAGAGACCGAGATGCAGAATTGCAGGAATTAATAAAAGTCTCCAAGTTGAAGAAATTTCAGATTTTTAAAACTTTGAATGCCACACCAATGGGCCTCGGAATATCAAGATGGACAGATAATGAAAAACATTTATTTCTCCTCAGTTTTAAAATTTGTGTAGAACTTTGCGTGCTGTAGGCCTATGCTTTATCTTTAACAACTTCGGAGGACAAACATTTTCTCGTTAATGAGAGTTATGGCCGCTTTGCACGCTCTTGAAAACTTTCCTGAAACCGGCAAGTAGCTCGAAAATCTCCCACCTGCCCGAAAAACATGCCACTTGCTCGAACGAACGCTAAATTCAGGCAAATATTAGAAGCAAGTCAACACCAGCGCTCATGGCGGCGAAAACATGTATTTCAAAACTACGATAGTGTTAACTTCACGCTGAAATCTGGATATTCTTTACTCGTGGTTTCAATCCACGGCTTCATTCACCAGATTCTCTTCCTCCGGGATCTTTTTCCTTTTTACTATAACTCTGCTGTGAAATGAGTTGAGAATTATTAGCAAAACTAAGCTGCAAAATCACTTGTTTGTCGCTTCGGCGGGCGGCAGTTTTAATCGCGATCTAAACGAGAGCAAAACGCGATTTACCGCTGGCATGTGTAAAGCGTTGGCATTTTTCCCCAAGCTGCAAACTGGCAAACGACAAGTTTTCGAGCGAGTTTGAGGCAAGTTTTTGAGATCGTGTAAAGCAACCATTAGAGGTTGAATGGATGAAGGGGAATGTTTGGGAAAAAACAAAACAAAACAACATTGTCCGACCAATGCTGGATATTACGACTAGCGAGATATTAAAATAAATATAGAAATGATCATGTTTTGTCTACTAGAATAAACAGCTCAACCTAAATCATAATTATGTTATGATTTTAATGCTTATAGGTTTGTAATATTTAAGTGCAGATTTAAATCATCAACAAATTTTTATCACTATTTCAATTTATAATCGTAAGTAGAAAAAGTCTTTTAGCCCTTGATTTTCGGTATGAGAGAAAGATGGATATTTAGATTTGCTATTTCTAAGTTATAGCATTTAAAATTACTTAAAGAACTTGTACATTGTCTGGCCTTACAAAAAGAAAAAAAAAGTGCTTGTTATTCAAGTTAAAAAAACTAGAACATTTATAAAAGCTATTGACTGATGTGACTTAACATTGTTAATAAATTGTGTTTACTTTCATTTCTTTAAACCTAAAAGACAATGGGCAAAACTCTATGGGAAGTTGCCCAACCCTGTATAGTGATAAGATACATACCTATAGAAAGATCTCCTTAAATAGAACATATTTTATTATTACGACTTTCTCGATTTTTAGTCCGTTCGGAGTTATATACGTAATTATTAATTAATATTATCATTTATTTCAAGTAAATAATAATTATTTACATATAATAAATGAAAATAATATTTACTGTTTCTGAAAATAATTATTAAATGATAATTACTTAATACATCCTGGAATTAAGATGTCAACTAGATAAGTCGTATCAATGGTCGCGGTGCTCGGCTTCCCTGCAACCCACACTCACCACATAACAAGTCATATTTAGACTTATATAACTCCGAACGGACTAAATAATTGAGACAAGTCGTAATAATAAAAAAATTTCTTTTTATGAAGATCTTTCCTTACGATATATCTTATCGCTATACAATGGTGGGGCAGATCTGCCCATTCTCCTTTTTTTAATTGAGAGTCTGTATATTTTTAAAAATGTCTTTAATTAATGATAATTGCGCTTGAATAAGAGATCACTAAGAAATTGTGATATTCTTACGTGTCTGTTACTGGAAAATAGTAAACAATCGAAGCACTGTTGGCTTCATCCAAGCCCAAAATGGTAAGAGCACTTTTATCAGAGACGGGTACATTGTCTTCTAAGTAATCTCCCACGACAGAAGTCTCGGACGATGTCGGAACCACTGACTCCTTATCTGAGAAATGACTTCTGCTGCCTGCACTGTCCAATATATAAGTCTCCGATTTCACTGAAGTATCGTCTCTGGACTTGTATGATGTGAGAGAAGCATCTTGCTTCAATGCTCGATTGGTCAGCATTGGCTTGGCGTTCAGCTCAGGTTCACTGTTCAAAAACGCCTTACAGTATTCTGGCGACACCGTGTCCAAGTTGATGATTCTGGCAAATTCGTTGAAACAGTCCTTGCGAACTTTGGGGTCGAAATGGATCCAAGCAACGACAAAACGCAGTACTATGTCGTGCGACGCAGACCTATTGGCGAAGTCCGCCAGAATGGGGAATACCTTGTCAAATGGAAGCTGATGGAACAGGGGATTCATTCCCAATGAATCGATATTTTTCTTCAGAAAGGACTGTATAGTGCGACTGAAGTCTCTATCATTGAGTTGATCGGCCAACTGCACCACCGGCAGGAAGTTGGTGGTATCCAATTTCTTCATAATGGCGACTTTGCAGTTTTCCACTACATTATCGATCTGCAGCTGTTTCCCGGCGGCAATCAGCATGTACAACTGCTTCGAGGATTTCTTGTCTATATCGGTTGTTCCGGTGTAGATGAGTTCGAGAAGAATAGACATTATATTGGATTTGATGCCAGTGACGGTCATGATGTCCACATTAGGGTCGGTATTGAGAAGGCTTTGGAAGTAGTTACTGCTGGAGGCCAGCACTATCTTGTGGACAAACATTTCCTTCCCATCACAAATTAGCATCAAATCTGTCAAGAAATTCTCTTTACGTAATTCATCGAGTGCAGTGCGGAAAGTGTCCACCCTTTCTTCCACAGCAGAGTATGTGAAAGGGACTGTCGAATCCCCCGACATGATTTCTTCTGAAAAAAATAAAAAAAAATATTAAATTCTTACAAAAGAAACTGTATTTTAAGACACCATTATTATTACTGATGGTTATTATTAGACATTCATTATTACACACAACACCATAACTAAACATAAGACAAAATAATTTTCGTTTGTTTCAATAGCTTTGCAATCGAATCAATTACAAATCGAATCATTACAAATTTCTAAAATCACTGAATGGACTTTCAGAATAGAAATCTTGGACGCGGTTTCCATGTTCTTTAGCATGTAAATGAATATACAATTTCGAAAAGAGCCCATCTCCTTCTAAATATATCTCATCTTTTTGTGCGAAAACTGCACATGGACATTCGTACAATGACTGTGACCGAAAGTTTTCTATTGTAAAACAGGAAGATAAAACAGAAAGATCTACTTTTTATCCATCAACAGTATATTAATCTCGTTGAAAACTCCAGTATAGTCAATCCAGTTGAGGAAGGCAGTCCCCTCAGGCGTTAGGACTGAGAACTTGAAAAAACAGGGGTGAAAGGGTATCAGGGTATTGTTACGGAATTAAAAAAAAGGCCTTATGTGATCCTTCTTTTAGTGGTTTGAGAATTCAGCTCTTCGGAAATATAGTTATTTAAAGCCGATAATAACGAGGTCAGGCTCTGCCAACACTGTTGTAATCTTTCCTCCCTACCCCCACTTACCTTATACCCTTTTTCCCCTATTTTTTCAAGTTCTCAGTCCCAACGCCTGAGGGGACTGCCTTCCTCAAATGGATTGACTATACCACGAATAAATTTAACGTTATCGCTATAAAAAATGCTCGCAACTGAACTTCAAAGACAAAACCACTTTCAGTAAGAAACTATGGAAACCAAAGTACCATAAAAACAGAAAATGTCATATCAAGTGTCCTCATTTTATGAATTTGTATTTGACCTGGTGAAGTAATCGCGTAAGATTACATTGATTACATTTCTAATTACCTTCTTTTATTAAAAAAAAAACTAATTTTTAAAAATTAAGTTTAATTTCGAATTTTCATTTT
Source organism: Thereuonema tuberculata (assembly GCA_023159025.1). Taxonomy (NCBI): domain Eukaryota; kingdom Metazoa; phylum Arthropoda; class Chilopoda; order Scutigeromorpha; family Scutigeridae; genus Thereuonema; species Thereuonema tuberculata. Next base: position 1,307 of record JAFIDM010010839.1, on the reverse strand, counting down.
GAGCCGCCATCTTTAATCTTTGCCTGCCATTGTTCTTTTTATCATGGAGACGCAATTACGTGAAGTAATCGCGTAAGATTACATTGATAATGACATAACTCAAGAAATCGTCAGTCTTTCAAAAGTGAAAGGAACGTGTGTTAACATATCAAAGTATACAGATTACCCAGCTTATACAGTAGTAGCAAAATATCTATCAATCATCTGACAATTGCACATCTAGCAGAGGTGGAACAATATGTATCAGAATTCAAAGATTTTTTTTCTTGAAATATTACAATGGCTGACTATGAATGTAGCTCAGTCTCCAGAAGGAGAATTTTGACGTATTGTTGTATTACGTTAATATTGCATGATTTTTTTATCACGTAATACAATATATTAATACTGTTTTTTTTTTCTAATTCCTATAACACTGTTACACTGGAATTTTCTAATTTATTTGTTACAGGAAATTTCTAGTTTTAAGGTCACTGTTTCTGTAAATTTCGAAACGACACATCCATGAATAAATAAATAAATAAATAAATAAATAAATAAATAAATAAAAAAACACGCACACAAAAAACCAAAAAACAAAACAAAAACAAAACAAAAAAAGAGAATAACAACAAACAAACAATATAATCTATTTTACTAAAATCTTTTATTTCTCTGTCTGTCTGTGTGTCTGTCCGGCG
>JAFIDM010010838.1:0-14078 GCA_023159025.1 Thereuonema tuberculata | reverse complement strand
ATCTATATTACTAAAATCTTTTATTTCTCTGTCTGTCTGTCTGTCTGTCTGTCTGTCTGTCCGGCGCAATTTTCTGAGAGAATGGAAAATAGAAATAATTTCTACAATGAAACATCCGCGACAGGAATCGAACCTGCAACCTTCTGATCCGAAGTCAGATGCCTTATCCATTAGGCCATAGGGACTACAACTCTCTTTATATGGTTTTTTGACTTATATCTCCTTTCCTTTCCCCCATCAATAAGGAATGTATTCAATCTTTTTTTTGAATCTCAAGATTGTTTATTTATTTCACATCAGTCAGTTTATTTCTAATTCGTAACTGACAATTAGAACGATAATTGCCGAAACGTTGCAATATTTTAAATATTCTTACTTAACCAAATCCTACGTGATATTGAAAAATATGTGGGTGTACACGCCAGATATTGCAGTAAAGAAAACAGAGTCAAGAAAGAGAGAAGCACTCTTTTTTTGAGGTGGAATACCGAAAAAATCACTATTTGCAACTCAAAAACCATCAATAAATGTAACTCAAACGTCACTGAAAAGTGACAATCTATATTACTAAAATCTTTTATTTCTCTGTCTATCTGTCTGTCTGTCAGTCTGTGTGTCTGTCCGGCGCAGTTTTCTGTGAGAATGAAAAAAAGAAAGAATTTTTTCAATGAAACATCCGCGACAGGAATCGAACCTGCAACCTTCTGATCCGAAGTGAGACATCTTACTCATTAGGCCATGGAAACTACATCTCTTTTCATATTGCTTTTTTGACTTATCTGTAAAAAGTGAACTGACTTTGACTGAAAAGTAACAATTGTAATTAGGATTTCCCGGTCTCTGATCGGGTCAAAAACCCTGATGGAACTGATATTTAACTCTTGCGGTGAATTTCGGTGAAGTCCGGAGGGCCTAATTGGTCAAATCCACTTTCCTCACCTCCACGCGGGGCCCCCTGGGATCTTTTAAGATGCGAAAGAGAGAGTGGTGTGCGGAAAGCAACGGGAAGCTACCGCATTTACTTTTCCCAAGAAAAACTGCAAACATGGCATGATGAATCTTTCCTCGGCAAAAAATTCCGGACGTAAACTATCCCCCCATTCGGATGTCCGGGAGGGGGATACTGAGGAAGGTTACATTATGAAGCAAATAAACCGACAGAAGAAAAGAAGATTGAGGATTGGATCATGGAATGTGAGAACTCTTCTTCAAGCGGGGAAGTTGTAAAACTTGAAGGAAGAAATGAGAAGAAACAGAGTGGATGTGATGGGAGTATCAGAAGTGAGGTGGAGAAATAGTGGTGAGTTGGTGAGTGATGAATTTAGAATGTTTTATTCAAATGGTGAATGTAAAGGAAGTCATGGTGTTGGTGTACTACAGGGACCATGTGTGAAAGATACAGTGATATCAGTGCGTTATGTAGATGACCGGATGATAATGGTAAGACTACAAGGGAAAAAAATTGGACTTAGTGCTAGTGCAAATTTACATGCCACATAGTGGATTAGAAGATGAGAAAGTGGAAGAATACTACGAGAAGATAGAAGAAATAGTTGAGAAAGAGAAGAAGGGTGCATGTGTTATCCTAATGGGCGACTGGAACGCAGTAGTAGGAGAAGGACAAGATGGGGAAAAACGGTTGGAAAATATGGACTGGGAAAAAGAAATGACAGAGGAGAATCTTTGGTAAATTTCTGTAAACGGAATGAAATGATTGTTGGAAATACGTTATTCCAACAGCATAAAAGAAGACGATACACGTGGACATGCCCAAGGGATGACAGTAGATATCAGATAGACTATATACTCGTACAGGAAAGATACCGAAATTGCTTAAAAAATGCAAAGACTCTACCAGGAGCGGATATTAATTCAGATCATGTCCTACTGATAGGCGAAGTAGATATTCGTCTGAAAAAGATAAGAGGAAGGCAAGTGACGAAGAAGTTTGATATAGAAGAACTTATGAACGAAGAGGAAAAACGAAAATTTGAAGAACATTTTCAAAAGAAAGCCTCTAATTTAGAATCCACACATGAAAATAGTAATGAATACTGGACTCACCTAAAAAGCTGTATACAGGAAACAGCAGAAGAAACAATAGGATACAGAGAAGGTAAAAGTAATAAGAAACCTTGGGTCACAGGGAAAATGTTGGAGAAGATGGAGGAAAGGAGAAAATGGAAAAACATCAACACAGAAGAAGGTAAAAGAAATTATAAGAAACTAAACAACGAACTAAGAAGAGTAACTGATAAGGCGAAGGAAGACTGGATGAAACAGAAATGTGAAGAAGTAGAGGATCTAGAGAGAAAAGGAAGATATGATTTAATGTACCGCGAAGTAAAATGTTTGGATTTCACAAATAAGAATAAAAAGTCCATGTGGTTGATAGAAGACGAAATCGGCAATGAAATAACAGACAAACAAGGAATTTTGAACAGATGGAAGAAGTATGTAGAAGAATTATATGAGACAGGGAATCGTCCAGATTACTTAGCTATAGAAGATGAAACAGCTGTATCAGAAGACGAAAAAGGATGCTGTATTCTAAGGGAAGAAATTGAGCTAGCGATTAGGGAAATGAAGAATGGGAAAGCAACAGGAGTTGATGGAATACACATTGAGTTAGTTAAATGCTTGGGTGAAGACAAGAAGCAAATACTATCATTATGCAATCAAATATATGAGAAAGGTGAATGGCCTGATGATTTCATGGAAACAGTATTGCTACCAATACCGAAGAAAAATAATGCAAAGAAGTGCAGTGAGTTCAGGACTATCAGCCTTATATCGCACTCAGCGAAGATTCTTCTGCGAATACTGAACAGACGTTTATATTCTAAGGTGGAAGGAGAGTTGGAAGAAGAGCAGTTTGGTTTTAGGAAAGGAAAAGGTACGAGAGATGCAATTGGATTGCTGCGAACAATCGGCGAAAGATATCTAGAAAAAAAAAACACATATATGAGTATTTGTGGACCTGGAAAAGGCTTTTGACAGAGTGGATTGGAATAAACTTCTGGAAATCTTGAAGAAAATTGGTGTGGATTGGAAAGAGAGAAGGCTAATAACTAATCTTTATATGAAACAACGAGTCAAAGTCAGGATAGGAGAAAAATTGTCAGAGGGAAGTGGAATAGGGAGAGGGGTGCGACAAGGATGCCCTCTATCACCTACGCTGTTCAACATCTACTTAGAGGAGTTAGTGAAGAATTGTTTTCAGAACATGGGAGGGGTGATAGTAGGAGGAAGAAGAATAAAGTGCATAAGATTTGCTGATGATATGGCATTGTTAGCAGAAGAGGAGATGATACTAAGGGATATGCTACTGCAGCTGAATGACAGCTGTGAACAATATGGAATGAAGATAAATGTAAACAAAACAAAGACTATGGTTATCGGAAGAAAGACAAAGAAGATAAACATAAGTATTCGGAATGAGACATTGGAACAAGTAAACAACTTTAAATACTTAGGGTGTACTATAAGTAGTGATATGAACTGCTGCCAAGAAGTCAAGAGGAGGATAGCAATAGCAAAGGAGGCTTTTAATAGGAAAAGGAGCATCTTCTGCGGACCTCTGGAAAAAGAACTAAGGAAGAGACTAGTGAAGTGCTTTGTGTGGAGTGTGGCATTGTATGGGGCAGAAACATGGACATTACGACGCAGTGAAGAGAAACGACTAGAAGCATTTGAAATGTGGATATGGAGAAGAATGGAGCATGTGAAATTGTCAGACAAAATAAGAAATGAAGCTGTGCTAGAAAGAGCGGGTGAAGAAAGAATAATGCTGAAACTGATCAGGAAGAGAAAAAGAAACTGGTTGGGTCACTGGCTGAGAAGAAACTCCCTAATGAAGGATGCACTGGAAGGAATGGTGAACGGTAAAAAAGTTCGAGGCAGAAGAAGATTTAAGATGATCGACAACATTATGGTAAATGGATCTTATGTGGAGACGAAGAGAAAGGCAGAAAATAGAAAAGATTGGAGAATGCTGGGTTTGCAGTGAAGGACCTGCCCTTGGCAGAGAACTATGTATGTATGTATAAAAAGAAAGTAAAAAAAGAAAGAAGCAGTACGTCATTAGGTAGAATACTGAGAAATCAGTATTTGTAACTTAAAAACCACTGAAAAGTATCAATTGGAATTGGATAAACGAGATGAACGAGAGTGTCGATAACATCAATCGAATGATAAGTCTAAGAATACAAGGAGAGACTACAGAGCATACAATACAAGTGCGAATAAAATTGACACTTCTGATAATTCACCACACGAACATCTGTATATGCCCGAGTGTCTGAACGCATTGAATCTCAGCGGAATCCCTCAACATCGTTTGTCATTGAAGATTGGATCTCCAATAATATTGTTGCGAAACATCAATCCCAAGTTTGCATACTGCAATGGAACTCAACTTAAATGCTGTTCATTCGATAATGATCTCATAGAAACCGAAATTATAACAGAACTCACAAAGAAGATTTGTTTTCATCCTTAGGATGTCTGTGGAACCATGCGGTAATCTACTTCCATTCACATTCACATGAAAACAATTTCCGATCAGACCTTCTTATGCGATATTTATCAATAAAGCTCAAGGACAAACTCTAAATAAAGTTGCCATATAATTGGAAAACGTTGTCTTAACTCACATACAACTTTAGGTCTTTGAGTCACAATTCAACAGAATTTGGTTATCTTCACTCTAAAGAATACTCACAATCAATTTGTTGCGAAGAATTTCGTATACAAGCTATGATCTTCATTTATCATCTATATCAATTAACGTCCATCTGAAATCTCTTCTTCAAATATCTATATCGAACAATCTGATGGCCTAGCTAATAGATATAGATAATTTTCACTATTTGTAACTCAAAAACCACTGAAAAGTATCAATTGGAATTGGATAAAAAAGAACAGAAAAAAAAAATAATCACTATTTCTATTAGGTAGAATACTGAAAAATCGCTATTCGTTACTCAAAAACAATCACTATTTCTAACTCAAAAACCACTGTAAAGTATCAATGGAAATAAAAAAAAGAGACTCAAGAAAGAAAGAAGCACTATTTCTATTAAGTAGAATACTGAAAGCTCACTATTTGTAGCTCAAAAGCGACTGAAAATTGTATCTATATTACGAAAATCTTTTATTTCTCTTTCGGTCTGGTGCAATTATTGTAATTTACAAAAATAGAAATAATTTCTACAAGTTATCTACTGGAATCCAACATGCAACCTTCTGCTCCGAAGTTAGACGTCTTAGGCATTAGACCACAAGGATTACATTCTAATCTCTCTAAAAAATAAAAATATATCACAGATATATGATTCACACGCTGATTCTAAAAGCAGTCGTGAATTGAGAGAATATATACATCAAAAATTAAAATTAAAAAAAACTTTAAAAAAATTTTAGTTTTATTTTACTTGATGTAATTTGTGTGTGTGAGTTTTTTTAATAAATAACAAATTGTTTTCCGTTACATACGCGAGGCTTCCGGAGCGAAGCGACGGGTAGCCGACTAGTTTTTCCTAAAATAAAAGCACAACTGAAATAATTTTAAATACAAACAGTGAAAGAGTTTCACCACAACATAAGAAAAAAATTAAGTATTTATATAAGAGTTTTAAATGAACTGAATTTTTTTTCTTTAGTTTAAAAAAAACAAAATAAAATTAGTATTCTCATTAATTTTGGTTTTTAATTAGAAGTACTTTAATTCAGAAAAATAAAGTAAATCATATACTGTGCATAATTACTTTTTTTAATAACTAAACTTTTTTTTTTTTAATATGCTAGTCTCGTATGCTAGTATAATAAAGAAAAAAAAATCAGTTAGTGAAGTTTTGCATTTAAAACTCTTACATAAAAACTTAATTTTTATTAAAATAAAAGCACAACTGAAATAATTTTAAATACAAACCGTAAAAGAGTTTCACCACAATATGATAAGAAAAAAAGTTGAATTAATTAATTAACTAATTAATTAAAAACAGAAGTTAACGAGAATATTATTTATTTACTTCTAATCGTAAATTGGTTTTCTGTCTAATAGTCATAATATAAACGGAATAAAACAAATATTGTTAATCAAAAAGAAAAAAAGCAGAAAAAAAAAGAAAAAAAAAAACAAAACAGAAAAAAGAAAGTAAAAGCAAAAAAAGAATCAAAAAAGAAAGTAAAAACAAAAAAATAAAGAAATAAAATTAATATCTTAACCCGCGGAGGGTTCGAACCAGGGTACCTGGGATTGACAAGCCGATCACATACCACTGTGCTAATACGACTCTTTATTATTCGTCACAGCAGTGAGCTTATAAGCCAATACTTGAAAAATCGATGAAAATAACACCGAATATCTCGAAATCTATGGGCCATTGGCCCCAACATATATATATATATATATATATATATAACAAATTTACTCTTTTAAAAAATAGTTACACAGTGTAAACGTTCACCCAAACAAACACAAAAATTCACGTTTAATCACTGGCATTTTCTTAGGCAAGACGGGCCTCAACCAGGGGCCTAAGTGTTGCTAAGGTATTGACGTAAAATGTTCGCAGTGCCAATGATGGCTGTCTTTTGTAATTCAGCTGTTGTTATTGCTGGTGTTCCAAGTCTGGTGTAATAGTCCATAAATTTAAGTGATAGTGTTCCTAGTGCACCAATGATGATTGGCAACACTGTAGTTGTTTTATTCCATATTCGTGTAATTTCAAGTGCCAGAGCCCTGTATTTGTTGATTTTTTCCAGTTCTTTTTCCTGGACTCTACAGTCCCCAGGGATGGCAATGTCAATTAGGGTCACATTTTGTTGTTCAATTAATGTAATATCAGGCGTATTAGCTTTTACATGCTGGTCTGTTTGAATACGAAAATCCCAGAGGATTTTAACTTGCCCGTTATCCAAGACCTTTTCTATACTGTGATGCCAGGGTTTTTCTGATGTATGGAATCCAAATTTACGACATAGTGCCCAATGTATTTTCTTGGCTACATCGTCATGTCGCTTTTTATATTCTGTGTTAGCAATTGTAGAACACTCACAGATTATATGATTTACAGTTTCTTCTCGGTTGTTACACAGTCTGCAAAGGCTGTTGGTGCTTGTGCCTTGTATTTTGGCCTTCATAACATTGGTCTGAAGGGCCTGTTCCTGTGCAGCAAGGAGCAGACCCTCAGTCTCCTTTCTCAATGTACCATTTTTTAGCCAAGTCCAGATGATATTTTTGTCATGTTTATGTTCGATTTTTTTGAGGAAAGCCCCATGAAGGGGCTTATTTTTCCAAGCTTCTAGTCGAGTATTGTACTGGTCTTTTTTGTACTCTATTTTGGATTTGGTGGCTTTCAGGAAATTTTCAGTTTTAACTGCTTTTAGCAGTTTTTCATTACTGTTGTAGATGTAGTCACGGAGGCCACATTTTTCCTCTTCAACAGTTTGTTGTATCTGTAATAAACCACGACCTCCAATGGTGCGTGGCAAATACAGTCTATCAATGTCACTCTTAGGGTGTAATGAGTGATGTATAGTTAGAAGTTTTCGTGTTTTTTTATCGAGTGTCTCCAGTTCAGCAGTTGTCCAGTCAATAATTCCCGCTGGATATCGAATTAAGGGCACTGCCCATGTATTTATTGCACGAATAGTGTTTCCAGCATTGAGTTTAGATTTTAGAATCTTTCGAACTCTTTTCAAATACTCTGATCTAGTAAGGTTTTTGACCCTATCATGCAGGATGTTGTCCATTTCTAAAATACCGAGATATTTGTATGGGTCTTCCTTATTAAGTGACCTTATTATATCTCCATTTGCCAGTTCAATGTCTTCTGTTTTCTGAACTTTTCCACGTTGTACTGTCAGCATTGCACATTTATTGGGTGTTGGGTGTTTTGCTGACATTTTTTACTGTTTTAGCATGCTTTTGGACCATTTCTTCTGTTATTGTGATGTTATCCATTTGCTTATTTTTCTTTTTCTTGTTCTTCTTGTCAATCTCCTTGATCCAGGAAGCTTCTGTATTGTGGTTGACTGGGTTCTCCCAGATGTTTTTCCAAAAAGCCAAGGTCTCCTCCTTATCTGGTCCGTCATTGTTTTGTGATTCTTTTCCTTGTTGGAGTGATTTGTAAAAATTCCGCTGATTTTTACTAAATTGCATATTTTGGGTAAATTCTTTGATTTTCGCATCATATCTTTGTATTTTTGCAGTTGTTGCAACAACACGTTGCTTTAGCTCTTCAATTATAGTGGCTATTGTTTTTCGTTCAAGATCATGCCTCCTGTAGAGGCCAATTTTTATTTTCTCATTTTTCAGTTTTCCTTCTCGTAGTGACTTCAGACACGAAATGTCTGACCTCATTTTCTCAATCTTTTTCTCAAGTCTGATTCTCCATTTAGGCGGCCCTCTTGGTTTATACTGTTTGGGTAATTTGTACCCCAGTTCCAATGTAGCTATGTACGCTGCACTGTACATGAGCTGATTTGTTTCTTTTAATGTTGTTGTGGGGATTGTTGCAATGATTTCATTGATGTCTATTAGGAGGCTTCTAACTTGTTTGCTGCGAATTTGTCGCAATGGTGGTAGCCTTTGACGATTGTTTTCAGTGTTCATATGTTCAATTATACGTTCTTTAAGTAGCTTTTGTTGGTCATTAAGTTCATGATGTTCCTCAATCCTAATGATTTCTTCAATTGGTATATTTATGTCTACAGTAGTATCTACACATATATATTTTTGAAGTACTTCATGTGAACTTTCATCTCAAAAAAGGGCATTAACTTTTGAGACGTACAGGCTGTGTAGTCTCCTTGTTAGTACTATTCGGTAGACAGCAGTAAAGTAACGTTGCTACGCAACCACAAGTTCTTATCCTAGTGGTAAGATCTTCAACTACGTAGAGACGCTATACGCATTTACTTTGTATTGTAATAAAACACAATTTCAACATTTCGTTTATTTATTTAAGTTTTATCCTGTTTCATTTTTCCACTAGAGATCTTGTGCATTGTTTATTTTATTAATTTTTTTTCACTTTTCATTTTAGCTGATTTCTTCTTCTTTTTTAATAGACATTGTAACTGTTTTGTTATATATTTTTTATTCTTTTTATCTGATGTTTATAAGACATCCTGGTTGGTGTTGTTTATTTATTTATTTATTTATTTATTTATCTACTCAGTCTTTATATCCCATGCACCATTTTAGTAAGACTTATTTTTATTTACTTATTTATTTTGTTAGTTATTTACTTGTTTATTTTATCGATGTTATATTTCATTAAGAACATGTTTTTCTTTAATGCATTTATTTCTCTATTCATTACGACATCTCTGCTGTTTTATTTATTTATTTATTTATTTATTTATTTATTTATGTTCTACTAGTTGCGACCCATGAAATATTCACGGAAGTAAAACAAATTCCACATTTTTGAAAAACACAAGATTGAAAAAGATGTTCTAAGCTAATTTTTTTAGAAGCCATGACTTCCATAACAGCCTACAAGTAATTTGAATATCGGCTTATTTGTTAATATAATATTGTTAAAATAAAAAAAAAAAAAATTGATTACCACTTTCGTAGTAACCAGCTTTCTCATTATGAAACATAATGACAACCTGCTATCCTAAAAGAATAGGCTCGTCGAAATTGAGGCAATATTAACGGAAGTAAAATAAATGCCACATTTTTGAAATATCCTAAAATTTTTGAAAAAGATGTTCTAAGCTCATTTTTTAACAGCCATGACTTCCGCAACAGCCCACATATAATTTGAATGACTAAGCCAACTTTGGTTAAAATAAAAGAAAATAAAAAATTGATTTACCAGTTTCAACAATAACAATAACAATAACGAATGTTCAACAGCCAATACCAATAATCCTGTCTAGGAACAATGACGGCACGTGTTCCCATACTTCGTTGCGTAGTGAGCGAGCGGCTACACAGTCGAAATTATGTAAAAAAACGGAGGTTTTACAAACTCTCTGATAAATTTTGACGCATGAACTTCATGCATTTCAGTGTAAACTTCATTTGTGTGAAAGAAAATCTCAATACGCTGATAATAATTGTGTAATCGCGCTCCAAGGCGGTGAAGTGGAACGAATATTAGAGGCGCCATGTTTAAACATGGGCGTGACGACACGCCTGACGTGTTCCAACGCTGCACTGTGATTGGTTATTTCTCCGACTCTGCTTACAAATCTACAAATTTACAAATTTATAAATATCCGTACAATTTTTGCCTGTTAATAGGATGATTCGTTTTTAACTTATTTTAACCGATTTTCAAAATCATCATCATTATTTTTTTTTTAATTTTTTAATATTTATTTGTTTTCGCTTTTCCTCATTGCTTGAGACTCCGTTTTCCCTTTCAGCTAATGGAATCTACCATACGCTGATTGGCTGTCCTGTTAATTCTTTTATGTTTAAATTGATTTTTTCGAATCCTTTATTGGTCTTTAGTCGGAGGAAGAGAGCCGTTTACATTCGGGCTTCTCGAAACATGTCATTTTATTAAATAGTTTTTTATATGATTGTGCGTTATTGGTCACATTATTATTATAAAAATATATATATTTGCGAATATTTCTGTTCAATTTTGATTTCTCAATAATTATTTGCGGAGAATATTTTTCAAGTAAGGTAATGTCTTTCTTTAACTTTATTTTAATTATTCACAGCAATATTTTTCACATTTAAAATGAAGTAAGATGCTATCTAATTGGGATGCTTGGGACACAGTGTAACAAAAAAAAATAATTTTAGCATATCTTCCATGTTTATGTAACAAGTGAAATGGTTCTTTTTAAAAAAACATGCTGTTATTCCTTTGTTATACATAGATAGAGATGTATACTGCTTTCATTAACACATTATCTTTCACTATAATTATAGATATATGTCAGACTGTAATCTGTTACACTGTATCCTCTGGGGCAAAGTGTAACACACTAGAGATAAAATATATAATTGAATAAAGTGAATTGAAAGTAAAAATTAATTAGAGTTAAGAATACACACCTATATTTATTCTAGAATAATACATTTGTTTTACTCAAAATAATTTACTTTTAATGGTAGTTCTTACATTTTTCTTCTAATTAATGGGCATTTAGATTATCTAGAATAACGCCAAAATGAAGATATGATTTTAATCTTTTAATTTGATCTTCAATTAGAGGTTATGGTAATATCATTATATCTGTCTCGGCTATAGATGCTATATCTGGCTCAACTGAAAACATGAACTTGCTAGGATCTTTCTCTGATTTTCTGAGATAGCTGATCTCAAAATCAATATCCTCATCTTTCTTTTTTATTATTTTTTCCATACAAAACACTGACTTATTCCCTGAATACATAATCATCAAAATTCGGTTCTCGAGTTACTGCAATAGGATCATCATCATCTTCAAGACGGTTCATATCATCGGAGGACGTCAAAACTAGAGAGAGCGTCGTCGTCTGTCCTGTCTGCTTTCTTCACTATTTTGTTGTGCTCATTGTACCAAGATTCCCTTTGTATATCTGTTGGTATACAACTTCTTTCCCTTTTCCTTTTGCTACCTTCGGATATCCACGAAACATTTTAGGACTGATGACTTCTGTAGGAATTTTATCAGTCTGTTTGTTTTCCATGTCACTATTAATAATATAGTTGCACTTCCGTGGATATTACCTTCTCCTGACGTACAAGACAACAGTTATCAGTTATCAGCATTTCATTTTAATCTTATGGATGGTCTGTTACAGCATTGCTAATAAAATCGTCACCATTAAACACATCGGAGTCCGAGGAAAAGATACCTATTTTTCTAAAACCAGATATGAAATATTATAGTTTCTTAGTTTTTTCGAAAGCTTTCCAACATATTCTGTAATTTGGTAAATACTGAGTGGAGTTTTTATACTACGGAGTGCTCTAATTTGATTTAATTTGATATTATATTATTCTTCTGTATTCGAATTTTAAGTTCAAATTATTACATGGGACACAGTGTAACACCTGGGGCGGAGTAAAAGATTGTTACCCTCTGCCCCATGCGTAATTGTTATATTTTGTCCCGTAGGGTCTAATAACTGTTAGATCAAAATTCCAGGTATACTTCACCTACTTAATAAGTGTTACAATATCAATGTGTAGACAATGAGACACTTTCATTATTATAATATTATACTGTATCTACAATCTAAGCTTAGCTTTAGAAATAGTCAGCATCGCAAGAGATATGAAAGAAACACTTTACTTACCTGAAAACAAGAAAATAGTTTTAATCCAAATGAGCTGCACACGTACCGTTCATCTTCACAATGACAACTCGCTGGAAGTGTCAACACAGCTACCGCTAGGGGTCTCGTTCTCGATATCGCCATAATTCGAGAGAAATTCAAAAAGTTACACTACCCCATGTTACAACCTGACCATTTTAATCAAGTAGCATATGCCATAGGCATATCCAGGATGTTTTTTTCCTATTTTTTTGTCTAGATTTTTTCCATTTTTGGATGCAATTGGGTGGGAGTTACAATCCTGTAAACCCCTTCGATACCCAGTGCCAGCAATGTGTTTTTATCTGTGATTAGTACTGTATTTAAAAAAAGAAATCGATTCGTTCAATTTATTAGGAAACTGCAAAAGTGTAGGTTGATAACTTATTGTTTAAAACTTATAAGTTATTTCAAGAAATTAATTAATTAATTTATTTATTTATTTATTCATTTCCACAGAAATCACTTCCACCTTCTACAAAAGTTGCTAAAGGAAGGTCATCTAATTCCAAATGCATTAACCGAAGACCATTTTCTTCTGCACAAAACAAATCGAATAATCCGATAAATGAAGGTAGGAAGGAATAGAACTAATTCTGAGTCGATAAATACGTTTTAAAAGATGAAAAATATCAAGTTAATTTTCTAAATGTATTGGGTGATTGCAAAAGTTCTACCCGTTTTTATTACCCATAAAGAAGAGCAAATAAACGCAAAATGAACAGTACTGTATAGGTCCTTTTGTTGAGGGATTTCCTCACTCCGGGATGAGATATTGCTGCCTGTAGATTTCGCCGTCGCGTCGGCCAAAATCGTAAGCAACGGGGTGGGTGGGGATCTGATGAGGGGTCGGCGTCGACTTCTCAGCAAGCGTCTGACGTCTTAAATGATTCGTCAACTGGAAGGGGGGCTTGCGGGCTTCGCAAATCCTCTTCAAGTTGACTCCGGGAATGGCTCGATGAAGCTGGCGGTCCTTTGGTCGCCTCTACCGCGGGGAACCCGTCTGGAACTCCGGACTTCGGATGGCTTCGGTTTGCCGGCAACGTCTCCTCCGTTGGCCGGCTCTGAACGCTGCTTAGCGGGGAGAGCGGTCTTTCAATCTCCGCTGAACTAGACGGCAATACTTCTCGTCTGCTGCCGGCGACGTGGCTTTCGTACGCCGGGCTTCTCGGCTTCCACGCGGGGAGGGCAGTTCTGCTGTCCGCGATGGAGGAGGCCTCGTCTTCTCACGTCTCCGTAACAACGATACTAAGAATTTCTAACACACTTTTGGGCCTCGGCCCAGGTACACACTTTAGGCGTCCTTAGCTGGGGAGTATCCTTTCCCCCTTGGCCAGTCGTGGCCGAAACACTCACTCTCCTTCCCTAGCTCCAAACGAATACGGAGAGCTTCTCCCTGCGGCTGGCTTGCCGCCACACTAACTGTCTAACACAAATGGAACTCCCCGTTATATCCCGGAGTTCGGCCTCGCCATCAGCTCCGGAACGGTCAACTCACCTCAGAGGGGACGGGGAAACCGAACACCGGTTAAGGAAGAGTCCACTTACGGGGGGGAAAACAAATGAGGAAAAATCACCAGATAACAATATGATCTCGATATTTCGGCCCCGTGCCTCGGGCCTTCTTCGGGAGATGTTTTAAAAGTTAATCACAGGAAGGTGAGCGCATAACGAACGACTTCCGTCGTTAGTTTCTCGGGAGGGTTGCTCATGTTGTTGGTTCCGAGCGAATGGTGACTGCACTTTTAACTTTTAAAACATCTCCCGAAGAAGGCCCGAGGCACGGGGCCGA
>JAFIDM010010837.1:0-14080 GCA_023159025.1 Thereuonema tuberculata | reverse complement strand
CCTCGATTGCGTTCTTGGCACTCTAATAAAGAAATATGTTAAGGAAAGTTCTACTTACAAATATTGATGTATTTTTCTCAACCTATCACTCTGGCACTTCTTATATCGATTAATCCCTTGTCCTTTATTGATCGAGTCGATTTCCGTTTCCTTCAATGTATCCTTTTTCCTTTAAGACCACATTGCCAAGATAAAATTTGAAGGGTTTGATTTTAACATTATAAAATCTACAAATATTAATGCTGAGATGCCCCAGAACAGCTAATATTATTCTCTTTGGTTTGTGTTTCACACGTTTGCCTAATTAAACTGAACTATTTAAAGAAAAGAATATTGCTGAAAACTATAAAATGAAGAAATCAAATAGTTCAGTTTTTGTAACAATAATTTAATTATAGTGTAGTAGGTTTTTTTTTTTTAACAACAGGATCAAAAATCATTTTAAAAATACTCAGTAATTAAATTATTAAATATAAAAAAGCTTTTTTTTTGTGAGATCTGTCCGACTTTGGAGATCTCACAAGTTTTGGAAGATACTTTTTATGAACATCTTTAATTGCATGAAAAATACCATCCTGATCAAACGTCTAATTTTGAATTGAATCAAACGATGATTAAAACCCTTCACTTAACGACCAATTTCTGGAGAGGATGACAGTGAAAATCTCATTTTTCAAACCGTGATAATGCTTTGATTATTACATTAACTTTTATATCATTAATCATATGGTGATATATTAAGTCGAAAGAAACAACCATGCCACGACCGGGATTCGAACCCAGGTACTGGCGCATTGGTATAATTATACATACTGTGCGGTTTTGTAAGGCAGACCACGACTGCCGGACGATTTCACCCCGGAAAAGGTTGATACATTGAGATGGGCACTTTCCTAAGAAATTCTTTCGGACATTTTCGCTTTTAAGAAAAAAATAACGGAGGAGCATTTTTGCAATAGCATTTATTCTTTCCATAATTTTTTCCAGAAAAGCGCAAATAGAACCCAGCTACTAGTAAACTAACACTATAAAAAGTAAACATCCCATCTTTGTTTCTCCTTCCCCCTATTTTGAAAAAATTGAAGGAGACCTGATGCAAGCGCAAAAAGCGTTGAAGGCTCTCGTAAACAAAACTGAACAGTACAAACATAAATAGTTATTTTCTCTGAAAAGCAAGTTGTAAACAAAACAAAAAATTATGTTCCGGAAAAAGGTAGCCAAAAAAATCCAGTTAAAAATCTTGAAGTTTAAATTCCTTATTTCAATAAATTCTTATTCATAATTTTAATGCTTAAAATATTAATAATAGTAAAGAAGTTCCAAGAGAAAAGCTTATCAATACAATAAAAAAAAAAGGCAACATTATTAAATCAGATAAAACACATAAATAAACTCGAGAAACTCCTTCACTGTAGACATTTTCCAATATTTCGTTTTAATTTCTTAAAACTTTCTTAAGGTTTTTTGAACAAAATTGAAAATAAAAATAAAATTAGCATAAATTTAAAAAGAGAATTCCTCTCTCTTTAAAAACGATAGAAAAATACAATAATTAAAAAACATGAGTAAATAAATATAATTGGAGAATAAATGGTGACTATTGTTAAGCAATAGATGACTTATATGAAAGACAAAAATTCTTTAACTCTCATATTGTTAAACAAAGCATTCCTAAAGATGAACAAAGACATCTCATTTACTCTTAAACATTTATTCTTATTGAAACAAACATAACAATTAATGATGCAAGATTCAATCACGAATCTTTTTTGTTCATCTGTTCGTGATGGACAATCCTCACGATGGGGTCCGGGTTGTGTCTGTTGATCCTGCAATGGTCAGCCCAGTCTGAAATGTTTTCTTCCCTATTGTTGAAAGCACGAACGTTTTCTTGAACCCTTTCTTCTACTGTTCTACCCGTGCTTCCAATGTAAGTTGCCTGGCAACTCCTACAAATCAAAGCATATACCACTCCCATGCTACATAATATATCTTTGTTGTTACACTTTATCGTCCTTTTCTTTTTGAATAATTTGTTGCTTTTATAATACACTAAATTTATATTGTTTTCTTTGCATAATCCTTTTACTGTTCTGTTGATTCTCATTCCAATGGGTAGAACTAAACTTTTAGTAAAATCACTCTGATTGTTCCTTTGATTGCTGTTAATTTTTCGTCTATTTCTAAAAAAGTCTCTGATGGTTCCTTCGATAAAACCAATAGGGTATTCATTCATAAGTAGTCTCTCTTTTAAATTTTGAATTTTATATCTCCACAAAGATTCTTCTCTTCAGTATAATTTGTAATTCTTTTTAAGTGGCCTTTTATTATACCTTTTTTTGTAGATGCCCGGTGATTAGATGTGAAATTTAAAATATGGTTACTTTGATAAGGCTTTCTAAATATTTCAAACATTGGGCCTGTGCTTTCATTTTTGATGGTGATGTCCAGGAAATTTATTCTGTTATCTTCTTTTTCTTCAACTTTGAATTTTATGTCCTTATGATAATTGCTTTAAAAATTGAAAAAAACCAGAGAATTGCCTTTTAGAGCCTTCCCAAATACTTAACGTATCTTTTATAGATGAAACCTGCTCCTTTCCATAATTTCACATAGGATGTTTCAAACAAATTCATATACACTCATGGACAAAAAAATTAGCGCACCAAGAAGGAGTCGTCAAAATGAAACGAAAATTTACATACATAATGACTACTTTGATATAAGTAAATGATTAGAAAATCAAAGAAAAAGGATAATTTATTTCAGAGAAAAAGGCAAAAGAACGGAGGAGTTAATACTCCGTTGGACCCCCTCTAGCGCGAATGCACGATGCGATACGATCGGGCATTGAGTCGTACAAGTTCTGTATGATGTCTTGAGACATTTCGTTCCATATTTGCTGTAACCTTGCCTCTAGTTCGTTCAAACTCGTGGGATGCCCAACTCGTCGTCCCAAATGATCCCAGATATGCTCGATTGGAGACAAATCTGGGGATCGGGTAGGCCAAGGAAGGGTAGTAACAGTGCGGAGACAGTCTTGTGACACCCTTGCCGTAAGAGGCCGAGCATTGTCTTGTTGAAAAATGGCTCCTGGGAGCCGTTGCATGAGTGGCAACACATGTGGTTGCAGGATTTCATGAACATACCGCTGGGCTGTCATGGTGTCACGGAACAATACTAGGGGTGACCGTGTATTGTAGGCAATGGCCCCCCACACCATCACACCAGCTATGGGAGCGGTGTGTCGCTGTACAGCAAAGGCAGGATTGAAGAATTCACCACAGCTCTCCACACACGAACACGATTGTCATCACTGCCGAGATTGAATCTGGATTCGTCGCTAAAGACGACCTGGTTCCATTCCGCTGCAGTTCAGTTTCCTCGTGCGCGGCAAAACTCCAAACGGAGGCGTCGATGGGTGGGCGTCAAGGGCAGCACACGTAACGGGCGCCGCGATACCAACTGTCCTTCAGCCAGGCGCCTTCGTATGGTTCGAGAAGACTCAGCGGCCCCTAGTGAAGGTGCTACCTGTGCCTGGATGGCGGCCGATGAAGCAGTTGGCTGTACGCGTGTATTTCTGACTATGTGGCGGTCTTCTCGACGACTGGTCTGTCGAGGGCGTCCTGAGCCTGGTCTTCGTGTACATGACATCTCTCGGGTCCACTGGTCCCATCACCTCCTCACAACACAATCAGAGCGGCCTAATTGACGAGCTACTCGCCTAGCTGACCACCCAGCTTCCATCATCCTGACGATTCTCCCTCTCTCAAACTGCGACAACTGCGTATACTGTCTTCGAACACGGCGTAATGGCATATCTACCTAAGCTCTTCCTTTGTAAATGATTCAGCACACTCAAACAAGCTTTGGTTACCTGTACCACAGAGTACGATGTTCAACGCCCTCTACAGGCTATATGTAATGCGCAATCACGCTGCATTTCTAATCATTTGCATATCTCCCCGACATGTACCTTCACTGCAAGTTTCGTTACGATCCCGCAATTATTTCTTGGTGCGCTAATTTTTTTGTCCATGAGTATATATATTACACATAGTACCTGAGATCGGGCTACCCATAGGGAAACCCTTATCCTGTTTATACATTTTTCCATCAAATTTAAAATAACTATTATAACATATCAATTCTAATAATTTTAGAAAATGTGCTTTCTGTATTTTAAATTTGTTTCTAATACCTTCATCATATTTGGAATCTACGATCATTAAAGCTTCTTTGATCGGAACATTTGTGTACATAGATTCAATGTCCAATGTATACAATCTAATTTTTCTGTTTTTGTTTTTAACTCTATAATCTTTAATGGAATCTATACTGCATTGGAACTCAACTTAAATGCCGTTCATTCGATAATGATCTCATAGAAACCGAAATTATAACAGAACTCACAAAGGAGATTTTGTTTTCATCCATAGGATGTCTATGGAACCATGCGATAATCTACTTCCATTCACTTTCAGAAGAAAACAATTTCCGATCAGACCTTCTTATGCGATATTTATCAATAAAGCTCAAGGACAAACTCTAAATAAAGTTGCCATATATTTGGAAAATGTTGTCTTCACTCACGTACAACTTTATGTCTTTGAGTCACAATTCAACAGAATTTGGTTATCTTCACTCTAAAGAATACTCACAATTAATTTGTCGCGAAGAATTTCGTATACAAGCTATGATCTTCATTTATCATCTATATCAACTAACGTCCATCTGTACATCTCTTCTTCAAATATCTAATTCGAACAATCTGATGGCCTAGATTAGTAGATAATTTTCACTATTTGTAACTCAAAAACCACTGAAAAGTATCAATTGGAATTGGATAAAAAAGAAAAGAAAAAAAATCACTATTTCTATTAGGTAGAATACTGAAAAATCACTATTTGTTACTCAAAAACAATCACTATTTATAACTCAAAAACTACTGTAAAGTATCAATGGAAATAAAAAAAAAGAGACTCAAGAAAGAAAGAAGCACTATTTCTATTAAGTAGAAAATTGAAAACTCACTATTTGTACCTCAAAAGCCACTGAAAAATGTATCTATATTACTAAAATCTTTTATTTCTCTGTCTGTCTGGTGCAATTATTGTAATTTACAAAAATAGAAATAATTTCTACAAGTTATCTACTGGAATCGAACATACAACCTTCTGCTCCCGAAGTTAGACGTCTTAGGCATTAGACCACAAGCATTACACTCTAATCTCTATAAAAAATAAAAATATATCACAGATATATGATTCACACGCTGATTCTAAAAGCAGTCGTGGATTGAGAGAATATAGACATCAAAAATTAAAATAAAAAAATAAAAATTTTTAAAAATTTAAGTTTTATTTTACTTGATGTAATTTGTGTTTTTTTTTTTTTAGTAAATAACAAATTGTTTTGCGTTACATACGCGAGGCTTCCGGAGCGAAGCGACGGGTAACCGACTAGTATTTTAAATATTCTTACTTAATCAAATTCTATGTGGTATTGAAAAATATGTGTGTATACACGGCAGATGTTGGAGTAAAGAAAACAGAGTCAAGAAAGAAAGAAACACTCTTTTTTTGAGGTGGAATACCGAAAACATCACAATTTGCAGCTCAAAAGCCATCAATATTAACTCAAACGTCACTGAAAAGTGACAATTACAATAAAAAGGAGAGTCAAAAATGAAAGAAGCAGTACTTCTATTAGCTAGAATACTGAAAAAACCCTATTGTAACTCAGAAACCACCGAAAAGTATCAATCTGTATTACTAAAATCTTTTATTTCTCTGTCTGTCTGTCTGTCTGACTATATATCCGTAGCAATTTTCTGTGAGAATGTAAAATAGAAATAATGTTTACAATGAAACATCCGCAATAGGAATCGAACCTGCAACCTTCTGATCCGAAGTCAGACGTCTTATCCATTAGGCCAAGGGGACTACAACTCTCTGCATATTGTTTTTTGACTTATCTCTCCTTCCCCTTCCCCTATCTATAAGGGGGAACCTTTTTTTTGAATCTCAAAATTGTTTATTTATTTCCCATCCGTCAGTTTATTTGTAATTCGAAACTGACAATTAGAACTATAATTGCCGAAATGTTGCAATATTTTAAGTATTCTTCCTGAACCAAATTCTATGAGATATTGAAAAATAAGCGCGTGTACACGGCAGATGTTGAAGTAAAGAAAACAGTGTCAAGAAAGAAAGAAGCACCCTTTTTATGAGATAGATTACTGAAAAACACTATTCTTAACTCAAATACCTGGAATCACGTCAAATTAAGAACTTATCAAAGATATGATTAAGAATGTGACTGTAACCCCTACTTTTGAGCCGAGAATTAAAACGCATAAACCAGATTATTCATTAAGACCCATTATTAATTCTTATGGTTCCCCTTTACAAGATTTGGGTAAATTTCTCAATAGAATTTTAAAATGTTTGAAAATTGATAGTCCAACAAGGTATAGATTCCATTAAAGATTATAGAGTTAAAAACAAAAACAGAAAAATTAGATTATATACATTGGACATTGAATCTATGTACACAAATGTTCCGATCAAAGAAGCTTTAATGATCGTAGATTCCAAATATTTAAGTTGGTTCTGGTCGCCAGCCCGTTCCACTGCGCGACAATAAAGTTAGTTGAGGCCATTGCAACGCATCAGTTCCACAAATTAGGCTTAATCCCGTAATTCAATTAGGCCGTAATTAGGCTTAATTCAGGGAAATGTGTTAAAGCTTAGGAAGAGTGTTGGACAGTTGTTAACCAGTCCTAAGTAAAGCAGTCAGGATAGCTATAGTATTTCCGATCCATGAAATAATTGGTTATAGACGTAACACCGTTGCAAGTTATGAGAGTATTCTCAGAAAAGATGGCCGCCAAACGTTCGGAAACTACCATGTGTTAGGCTTATGAATTGTCGTACTGTTTAATTGTGGTTTAATTAAACTGAACAAGTAAATCTTGGATTTAAAGTATAAAGGAACAATATATCGGCAAGATGGCTAGTTACATGTTACAATTTAACGGAAATGACTAAATTAGCTGGAAGCGGAATGTCCAAACGCTACTTTTGAAGGAAGGACTATGGGAGACTGCTAACACGCCGATTAGTGATATTAAATCCATAGAAGATAAAGGGCTAAAGTTAAAACTATTAAGTAAGTCCGAGAAAGCAGTCTGGACGATCCTTAGCAGTATAGAAGAAAGATTTAGGTATCTAGTTAAAGAGAGAACTGACCCTAGTCTACTACTGAGGGAAATTGACACCCAGTTTAACGTAAAAGATTGCCTAAGGATATCTGATTTAAAATGCCAGATATACCTAGAAAGTAAGCTTCAAGTCGAAGATGACTTGCCTGAAAAATATCTAAGTTTAAAAGTAAGATTAAAGGAGCTTGAAGAATTAGGTGGGAGTTTTGACAATGGTGAATTATGCTGGCTAATACTTTCCGGATTGCCAAGTGCATATGATTCATGCGCACAAAACTTACTTCAATTGCAAGATAAAGCTGAATTCAATTCAGAGTCAATTGCAAGATAAAGCTGAATTCAATTCAGAGTATATCATCGGCAGAATTGTCCAAGAATATAGACGGAAAAATCAAAGAATTCCCGTTTCAGCAAATTAAGCAAACATGTGCAATAAAGCCGAAGTGACTGTAAATAAACCACCTAGCAGGGAATGCAGAAAGGAATCCCGCAAATGTTTTAACTGTGGAAAAGTAGGGCATTTAGCTCTACAGTCAAGTCTAAACCCAATGCAAGTCTAAACCCAAATCCAAGAAAAAGTCACCAAGAGCAGATGATATGAAGAAGGAATCATTTTCTGGGATTGTGGCTTTGAATATTTGCATTATATCATCAACAAAAGATAAACCTATAGATAGCCCATGGTATCTTGATAGTGCTTCTACAAACAACAGTTGTAACCACAAAGCTTGGTTCAGCAGTTATGAAAGCTTCGATGCTCCCCTAAAAGTATATGGAGCTTCCTTACTAACTATTGAAGCGTTAGGTGAAGGGACGGTTAACTTAGAAGTTATGCTCCCGAAAGGCAAGACTCAGAAGATTACTTTGTCCAAAACGCACTATGTTCCAGACATGAGCGTTAACCTGATTTCCGGTGGACATGTGGCATCGATGGGCTGTTCCCAATTCATAAAAGGCAAGGATTATGTCGTTAAGGACAAAAACCAAAGAACTATAATCTTAGGTAAAGAGAAGAATAATCTCTTTGAGGTAAAGTGCAAACCGTTCAATGTACAAGCAAAAACCTACTTTAATGAAATCAAGCATTGCAAATATAAGTTACGGCATGCGAGGCTTGGACATATTTCAAAAGGAAAAATGAAAGTCATTCTAGACCAAAAGTTGCTACGAGGAATACAGCAAGTAAAAATTCCAAAAGAAGACTGATAGTTTTTGCGAAAGTTGCAAAAATGAAAAAATGACAAATGTTCATCACGTGAGGATGGGGCCATTGGAGGAAAGTAAATTTTGGAATACATCTATTCTGATGTATGTGGTCCGATAAATATTGATAATGACTCTCAGACGAAATATATCCTGTGCATAATAGATGATTTCAGTAGAAGCTTTGTATATTTACTTAAAAGTAAGGACCAAGTGCCAGAATATATGAAGCAATTCATAACTTACACAGAGCGCCAAAGTAAGGCGAAAGTGATAAGCCTTCTCACTGATCAAGGAAAGGAGTATGAGAATAAGGAACTCAACAATTTCCTAAAAGAAAGGAATTGTACATAAGACGACATCTGCATACTCTCCACAGCAAAAAGGCATTGCAGAGAGGTTTAATCGTAAGTTGATGGAAACGGCACGAACCATGTTAATTGCTTCTGACCTTCCGCCAAGATAATGGACTTATGCAGTATAATGTTCAAATTATGTTCTCAATCGAACACCTCATTTAAAGTTAATGAATACTATTCCAATGGAAAAATGGTTTAAGAATGGAGGAGCACCAAATGTGCGACATTTGAAAACATTCGGAAGTTTGTGCTACCTGAAGAAACCGAAAAATGCAATCAGGAGTAAAATCGACTCTCGAACAACCAAGGGTATTTTTCTTGGGTATTCTCCACGCACCAGAGGTTACAAGATATAGAATCTTGATGCCAACAAAGTAGAAGAAACGAGGAACGTGTATGTAAACGAGAATCGAAGAGCAAGCGATCTCTTAAACAAGCGAAAGATTGATCATGAAGAAATGAAGACTAGACTATTTTTTGATTCATTAAGTGAAACTCAAGAATCCTCTTCATCAGACGAAGAAGACGAAAAGAATGTAAACATCCCGTCCACAAGTAGCTGTGAAACAGACTCTAGTGAAGATGAAGAAAGAATTACTAATGAAGATAAAACTCATGATGCTGATGTGAGAACGTCTAGTTCGAGTGATATCGATTCTAGCAAAAATGACACAGAAGATCCTGTGGTCGACAAAGGCTACATACAACTGAGAAGTAGAAAAGTTGCTCGTACACAATGCGTGAAGATACACAAAAATGTTGATGTCCAAGAGCGGAAAGATTACGAAGAGGCATTAAACTGTCCAGAAAGCCAAAAGTGGCGAGAAGCAATTCAAGCAGAGTTGAAAAGCTTGAAGGATCATCACACGTGGGAGGAATCCGAGGTCCCGGATTACGTAACCCCCATAAGCACAAAGTGGATTTTCAAGTGCAAGAAGAAGTGTGATGGCATGATCGATAAATTCAAGGCCCGTTTAGTAGTGAACGGATACATGCAAAAGCAAGGTGTGAATTACGTGAAGACGTATGCAACGACGCCAAGTGCTGAAGTAATAAGACTAATGCTGACCTTGTCGTTAAAGCTAAAGTACCAGATACATCAATGTGATGTGCGAAGCGCCTATCTCAACGGAGACATAGATAGCCACATATATCTGGAAATACCACAAGGTGTAAAAATCAAAAGTAAAGACTGTAATGGTCTGAAGCTATTACATTTTTTTGTATGGTTTGAAGCAAGCCGGGAGAAATTGGTTTGAAACCATGAGAACTAGGCTAATAGAAAAAAGATTCAAGACCTTGAAAAGTGATCCATGCATATTCAGATACCCAAAGGATGGTGTCATGAACTATCTGATCGTCTACGTGGATGACATGATCATCATAGGTAAACGAACTCATCATATTCAAGAAATAAAGCAAATTCTGAATTAGATGTTCTCCTTTAAGGATCAAGGTGAAATTCATGAATTTCTAGGTATGGAGATAAAGTATCAACGAAGCAAAGGTTCAACGATTATATCACAAGAACACTTCATTAAAGATCTGTTAACGAAACATGGAATGGAAAATAGCAAAGCTGTATCAACCCCATTCTATCCAGAAGGAAGAGATGGAAAAACAGACGAAGAAATTCAACTATTAAATAAAGACGAACACCTCAAGTACAGAAGTCTGATAGTCTATCTTACATCTGCAATTTAACGAGACCAGATATCGCGTACTCGGTGAATAGATGTGCAGAAAAAAGCAACTCACCATGTGCCAATGATATGCGTAAGGCAAAACGCATCCTCCGATATCTAAAAGGAACTGTGTCTAAACTGCTGAATCTCTCCAATGAAGATGACAATGTAAAAGCTTACAGTGATGCAAGTTTCGCAGATCGAGCAGAAGGACATTCAACTTCAGGTTACGTAATTTATGTGGGAAAGTCACCTGTAACCTGGAAAGCTCATAAACAAAGTTTAGTTGCTCATTCAACACAAGAAAGCGAACTGGTTGCAGCATGCGAATGCGCTACAGCAATCATGAGCTTAAAGAGTTTATTAAAAGAACTTAAAGTAGATGATGAAGCAACATCACCAGTCGTATTATACTGTGACAATCAAGCGACTTTGAAGTTGATTGAAGACAAGTACAATCAAACTAAAAACCGCCACATAGACGTAAAATATCACATAGTGAAAGACTATGTGGACCAGAAGAACATCACAGTGAGATACATCCCAAGTGAAGACAACACATCAGACATTTTCACCAAGGCCCTAAGTGCAGTGAAACATGAAAAGAGCGCTTTTGGAACTGGGAATAAAATAGATATATTTTTCATTCCAGGGGGGGAAAAGTGAAAATAAAAATATACAAAAGTGTTGTGCAATTTAAAGTAATCATTGTGGATTTGTAAAAGTGCTACGATTAGTGACCGTTTGTGTTGAAATGAAACAGTGTTAATGATATGATATATTCAGTGCTTCGTAAATTAAGTTTAAGTACCACCAAGTGTCATTTGAAGGGGGAGATTGTGATGAAATAATTTAAAAGTGTTATTTAAATCCCTTATTTCAATGATGACAAATGACACTGAATTGGTGGTGGAGAATAAAGTAATTAATTATTCTCAGAAAGAACCTTGCCGAAAGCAATTGGCAGAAAAGATCGCAAGCCAACAATGGAAAGGAGCGAGCATCGCAGCACGCAGAAGTGTGTCGATTGTTGGGAGCGAGAGAAGAAGTCAGTTCCTATCAAGTCAGCGACGGAGCAACAAGTGCTTTGTCATAAATAAGCCAAGAACGTTTCCACCTAAAATAAGAACATTAAATGTGAGTATGTAGTTATAGTTGTAACCAACTCTGCCCAACAAATAAAGAAAGACTTTATTCCGCTTATAAATAACTATAATATTTTCACAAAAATAACAGAAACAACATGGAATGACACAATGAACTAATATGTTCATCCAATTTCAGTACTTTTGATTCAATGGTACCATTGAGAACCGTTGGATCTATCTTAATACGTTAATTATATCGAGTTACAGACAGACAGACAATTTATATGCATGCATATATATATATATATTTGATTCGATTGATGATTTGATTTGAATTTTTTTTTTAATGTTTATCAGACCTATTTAGGTGTACTTCTTACCTGTACACCTGTAATATAGGTTCTGAGAGTTTAATCTAAAGGATCATTTTCCACCCAAAAAGAAAAACGAAATACCAACCATATCTAAAGTTTAATTTATCTAAAGAATAATTATTATTTTTGACTCATAACGCCGAAAGGCATTTAAAACTCACCTTTGTATAATCTAAATACTGCGCTAACTTGTGAACGAAGCTTCTACGGCAAAAATGGTTTTGAGTTTCAAAATCAGCGTAAAAAACTGAGTAAGTATGCCAAATTTCATTAAAATCGGTGCAGTGGTAACAAAATTACTTGGTTTTGAACTTATGTTTTGTTAGAATTTCAGGTAAAATTCCGTGGAACCAACATAGAATGACAAAATAAACTAATATTTTATCCAATTTGAGTACCCTTGATTCAATGGTATCATTGAGAACCGTTGGATCTATCTTAATAGCTTAATTATATCGAGTTACAGACAGACGGACAGACAGACGAACTTGGCCAATTATATAAGTTGATTAAGCAGAAAAGTATCATATCGATGGCTTAGCGCAAAAGTAGCGAATATCCAGTAAAATACAAAATTAGTTTTTTGTAGCGAATAGGCGTCTTGAAGAACCTTCTTGTAGGGCAAAACTAGAAAATCCTTCAAAATGGCATATTTCCTGTGATTTTAGGACCTAAACTAGCGAAAAAGTACCCTTTTTTAAAAACTTAAATGGCAATAGAAGCGAATGTGCATTTTCGCTACTTTGACCGTTTCATCTCTGCTGACTGAACACTTTTCTGTGATAAAACTAGCGAATGTGCCTGTATTCGCTAGTTTGTCCCTAGATGACGCCACATGGTCATTGTCACCTTGTCACCTTCTCTAACCTTCTCACCTTGGATAAATTGTTAATTGAAAAATGTTAGCTTAAAATTACACTATCAAAAATTACCTAAGATTATTCTAATCAATTTCTAGTTTAAAATGTCATAAATTGCATGTTTTATCTGTTTTTGTTCCAAAGTTACTGAACAATGAAGTTTCAAAGCGATTTATCGCTTTGGTTTGGCCAAAATGTAAAGAACGGTATCCGCTTCGATTTCCGATCCGATACATACGGATATTAGCTGATACTGATGCTAGTATTAGTCAATCCCTAACAATGAACGTAACTAATAATGTAGTTCGCTAGTTTGGTCAAGCATTTAAGGAGGTTGTGATGAATTTTAATAAGGATAGAAGTGGCGAATCTGCACATTCGCTACTTCTTCCTTAGCTATCTCAATGGCACAAACTTTCTGTAAGATCCAAACTATCGAATCGACCAAAACTGCTTGAAAAATGCAACAATCAAATTTTTAACCCCATGCCATTGTAGTATACCCCAATGACAATATCTGTACCGAATATGAGACTTCCAGGAATTGTTCCTGAGTTTTGAGGGATATTTCCCACTAAATTAGCTTTTTCTCAAAACTTGCATCTTGTATATTCGCTACTTTTGCGCTAAGCCATCGATATGATTAGAAATAAAAAAAATATTCTCTTTAACTTTTTTTAAACTTAGAAGTGTTTTAATTTAGAAATATGTAACTTAATAATCTTGCAAAAATACGTACATCAATATACTTCGTCTTCTTTAAAATCAGATAAAACACATAAATAAACTCCAGAAACTCCTACACTGTAGTCATTTTCCAATATTTCGTTTTAATTTCTTAAAACTTTCTCAAGGTTTTTTGAACAAAATTGAAAATAAAAATAAAATTGAAAAGGGAAGAAAAATCTATAAAATGCACAAATTCATTAGAATTGTTTGCTTTTAACGCATTGAGCCATTATCAATAGCAATCTGGGACAGCTGTTTCATCCTTATTAGGACTCATCAGCCAGATTTAGCTTTGATAATGGAGCTCGGAATGCGTCGATACCTATGATCCCGTCTCCCCTTCAGGAAAGTGGGACCCGGTTGAAAGCAAACAACTAAAGAAAAAACGCTGTAACCATTACAACAAAATTACCTCGGCCAGCTTTGCGCTGAGCTCGAAAGGCATTTAATAAAGGCATAAGACCTAATGAAAAGTCGAAAACTTAATAATAAAGAAGGTTTAACGTGCATTAATGTAATATGAAAAGGGAAGAAAAATCTATAAAATGCACAAATTC
>JAFIDM010010836.1:0-14080 GCA_023159025.1 Thereuonema tuberculata | reverse complement strand
ATTTTGAGTTTGATATTTGAGTTAGATATCTGCATTAGATAAATAGGTATCTAACTCAAATATTGCAGGACTTATCGCTTTTCTTTGTTATTTAGATATTCGTAATTACAAAGAAAGCCAGAATCCAATTTGGATTTGATTGATTTGATTGGAATTGTAGATGCTTTTCGATGAGGAGGAATTTGATAAACACTTGACATATTTCACATGACTAAACTGACATATTTAGACAGAATTTTAACATACAGGAAGAATATACTTTTTGGTTTTGCTAAAAGACAAACAATGAGTTAAGAACTATGCGCGAAAAGCACTAAAGTAAATACTAAATTAATTACTAAACCAATTACTAAAGTATCTTTTATCTCTTTAACTTCGAGATTTGTCGACAGAAATCCTCTATTTATATTTTTCAGTAGTGATTGAGGACATTTTCTATCCAAGGATTCACAAGGAAATGAGTTCCACCAACCTTCCCCAGTTGGTATCAAACGTAACTATTACAAATTAATGTTTTATTTTTCTATTATAACCCATAAACTCCGATTCAAAGTTTGCCCCCTCACCCTCTTGTTTATACCGTTTACGATTTTGACAAAGAATACTCGGGGCAAATTTCATGTTTCTACCTCAAGGGGTCTCAGAGATAAAAGTTCATATCATTCAGGAAAATTGGCTCTTCCGCATTTACACCCTTTGTCCGAATCCGGGTTTTCGTTGTTCAGACATTATTCTGGAACGGATGTAAAAATCAGTGCTAAATTTGGGTAAA
This sequence comes from Thereuonema tuberculata, assembly GCA_023159025.1. Lineage (NCBI taxonomy): Eukaryota > Metazoa > Arthropoda > Chilopoda > Scutigeromorpha > Scutigeridae > Thereuonema > Thereuonema tuberculata. Next base: position 13,308 of record JAFIDM010010836.1, on the reverse strand, counting down.
GATCCGTTGAGAAATGGTGATTTGTTTCCAGATAAACACTCAACAAGACAAACAAATAAACTTTCGCGATTATTATGTAGAATTGAACTAGTATTTTGGGCAAAATTCCAATGAATTTTTCTCTTATTTGTCACTAATTTCAATTACATTGTATTATATTCAAGAAATGAATCTACACAAAGAAATTGCAGTAGATAATTTGAAATGTTATTTAGAAGTTTTCATGAAAATACTCTTCTCGTTCAATTAATAGTGTGAAATGAGAGAAATATAAGGTCAATAGTCTGAAGAAACAATACATGATTCACTATTAAAAGATTTCTGAAGTGGTAAAAAGCTTCTTTTGCTACGTTGGAAATAATTTTATAGTTTGTTTTATGAAATCATGCGATCAAAATCCAACATTTTGAGAACATATTTTCATCAAAATCAGAAGTAATTCCGTAGTGTTTAAAGATAACAAAATTATAAATGAATCTACAGTAAATTCATTACCTTACGTATATTTCAGTAACAAAGAAAAGTTCTGCATCTCACCCAATTACTATTTAAAAGAATTACCAAGTATCTGTCGACAGCTATCTATAGTTTTAAAAATATTTATTGAAATAATGGCAAAACTATGTATGTTAAATGCTTCAGAATGAAAATCCATTTATGAAATGCTTGAAATTTTCTTTCAATTTTTTTAAGGTAGTGAAAACGACAAAACCGAAGAAGCTATGTTTATTGTCAAATCTAAACTCTGATGAAAACAAACAAAATAATTTTTTATTTTTTTGGGCATAAGAAAAAGTTAAATTACCTTTATTTATTTAAGTACTGAATCCATAAGTGGAATAAGTGAAACAAGTTTCAGCCAAGTCAAGCCAAATAATTGTAAAAGGTAAAACAATGATAAAAACAGAACAACAATAAAAAACAGAAATAGGATAAAACTCCATCTTTTGCAATCCAGTGTTTTCTATGAGAATTTTTGTTGAACGAGATTTTTCTCGCTCTAATTTTTCGTAGACTTAAAACGCTTTTACAAAATAGTTTTAAATTTTATACACTGGAAATGGACATATATTATTTCAATGTATCTTTTAATTTCCATTTCCAATGCATAAAATTAAAAATTATCTATTTTGCAAAAGCGTTTAATAACAAAGGGAATCGCTGTGTGTTCGTTTAAGTAGTGAAACAGAAATTTCAAAATTCTCGGAGCACCTGTTGTTATCTATTTTCCCAGTAAAATATAATTCAAATGTGAATCCATGTCTATTTAAAACTATAAGTTTTGAGCCGATGAATGACTCTTGAAACTTGGTAAATACATTACAGAATAGATCCTATCTCTCTTTGGTTTTGTAAACTTTTCTTTTAGATCATTGCCTTGAAGTTGTCACCAATCGCGACTGAAAAACCGAAATAGTTCATTTGGAAAACTTTTAAGTTTATAACAAGTATTGTATATTTTAATTTTACACAAATTTAAACACATTGTATGGGTATGAACATAAGAAAATTCCACAGTGTTGCAACGAAACAATATTATATATAGTCCAGATATTTCATTTTCTGAAAAAAAAAATTAGTTCAACTTTAGTCGTTATTTAAGTTACTTCAATTGGATTTATTTTAACTTTAACAAATCAAGAGCAATGGATTAACTAAGAGGATTCTTTTTCAATCTTTAAGTGATTGTAATATTCTTGAAAATGAATTTATGTCACCTTCTCACTGAATTTGCTGAATAACAACCAAAACGAAAAAAAAAATCAATTACTCAAACAGATTGCTCTTATTTTGAAAATATACAAGATAAATTTCATGAATATCCATCCAGTAGTTCCAGTATTAAATGAATAATAGATTAGCTTCTCTTCCATAAGGAAGTAGAATAAAAATGAAAAATAATAACATTACTTCAATTGACACGTTTTCATGATTACACTTGTAACAGATACACAGTTTGGTTCTGAAGAAGGACTGGGACATGATACTGGATAGATTCTTGTTTCAGGGATTTTCAACAATCCGGGTAGAGGTTTACTCAATATTTCGGCTCGGTTCCTTGAACCTTCTTCATTACATGAGAATTACATAGATTTTGCTACTTCCGCTTTATCCGATGCAAGAAATATAGAGTAAATCTTACCCTAGTGGGAAAATCCTTTAAACAAGAATATATCCATTAAGAGATATACGTTTAGTACATATAGTAAACATAGATCTAAGAAATATCATAGAGAATGGAAGTTGAAAGAGTATTTTTAAGGTATTTATTAAGCCTACCTCAAAACTAATAACTAAGGTTATCAAAATCAGGAATTTATAATCCCTTACTCACAAAACCCTTTAACTTTTGAACTGTTGAACGAATCTTGAAACCAGGGATTAGTATTTCCTGAGAAGAGACTATATTTTTTTTAATTTTTCCATGTAGATTGTTGCCGAGAGGATATAAAAAAATTGCTGTTAGGAAATCAAAAAAATTAGATTCTACAAAATAGCTAATTGCATATCACTGAAATAATTGAGATTTATTGAACATCAGTAAAAAATCAAGGTTTATTCCATTTTTTGTGTAAAAATGGTTGTTTTTTACGGTTTGTAAACAGAAAAAAAACATAATTTACTAAAATTTCTTCGTCATCAAAATACACTCATTACCAAAAAAAAGGACACCCTAGAAGGAGTTGTCCATTTATAATGAAATTTCGTATGCAAAGACATTGGGACCGCTCATGCAAATGATTAAACTTTGGTGTCCAATGAATGAATAGCGAGAGCTACAGCGCATCGGAACTGCGCACTCAGCAGGTGTATATAAGAAGCGATTCTCAATCTGATGGTCAAAATTTCTGTTGCATTGCGAGTTAGGATACCTTTCAACGACTGAAAAAATGCCTCGCCGCAGGATTCGAGCTTATTACGTGCGACTGTAAGAGTTTGAAAGAGGTCGTATCATTGGTTGAAAGAGACAGGCAGATTGAAAGAGGCAAATCGGAGAATCCCTCGTCAAATGGGTCGAAGTGATGTTGCGATTAGGAGATGCTGGCAGGAATGGGTGGACAATGGCAGATTTCAGCGTTATGAAGGTAGCGGTCGACCTAGGGCACAGCAGAGCGGGAGGATATAGTGATTGTCAGATTAGCGGTCACAGCGCCTGAATCATCGTTATCAACCATCAGACGTCGACCCGTACATGAGTGTCCACCATGACCAATCACAGACGGCTGAGAGAGCGACATCTACGCTCGTATCGACCGCTACGCCACCTGCCACTCACGTCTGCACACCGACGGGCCAGATTATAATGGTGCTTGGCTCGATCCGGTTGGAATGATGCTGACTGGGGTCATATAGTGTTTAGCGACGAATCCCGCTTCCAACTTTGTCCTGTCGATCGTCGCAAACGTGTCTGGAGACGCCCAGGGCAGCGTGCCGATCATGCTTCCACTATTGCACGCCACAGGCCCTCAACCGGGAGTCCCTTGATATGCCATTTCCCTTGATAGCCGGTCCCCTTTGGTAGTCATTAGCAGCACACTTACAGCACAGCGGTACGTCGACGATATTCTGAGCCCTGTTTTGCTACCCTTCCTTTTGCAGTACCCTGGCCTTATTTTTCAGCAAGATAATGCCAGATCACATACGGCACGTGTTGCTATGGCCTGTCTTGCAGCTTGTGAAACACTTCCTTGGCCAGCTAGATCCCTAGATCTCTCTCCAATCATTCGTGCCTGAGATGTGATGGGAAGGCGACTGCATCCACTAAGGAATGTGGATGACCTAGCCCGACAATTTTAGCAAATTTGGCAAGAAATACCACAGGAGACCATCAGAAAGCTTTATCACTCTACGCCACGTCGTGTGGCAGCTTGCATTAAGGGTAGAGGTGGGTCAACACCTAATTGAACTCGGTACTTTGTAACTCTGCAACTCAGAAATAAATCATTCAATTTGTCTGAAATTTTAATCATTTTCTAATCTGTACATAATCTTTCTCTCCACCAATTATTGTTTCCATCGGACAACTCCTTCTAGGTCCATCGTTTTTTTTGGTATTGAGTGTATTTGAATGCCTAGACAACTACAAAGTAGTTCATTTAAATAACTTAGTTATATCGACTGTTTTTGGTCGATTCTACAAGTGACCTACCAGCCCCGGACTTAAAGAGCAGGGTCCCCAGGCACTTGAACTTTGCCCCCCCCCCCCCCCCCCGAAGCCATTTTGGAAATTTAGCAAATAGCATGCACTAATACAGAAAATATAATTTTTAATCGACTTTAATTACTATAAAAAACATCAGAAACAATGCAGTCTATGCTGTGTATGTCATAATCGGGGCATCTCGAACCAGGACTCCTTGCAGATGCTCGACGTCTTCACCGCGTCGATCTAACCTCGACCTCTGATCGTTTTTCTCTTCCGATCACGTTGCTTTTCTAGAAACGAGGCTCGTTCGAGCTTTTATTTCCAAATTAACTTTGACGTCATAATTATTCAATATTTATTTTGCTTTTAAATTAAATGCATTTGAAGTTATTTAAAAATATTATTGATTAATTTAATAATCAAAAATCATTTACTACCTGCCCTTCTACCACAACCTAAAATTAACTACATCTTCACTCTTTTTCTTAGGTACGAAAAACATTAGCAACCATTGAAATCATAGTGAACATGAAATTATCTTAACGTTTGAGTTACAAATATGATGGTTTTTGAGTTACCAATAGTGATTTTTCATTATTCTATCAAATACAATTAGTACTTCTTTGTTTCTTGACTCTCTTTTTTTTATTCCAACATCTCCCGTGTACACACGCTTGTTATGCCATATCACATATAATATTCTTAATTTACCAAATTCTATTTAAAATATTGCCACGTTTCGGCAATTATATTTCTAATTGTCATTTTCAAATTACAAATAAGGAGACGGATCGGAAATACATGAACAATCTTGAGATTCAAATAAAAGGTTGAATACATTCCTTATTGATGGGGAGAAGGAGAAGTACAGATAAGTCAAAAAACAATGTAAAATGAGATGTAAAGTGTGGCCACCAAGAGTTGAGCCTTAACCACGCCTCTTCAAACGAAGAACACATTTCACAATAGGGGTGAGGGTTGTAAAAGAAAAATTTGGAGAAAAATAAAACAAGATTAAGAAATTTTTTTTAAATATTTACTATTAAAGAAAAAAATTATTTATAAAATAATTATGAATAAAATTTATGCTGTCAATAGGGAAGAAAAATCAAAATAATGAAAAAATAACTAGATGCAATTAAAAATCTTTCAAATCAATAAAATTAGTAATAATTTGGTCTAAGATTGGAAAACTATATAAAATATAAATTATTCAGTTGAATTAATTCGGAAAAATGTAATTCTGAAGCACTAAAATGTTAAAACTTTATTAATCGCTGACGGAATTGAAGAGAATATTACTCCAAATTTTTAACTTTTGTTAAGTTTCTTTTCTTTTGTTTTAGATAATTAACTATTAATTTATAGTTAATAATTATATATTAATCTATCGGCACTTACATTACAGGTATTCTTTATTTTAATTGTAAAATAAAACATTATTACCATGAAGTGTATATATTTGTTACTTACATTAATTAATATAATTTATATATAATTACGATTTTTCATAATTTAAATTAATAAGAAACAGTATAAATATAACAGTTCTTAAACAGCAAATCAGTTTTATACATCGTTACAGTTAAAATATAACATAGTCATTATTATATGTAAGAAAAATCGATATATAATGTCGTATTTTATATCATCAATTCCTCTGTTATAACCAAGAAACAAAATCTGTGCATTTCCCCTGAAAATGGAAAACTATCACACTGACCCCTCAAATGACTTCTTGGACTCTTCGCCTACCACGTGACATAGGCGTGGCTAAGGCTCAACTCTTGGTGGCCACACTTTAGTCCCAGTGGCTTAATGTATAAGACGTCTCACTTCGGATCAGAAGGTTCCGGTTTTGAATCCTGTCGTGGACGTTTCATTCTAAAAATTATTTCTATTTTCCATTCTCACAGGAAATTGCGGCAGACAGACAGAGAAATAAAAGATTTTAGTAATATAGATTCAAAACTCTTCTTTCAAATAAGTTGAAATTTTAAAGATATGACTTAATAAAAAAATGTTATCAATTTTTTTTATCAAATAATTAACTAGGATTATAAGTCGACTTTCATTGGTTCCTTATTTCTAGATTAAGGTAATCCAAAGGATGATTTGGTTTAGAATGTGAACGAATCATAAAGTCGTGGTGCTTATGATTAGGATACCTATTGATTTTGCTATTGAAGGAAACCATTATATAATGTGCTATAGGAGAAAAACAGTGGATGTAAATTTTTATATCAACAACTGCTTTTTAAAGCTATATTAGTATTTAAAATTTATCATGACAGATAAACATTGTTAATTTTTTTGTGATTATGAGCTGAAAAAGTTTTTAAAAAATACATTATATCATGATTTCTCACTTATTTTAAAAGCAACTCAAATAATTTTAATCAAACCAAAGGGAATGATAGTTAGTGGATTAGTAAATATGCTTATAATTGATGTGATGATAATTGATGCAAATCTAATATTTTAACTTCTAGTATGAATACTTTATCACCTTCTTGGCAAGGATCCACATGGAATAGTAATATATTTTTGGAACCTTAGTTATCTCGGAAAGAGACACAAAATATATAATATTTAAATTTCAACTTCATTACCAAAGAGAACACAGTGAATGTTTGATATTTATTTGTTTTATAAAATAGAATATGTATGTATTTGTTAATTGTTACAGTTTTGAAATGTAAATATTACTTCAATTCCAATTTTCACTGAAGAATATGCTTTTCAAGTTAGGACTAAATACACACGAAATCCTTTTTCCACTGAAGGACTTAGTGAAAAATGGGAAATCCTTTATCTTGGACAATAATTAGTTAGCTGTGTATTATGTAAGTTCACAGCTTTTACTCTTAGTTTTGAAATGTCTTGGTTTGGTTCAACCTAGATTCTGATTGGCTAGTTTATACTCAACAGACCAACAGGAGATTAGCTTCCTTTGGTAACCTTATGAAGTAGTATGGCTTACTTTGAAATATAATTAAATAAAAACCTTTGTAATGTGCTTTGATCTAACTATTATGTCTATCTAAATTTATAACTATTAATATAATGATACCAAATTAAACTACGTACATTTATTTATGAACTGAAGGAAATCAGTTTAACATTAATATAACATTTTAATCTAAAGTAATCTAGTTTAAAAACTTATCTGTGATAAATTCTTCTTGATCGTTATCCAGAAATATTCCAGAAAATTCCCATGAAAAACTATTCGATCTTTAAATTTGAACTTTTGACTTATGTTTTAAATAAATAATATCAATCCATTTAGCTAAGCTATTCCTAGTGGTTTCACTCAATTGCAATTATTCCGTAAATTTTACAACAGAAATAATGATTAACAAATTCTCAATGTAGGTCAACTAATTTCTTTTTGAAAATGGTGAATTTCTTTTGTTTTATTCATCAGATATTATAACGATGGATTTTTGCGCTTTGTTTGATCGTTTCCACGACTTTTTTTTTTTCTTTATTTATTGCTAGTTTTATTATACAAGACCAGTCCTACTAGGTGACAGAAAAGTACCTGTGTTTTAGGTGCTGGTAATGATTCTATAAATTTTAAAACATCTATAACAGTTTTCACAATAAATTAAAATTAGATTGCTAAAAATACAGAAAGAATAACTACAAATTTTACACATATGACTTTCATAATTAATAAATTAAATTACATATTCATCAAGAGAAAACTAAGCATTTTTTTTTTTTGATAAACATAGGCTCAAATATGTATTCAAAATAATGTATTTTATGAAAATGATTTTTTTTTTGCATAATTTTTAATTAATCCATTTAATCTTACCAGTTATAATTTTTTTTATTATAATATTCTTTAATACAGAAATTTTCTTTATATTTATCATATCAAAAGAGAATTGTTCAAAGATATTATTAATGATTCTATTTTTAATTCTTAAGCCAAAATTATTTTTTGGGGCATCATACTACATTTTCTCATATAAGCTTAATGATCTCGTTTTATTGATGGTATTTACATCATTTTTAAAACAAATCTTATAATAATATTTTATTATTAGATTATAAATTCTTTTTTGTTGAGGTAATAGTATTTTGTTTTTTATAAGGATTTGATGTTTATGGTTTTCAGATTGATTTTTAAAATTTATAAAGATTTTATTTAGAATTTTATACAAACTACTGTTAATACTTTTTACCTCTGATTTATTTAGATGAAACCAGCTCAACAAACCATAATCAATAAGTGAGTCAACATAAGATTTATATAATATAATTTTGGTTTTTGTAGGGAAAATATCTTTAACATGATAAAACATAAACAAAGTACTGTTTAATTTTTTTAATATATAAATATAGTGGTTGTGCCAGGAGAATGTGTTATTGATATATAAACCCAGATATTTGTGATTACTAATTAAATTTAAGTTTTGACAATTACAGTTGTTAGTGTTTTCATGGTTCATGTGTAAAGACTGGAAATTATGGATTTTAATTTGCGGTATTATATCTATTTTTTTATTTTTCGTGTGGATTACCATAAGTTTTGTTTTGTCCTTACTAATGTTCATTTTATAATCAAATGTCCATTTTATCAGATTTGTGAAATCTGCTTGTATTTCTTTTATAGCTATATCTAGATTAGTATTCATGTTAATTAAGATAAGATCGTCAGCATAAGCACAGAGATTCGAAGTAGTTTGACAGTTGAAAACAGTATTTAAATAAATTGTAAATAATACTGGTCCTAAATTAGAATCCTGAGGTATTCCTTTCTTCAAATTATAAGGTTTGCTGAGTTTATTTTCTAATTTTATTTTACATTTTCTATTGCTAAGATAATTTTTTAGTATAGAATATATATTTGCTCTTAATCCAATATCATATAATTCTTGAAGTAGTATTTTATGGTCTAAACTATCAAATGCTTTTTCTAAATCAGCGAATATTATAAGCACATATTTACTTTTATTTAAATTTTTGTTTATTATCTCACTTAAGTTACTCAGTAAGATAGTTGCACTTTTATTTTTTTTGATAAGCATACTGGTTTTGATGTATAATGTTATATTTTTCAATATAATTATTAATTGAGTTTGTTAGATATGTTTCGACTACTTTAGATTGATTCGATAGTATTGATATTGGTCTATAATTTACACTTAATAAATGATTTCCATTTTTATATATTGGAATAAGTTTTGCTATTTTCCATTTTTTTGGATAAATTCCATAATTTAATATTCTATCGATTAAAATTTTTAGTATTTGTGCAAAATAAGAATTAAATTTCTTTATGTCGGATACAGTTAAATTATCTATTCCTACAGAATTTTTATTTTTCATATTATTAATTATGCGAGTAATTTCATTTATAGTTGGTGTTAGCAATATCATTGAGTTACAATTATTATTTTTTTTTACATCTAATAGTTTTTGGTTGCAATTACATATTTCTTTAGTTCACAAATTTGCAAAGGTAATTCCCATGTCATTGATAGTATTTTGTAGTCCTTTACTATGGATTAAATTGCTCAAGCTATTATTTGTTTTTGTATTTTCATTTTTATTTATAATTTCTTGTTCAATTTTCCAATAGTTTTTACCATTTTTTATATTTTCTTCCAATTTTGTCTTATAATATTCTTTTTTTAATTTTCTACTGTAATTATAAAGCCAGTTTCTTTTTTTCTTGTATTCAGTAAGGTAGAGATTATTTGTTTTATTATTTTTATATCTTGCATATAATTTATTTTTTTGATCGATATGAAAGTATAGATCTTCTGTCATCCATTCCTTTTTAAAAGTTTTGTTATTTTTATAATGTTTTCTTAAATTATTTCCATTATACGTATTACATGGGTGTTTCTTACATTTATTTATTATATTCATAAGAAGAGTAATAATTTTATTTGGATTATCAGTGTTATCTACTTTAATTTTATTTTCTAATGATTGTACTTTCTCTATAAATTTGTTCCCATCTTTTATGAATTTAGATTTTGTTTTATGCCCAATTCCTTTTTCAATTTTATAATTTTTTTCAATTTCTTTTATTTGTAAAATAATAGTGTAATGATCCGATATATCACTATATATAATATTCCCTAAGATGTTTTCTTTCTGATTATTAACAAAGCAATAATCGATACAAGTTTGAGAATGTGAGATATTTGTCTTTGCATCTCTAGTGATTCCATAGATATAATTTTTTAAACCTATAGAATGATAAATTTGTAAATACTTTTGTATTAGTGGATTATCTTTATTCTTTAGTATATCAATATTTATATCTCGAATAGAAATTAAAGTGGCTTTCTTTTTAATCTTTTTATTTATGATATTCATAATATCATTTAGTTCAATCAAAAAAACATTTTTATTAGTATTTGGGGGTCTATATATGGCAACTATTGTTATCTCTTTGCCATTTTTATTGATTCTATTCTGTTTTTCTCTTAATGTATAATTTATGTTTTCGAATGTAGTAGATTTGATATTAATATATTCAAAGATATATGTATTCTTGATATAAATAATTAGTCCTCCTCCTTTCTTATCTTCTCGTAACTCATAGATTGTTTTAAAATTAGGAATATTATATACTGTATATTAGATTCTTCATTACTTATGTTAACTTCTGCAAGAATAATAACATCTACAATAGGTAAAAATTTGTGAATATGCATATGAAAATAATCAAAATTTTTTCGTAAACTTCTAATATTTAGAAACATGCAAATAAAGCTCTTATTATTTATTACATCAATATTATTATTATTATTATTATTATTATTATTTATTACATTATATTCAGACCTTTGCCATTCTTTGAAATTAGGAAATTCTTTAGTTGTAATATTAGCATAAACATCTAATTCGTTCATGTCTTCTATCTTTCTTTGTTTTTTTTTCACTTTTAATACATTATAGATTTTTTAAGTTGTAAACTTATTTAACGCATTATATTTACCCAAAATAGGCTTTAAGTTAAGTAAAAACGCAATTGGACTGTTAATATGCTATTGCACACTGAGCCATCTTGAACGAGAGTGATGAACATCTGTTTCATCCATATTAGGAATCAATCAGCAGAATATATCCTTAATGTTTGACTAAAACTGCACAACAGTTAAAAGGAACCATTCTCGCTCCCGGCAATAGCCACTGAGAACAAATAAAATAATCAAATAAAAAATAATCCTCTGAAATCCAAAGTATTAATCCCTTGTCCTTTCACTGAAAGTCAATAAGGAATTTCCTTCCTTTTATCGAATTTGGCCAAGAAGGGACCGCGTAACTAGCTCAACCTGACAACGTCAGGGCGAGGCTAGTGAAATTCAAGAAAGGGGGGACGAGAATTATACCCCGCCCAGGATAACCCTGAGATAGTAAGTCCCAGGTGGGAAACGGATGAAACACAGAAGAAGAAAGAAACAGCCATGCCACCACCGGGATTCGAACCCGGGTACTGGCGCATCGGCCACAACGGCAGCCCGCCGGCTAAACCGCACGGCCACGCCAGCACGGCTCAATAAGGAATTTAATTATAATAAAAATTTTTTTTAGCTAATATACATATATATATATACCATGATCATAATACATATTTTGTTGTATTACTTAGTCATCATTCAAATTATAAGTGGGCTGTTATGGACGTAATGGCTTTTAAAAAATGATCTTAGAACATCGTTTTCAAACTTGTGCTTTTGAAAAATGTCACGAGATTTCAAAAAAGTGAATTCTGTATTACTTCCGTGATTCACGGGTTGTCACTAGTTCCTCTCACTAGTTCCTCTAAATAATAATTTGTTGTGAAGCAGAACTTTTCTTAGTTATTTAAATATTCTTAAGGTAATGAATTTACTGTAGCTTCATTTATAATTTTGTTATCTTTCAACACTATGGAATCCCTTCTGGTTTTGATGAAAATATGATCTCAAAATGTTTGATGATGATCACATATTTCATAAGACAAATTAAAAAATTATTAGGCACCACAACCAAACATTGACGTATCACCACTTCAGATTTCTTTTAATTTCTTTTTGAATGCTTTGTTGTTTCTTCAGACTATTGACCTTAAATTCTCTCATTTCACACTATTAATTGAACCAAAAGAGTATTTTCATGGGAACTTCTAAAAGAAATTTCAAATTATCAACTGCAATTTATTTGCGGAGATTCTTTTATCTAATAGAATATCATAATTGAAATGAATGCCAAATATGACAAAAATCCATTGTAATTTTGCCTAAAAAAATAAGTTAAAATCTACAGAATAATCGCGAAAGTTTGTTTATCTTGTCTAGTGATTTCTTGAAACAACGTCGCCATTTCTCAACGGATCTTTACCCAAATTTGGCACTGAGTTTTACAGAATAATCCCAGAATATAATAATTTGGCGTCCCAGAATAATATATGAACAACGAAAACCCGGATTCGGACAAAGGGTGTAAACGTGGAAGGAGAGCAAGTTTCCTGTATGGATAAGAACTTTATCTCCGAAACCCCTTGAGGTAGAAACACGAAGTTTGCTCCGAGTATTCTTCGTCAAAATCTGGGATCAAACTTTTTTTGGTGTTTATGGTTTACAAAACATAAATAAAACATTAATTTGCAAAAGTCACGTAATTTTATACTAACAGGGAAAGGTTGGTGGATACTGGTGTAAGGAAATGGTTTCCTTATGAATCCTTGGAGAGAAAATGTCCCAAATCACTACTGAATAAAATTAAATAGAGGAGTTCAATAAAGAAATTAAATAGATATGAGGTAATTTAGTAATTAGTTTTGTGAAGTAATAAATTTAATACTTTTCGGCCATTGTTCTTATTCTATTGTTCGTCTTTCAACAAAAGCAACATGTAAATTCCTCATACATGCTGAAAATACTTTCTAAATTTGTCAGTTTAGACATATGAAATATTTCAAATGTTTATCAAATTCCTCCTCATCGAAAGTATATGCAATTCCAAACGTCAAATCAAAACTGGCTTTTCCTTGTATTTATGAATACCCAAATAACAAAGAAAAGCCGTAAGTCCAGCTAACGAAATATTAACAAATACTTATCGTCATGAAATGCTATCTTACCAAATTACTTTAAGGACATTATCTTAAGGATTTAATAAGTTTAAAATATAATTGATGAAGA
>JAFIDM010010835.1:0-14080 GCA_023159025.1 Thereuonema tuberculata | reverse complement strand
ATCCTTCTTTAATATAATATTTCCTCTATATCGACACAAGTTAAAACGAAGCACATGGCTTTGTTTATCCCACAAGCCACGAAGTAGCCTGGTGGGATATTTTAGAACTACGAAGCCCCGCCTACCTCAAGTAGTCCATTGTCTTCACTTACTTTGTTAGCCTCTTTTATTGTTTACCTTATTCTAGATTTATTTATTTTTAATTCCGTAATTTATTGTACTGTAAAAAAAAAAATGGAAACAGGAGAGGTCAGCGGATAATCGGGAGTTTACTGTACTTACATTAACATCTTTGTCATATCTATTAGACTAAACAGACTTTTAGAATCTTGGTGTCATCCACTGCAAATAACTTAGTATTGGCAGAGCATCAATGTTATGGTAATGTTGTATCGATCTTGAAGTAAACTATTTCTCATTTTAAATCCCTATTAAACTTACCTTCATTCAAGATAAGCTATTCTTTCCCATGAAGACCACTTCAACCACTTTGAGTTCCAAGCATTTTCTTATTTATTTCTCAGTTTTACTAGTTTAGATTAGTTACTGCTTCAGAAAAACAAAATCAGTTCCTTGTCTCTGTATTCAGATATTTTGCCTCTTTATCTACAAGTGAAGATTATTCAACTTAGCTAAAGATAAACCTAAGTTGCCTTACATTTTGAGTGCATCAACAAGCTATTTGTTTCGACTGTAAGAACATTTGTGAATTTAGAAGGAATATCATCAGATTCGAAATATTTAAATAGGACAAGACTGCTGACACCTCCACATTACCAGAGATCATCAAGTTTTAAAGGTGCAATCTAATATTTTTAAGTATTCAAATCTAACATTATATCGTCTATTAAACAAGAATCAAAATGAATTTTGATTATAACGACTTAATTTCATTATCTCAATTTCTATCTTTCTCCATATTTTGTAGTAAATCAATATATAAATATTGAAAAATATGGTATGTTATTTTTTTTATGTTCCATTTTTTTCCAAATCATTGTTGATACTTAATGAGCATTTACAATATCATAATGACCTTCGATTTCCAAATAGTATATAACGAATGGTTAACGAATTTTGTAGAATAATAACATCCGTAATTTTTGTAATATAAGAAGGGCAATAAAGAACTATTTTTAATAGGAACTGCATTGATTTATCCATAAATTAGGGGCTGTGCCCTTTGCAGCTCTTACATGGTTGCTATGCATTGTTGCACTATGAAATTTCTATTATTTTATTTAAAAATAAAGTGCAAGAGATTCGCAAAAAGAAATTTCAATTTTCCTTATATTATTACATCTCTAGACATATAACTATAAAAGTTCCTCCTAGCTTTGAATTCTTTGTTGATATTATGAAATAAAAACACACTCAATCTTCGTTTGAATTATAGTTCATGTTTGTTACATCTGCTGTTCTTGTTCATCAATCATTTTTTTTTTTATTAGGGGACGTCCATTAATTACGTGAGGTCAAAAGGGGGAGGGGGGAGGTCCAAATTTTTTAAAAAACAACTCACGTAATTAATGGACGGCCCCTCATGAAAAGAATATACAAAGAAACTGAATGAAATTATTGATTATACAATATTTTAGTATGATTTTCATTCTTATTATTACAACATAGTTTAATAACGATTTGTTTTCTTTACATATTATGATAAGTTTATATTTCGTAAACACATATTTATATATTATTAATTTTATAACTTAAGCGTTATCCTCCCTTACAAATCGAATGTTTTCAACTCGACAGAAGGACGTTCTTATGGTACGTCTGAGGATTGGGCATACGTGACTTACCCATCGAAATTTACTACTGAACCCTCCCCTGTGTGCTCAATGCAACTTTGTTTTAAGCATTCATCATATTTTAATTGACTGTCCTGCTTTTACTCAACATCGTCGTCAGTGCTTTTATCCTCTTTTTAAATTCCACGTTCCTTTTCATATTTCCTTGCTTTTAAATGACAATGATCTTTTACCCATTTCACCAGTTTTACGATTCATTCAGCAATATGATCTCTTGTAATTACCAGGATTTTTTTTTTTATTTTCTTCTATACACTATCTATTCTTTTCTTTATTTCTATCCTTTCTTCTCAAGGCAGTTAGTTTTCATTTCCTTTTCTTTTTCTTCTAATTTTTACCTTTCTTGGTGAAGCTTAACTATAGATGCTTTTGCATCATTAAAATGTACTAACCAAACCAAACTTAAGCATTTAAGTCAGACCACGTTATCCACCGCATCTTAACCTCTCTATGGAGGAATAAGTCAACAAGCAAAAGCCAGTTCACTGCACTCAGTGCATCTTTCCTCTCTAATAAAGGTCGGCTGGTATTTGGTTGTTGATTTGTTTCTTCATAGAGATTTCCTCCTTCTAAAGGAGGAAAGTGTCAACAACCAACTACCCGCCCACAGAACCCACTATATCTTCCCCTCTATTCAGGAACAAGTGAGGAACCCCTATATCCATTGCAACATTCCATTTTGTAAAGGAACAAGTCAGCAACCACATTCCTTTCTAAGAAGGTACAAGTCAGCAAAAGAGGAAGAAATTAGTAGACAAATACCGCTCCCTGTATCCACTGCATCATTATGGAGGAATAAGTGGGCAACGGACCATTGTATCACTGTATCTTTCCTCTGAATATGGAACAAGCATGATATCTCCATATGGTGACAGAATTCAGCAAACCAATACCCACTGTACGTACTTTATCATTCCCCTCATTGGAGAAACAAGGTAGTAACAAAAGACATGCTCACATGATACCACTGGAATCTTTCTCTCTGTGGACAAAGTTAGCAAATATCCGCCCACTTCATCATTCCATTACATGGAGGAACACGTCAGCAACCAAATACCCGCCCACAGCACTATGTTTCCTCTCTATGCAGGATCAAATCAGGAACTAAATTTTCGCCCACTGAACCCACTGTATCATTTCGTCTACGGTAGCATATTGCAAGAAGAATAGAAGAGAACTACAGTAGCAGACCGCACAACAACGATATGTCGAAACTAGCAAGGATTTGGTGAATGCTATATTTTCAGGTATTAAATACAATGACAAAGAAAATGTTCTGAAAATTTAATTAAATGTCCAATTTCTTATAATTCGATTAATTTAATTATTTTCTAAATCCCATAATGCAGTTGATCTTGAAAACAAAAAGCGTTTTCTTAGCCTATCATATGTTGCTTTGCATTTGGTCCGAGCATTCGAAGATCTCTCAAAGTCCGTGATTTATTTTTTTTTTAAATTATGCTAAATAGTCGTTTCCTGCAAAAAATTATGCATTTTTACTAGATTTTTTATAAGATTTGCTAGGTTATTAAAATATATATTAAAGTGAAATGCCTGTCATCTTTTGATATAAAACATAAAACAATAATAAGGATGCCTGATTTCAGTATCTATAATACCAATGTCCACGATGTTTGATGTGTAGATAGTGATTTTTGGGATAATGTTAAATAATTTTGTGCTAAAGCATAAATTTAAAGGGCGACCCATAATAATAAAATTAAAAATAATAATAAAAAAAGGAAGTACATTAACGTACTTAAAAAAAAAGGTAAAATAAAAAAAAGTTTGAAAAATAAGAAAACCATAAAAAAAAAAAAAAAAATTCTACGCGGACATTGAGAAAAAAAGATTAAGAGAAAAAAAAATACAATAGATACAGGGATTCGAACCGATAACCTTCAGCGTATGAGTCAAGACTTTACCAATCAAGCTGTAGCTGACAATTGATATGAAATGTTTGCATTTCTAACATTTAAGCTAATACAGGAAATCCAATGAAAACTATGCCAAATAACTCGAACATGGGAGGGCGTTGGCCTCTGAAAAATACCCTATTTCTATGTTTGGACCTCTGAACACGATGATGAAATCCGTTTGTCGATCCGACCTTCCGTTCGGGAGTTGTTAGGAGTGGACAGACACGGACGGACGGACAGGACAAAAGCAAGAGCTACTGATTTTGGTCGCTATCACAGTAGCTGCCAAATGGATCACTAAAAATAAAATCAGGCATCGACCATACGCTTCAGGAGTAATTGATGAAAAGTTGCTTTTTTTTTTTTAACGCCACTATTCAAAAATGAGAAAGCCAAAAAAGTCTCAGCTATTATACAACCTATTTTACGACAGTTAATATTATATAACCTCATCGTGATCTAAAGAAAAGATAATCAGGATAATAACTTAAATTACTTAAATAACTTAGATAACTTAAATTCTTAATTACTTTTTAAAATAAAATATTTTGCTATTCCGTCTAAAAGTGACTCAAGGTATTTTAATAGAGAAATTCTTAAAGTAATGGAGGTTCTGGGTTCGATCTCTAAGGTGGTCAGGGATTTCCTCTGGTTAGTTTTCCTCTAATGTTCCAAATTCCTCTATTGACCCTGTACTCCGTTCCATTAACCTAATGACTAGAGGATTCTATATCTCTTGTACTGCCTTTTATCTTACAATTTCTTTTTACGGCATTTTTAGGATATGTCACGTGCTATTTAATCTTTAACAGGTGTAGTTAATAAACTGTCTCTTCAGAAGTTCAGTTGTATTGAGCAACTAACTACAACTAATTCTAAATTACCTCACTAGAGGCGCTACAGTCAGACGTTCAAATGTCGAACAGACGCTTGGCTTTTGTATATAGTAACTAGCAAAACCACCCGGGCTTCGCTCTGGTTACAAAAAAGGGTTGTTATGATGTGAATGACGAAGAAATTGTAATTGTGTGATCACTTTGAAACTTTTCCAGTTAGTAAAAAAGTACGAGGTAATTACAAATTAATATTATATTCCTATTTTGTAACTCGATACCAAATTAACATCGAGATTGGAAAATATTAATTTTCTTCCCAACCCTTTCTGCCCTTCTCCATATCCCTATCATCTCAAAGCTTTCCCAAGTGATGATTACAAATCCCCCCCCCCCCCCGGGGTTTTCGTAAATCGGGGTTTTCGTTGTTCTTAAATTAAGAACATTTAATTAAACAAAGTTAAGAAGAATATTATTTATTTCAAAATAAACAAAAAAAGAAAAGGAAATTATTATCAAAAAAGTTAAGTAAAAAAACAGGAAAAAAAAAAAACAAAAATAAAGAAAACCAGGTAAGAAAGAAATGAAATAATAAAAAAACAAAAACTAATTGCCAAATTGCAGATTTGAATCTGGTAACCAGAGCTCTGAAGAGCAGTGTTTTACAGCTGCGCCCTTGAACACTTTTATTAAAGAGACATAAGTAAGTTAATAAGTCAATACTTGAAAATTATACAAAAGTGTGAAGGGGATTTAATAAGGGGGAGGGGAGATGTGTCTAATTTTCCGCAGGATCCTAAAGAGAAATTGTGCAAAGTTTGATCCAGATCGGTCAAAGGGCCAAGGAGTACATAAGGAACAAATGAACAAACTTCCTCCTTTACACAGGGTGATTCATAAAGTACTGGAAAAATAGGCCTGTAAAGAACGAACATCGAAATATTTTTGTCAAATTTGGTGTAAAAAAAAATTAAAATAGGGCTTGGATTTCCGGATCGAATGTGCGATTCTGAGTCGGATGATGGGGTCCCCATTTTAACCTTTTTTTTTTTTTGCCCCTATGAAAAAAATGGTCTAGTTAGCACCCTTCACAACCGGGAAGAGCAAGGGAAGGGAAGCGAGATTAGAATAGGCTAAGTGAAATGGAGTATTGACTCCATTGGGTTTATTTCAAACACAAGGAGCCCGGGGGGGGGGGGGGGGGGAAAAAAAAAAAATTATAGTGAGTACTTCCAGTACATATGAATCACCCGTATATATATAGATAATATTTCACAAAAAGTTACAGTGAAAGTGATATAAATAGATGTTTATACGTTGGAGAGCAATTTAAGAAATAGTGTCGTCAGAAGTAAATTTCTTGACTTTGAGAAGCTACTAGAACATATCCCAACCATTGTTTGTCCAGAATAGGTAGAAGAGCGCCTTAGCCCTTATTACTCCGATGAGTATGTGTTGATAAGGTGAGTATATAGTTAAGGTGAATTCTTAATGATGAATATTCAGGAAATTTCCATTAATGCCAACCAAAATAATAATATTTCAGAGAAAGCGAATTAAATATTAAGACATTCAGGCTAAAACCAATTCAGAAATAAAACCGAAAGTGAAACTTTGTTTTCTTTTTGTCTTTACTAAATCGCTGCAAGTAATGAAGACTTTGTCAAAAAAATAAATAAAACTAAGCTATAACCAGAGATAACAATTTTATATTCTTATAAAATCTAAATAAAGAAAATATTAATTTTCTTATAATCACCTAATGTTATGTTATGTTATGTTATGTAATGAATGTGGGTGGCAGAGAAGCCAAGCACTGCGACCGGAGGAGGTCTATTGTACTATCCCACGGAAATAAGGACAGATGGAGAGAAGGACTGAGAAAGAATGGTGGGAGAAGTGCAGGGAAATGGGAGAACCCCGAGAAAACCTGCCCAGCGCGGATCGTCCACCATCACGAAACCCACATGAGAATATAATCACCTAAGGGCCTAATTGGCTGAAACTGTTCGAATTTAAGTAAATTTTTATTTTTTTATTATTTTTATTCTGCTAATGTTATAAATATAGAAATACATCAATAAACAAATACATAAATACATGACTATAAGTTATTAATGTCATTCTTTTGGCTGCTGGATAATATTACCCGTGATTCTTATTGTATATCCGGTTTAGTTGATGGCTTCAAAGGAGAAATGAACTTAGGTATCATTAATTAAATTAATAATTACCGTATTTTTTTATTATGGATATTCTATTTTATTTTACTTTGATAAATCTTCAATTTTATTAACATAAAAGTTTTTCTTATTATTTATTTTTAGTTTTTATTTTCTCTACGAATTATTTTCTAGTAATATGATTCGTATCTTTTATTGTTTTTTTTTTCTTCTGTTATTAATTTGTTTATTTTATGGATTTCACTATTTCTCATATTTTTAGATGGTGATCGGAATTTGTGATTCACTCCTCCGTCTGACATGAGAGACATTGCCTCCATCACGAGGTAGAAGTGAAATTTAAGACAGAAGGGGGCGTGCGGAGCAATCCGGAAATTTCATTGATAACTCCACCACTGTGAGAAGGAATGGTCGAGTGCTTAGGACAACGAGGTAACAACTCTGAAATTATTCGTAAAATTTTATTAATGCATCAGATATTTATAGGGAATAGTTTTTTTAAATTTATTTTCAGTTTTCTGTTTGTTAATTTAAATATAAAATTATTTCATGTATTTGTTATTTAATTCATATTTTTATTAACTATAAAAGAGCATTCGAATACCTGTCCTCACCTGAATTCAATTCTCTATTCAACGGAGATGTATTCATGTGTCGTTACTTTAGACCAGTGCATAAAGAGCTTTTAAAATAATACTGGATTCAAAACAAAATTTTAACCAGTCTTAAACTTACGTCCCTTTGTTTCCCAAATTATCATCCTAGAAACGGAACTAGTTAAAACAAAGAAAATTCTTAAAACGAAATACACCGTTTCCTTTTTAGAATTTTATATTACGCTATTACTAACAATGAATTATAATGTTAATAATATTAATGAAACACAGGTGACTGCACTACATTGTTTCTATGCTTGATTATAATTTTTTTTTAAAAAGATGTGCATTCAGGATGCAAGAACCTTTGTTTAAATATGTGTGCACTTTTACTTTTTTTAATGAAAATTCAAGAAATGTAGTTTGTTTCGCGCCAAAAGTACGAGCATCTCGCGCACCTCTTTAAATGGATTTCGAAAAGTTGCGGTTACACTTTGTTTCCTTTCTCACCTTTCGTTGCTGTCTCGAATCAGGGACTCCCAATCGTTGGATAACTTCCTCGGGTCTGATATTCCTCTAAGTCTTTGCCTGACTGTGAGAACCTGTGACAGGTAATCGAGTTAAAGTGAATTAAAATAACAGGTTAATTGAGTTCAGAGCTATTGAAAGGTTGAAGGAGAACGCCGAAGGGAAAGCTAAACACACCGAGAGAGGCTGCCACCTTTCTGCAGCTGAGGAAAACAGAAATTGAGGAATGGAAATAGCAAAACCCGAAAATGCTTTATGTTCTTATTATTACTGTAAACGCTGTTTGTATGTTGTCGGTGTCGTTGATAATGGGTGGGTCACAGAATAAATATATATTTATGTATATATATATATATATATACAGGGTGTTGCAAAATTCGTGTGTAATTTTCAAACCATGTGTAGGGGCATGGCTAAGGATCAATATAAGGATCGTAATGAACCAATGTTCGGAAACGCCCCATTAAGGCGCTAGGTGGTCCTAAAGTGAGCCTTTCCTAGAATCATATTCTTTGCTACACCATGAGAAATGTTTTGCATGCGAGTCAACACCTGTTTTGCAGGCGAGCTATGTTGTTTGTTTCAATTGTTTCAATAAAAATAGCTCGCCTGCAAAACATTTCTTATGGTGTAGCAAAGAATATGATCTCTAGGAAAGGCTCATTCTAGGGCCACCTAGCGCCTAAATGGGGCGTTTCCGGACATGGGTTCATTAGGAATATATTGATCCTTAGCCATGGCTCTACATGTGTTTGAATATTGCACACGAATTTTGCAACACCCTCTATACATATATATATATATATATATATATATATATATATATATATATATACAGTAAAAACTGATTTATACGTATTTCAAGGGGAAAATTTTAAATTATGCGTAACTGAGAATTATTTACAAACTTAAATAAGAACACTCGCAATAAACTTTTGTATATTAGGTACATATTTTTCAACATATGATTTGCATAACTGTAAAACTGTCAATTTCAAAATAGTGTATTCATTTCCATAGAGGTTTCAGATTTCGTGTTTTAAAACTTTAAGGGATTGAATGAAATACTGTATACCCTTTAAACAATGTATATTACTAAAATTTATTTCTCTGTCTGTCTGTCAATTGTTAATTATTCCCTTGCTGCGAAAGTCAGATTATAAAATTTGATTTTTTTTTTGTTAATTTTTTTTCGCCTTGCATGGGATTCGAACCGAGGACCTTCGTCCTCGCAGTCAGGAACGCTAACCATTGGACTACAGCTGATCTCCAATATCCAATCCTATTCTATTTGTTCGCGCGCTATCAAATAATGACTTCTTTCAAAAAGGAATAAAATATTACTTTTTGCCATAACCGCTTGGAATCGATTCTTCTTGGATTATCTCAGACTTCCCAAGGGGAGACAGGGGGGTGGCCTAGTTACAGTTAAGATAAATGAAAAGCAAAGACTCACCAAATTTTCCATCACATTGTTACTCACTTTTCCCTATCTGTAAGTATTCCCTTTTGTTGGCGGCTGCTCTTTACAGATTTTGAACCTAACTTTGAACATTCTTCTAAAATTGACTTCTTCTTACTAATGACTGCACATAATGTACTGTAACTTATGTTTAAGCTACTTGCTATTTCTGCTATTGATTTTTGCGTGTTGTCCTTCACTTCCCGAATAAAACTTAATTTTTTCTCTAAAGAGTAACTTTTATTCCTTCTATTACCCACGGTTACAAGAGAGAGAGACTGAAGTAAATGAATTCGGGGGAATGGACAGCTCCGCAGTGAATAAAACTTGACGTTGAAAAGAAACAGTTTTAAAAATTAATATTAAACAGCTTTCAAAATTAATATTAAGTAAAAATTATTATTTTATTACAGATAAAAATTAAATTCTATTTTATTAAAAAACGCACCGAACACGAATTTATTAAGAATAAAATAAAACGAAAATAAAGTAAGAATACTGTAGACAATAACCTGATACCCAGGTCCCCTAAATGAGTTTTCTCGAAGTCGAGACCTAGCTTAATCGCTTTCTCACACACTAAAAAGGTAGATTCACCCCATTTCATCATAACACTTAGGCTAGTTATCATGATAAATTTACAAAAATTGCTCTCTTTATAGTAGATGATTGTTTGATTGATAATATTAATAGATTAGGCTCAAGTATCATTAACATAGTGAACAGTGAACATACATCGTTGGGATTGATAAATTTTGAGGAATGGGGTGTGAGAGCAAAATAACCGTGCTTGTATTTTAAGTTGGATCTTAAATAGACATGTACCAAGTTTAAAGGAAATCCGTACAACCGTTTCTGTGTGATTCACCTAGAAAGAGACAAAGAATGTTCAAGTTGAATAGTGCGTGCTCAATCATAAAGAATCATCATTTTTATTTACGTAATACAACTGCTTACATAAACGCTCCACATATCAGAAAATACTTTGTTTTGGTTAGTTTCCAAACATCATTAGCGTATTAGGATCCTTTATTACCTGTATTTCACACCGGACACTGAACTCGCCATGAATTAATTGTTACATTTCTTTTTTTATTGAACTTGTAGTACCCATGAAACACTAAACTTTTCGCCGTTTATCTTGCCAACTGTCACGTGACAGAATTCTCCGTGACACGTTTTGCTCTTCGCCTCATTGAAAATAACCTTATTGACAAAAATTGATTATACAAAAGAAAAAAAGTAATAGAATTAAAGAGAATAATTGTAAATTGTATTTTATTTTAAAATTTAGTTATGATTAATAAATCATTATTGATTATATATCCGTTTTCAAATGTAATGTATAGTTGTAAATTTTAACGAATCAGAAGCCATTAATAAGGTAAAAAGGGCTCATTACGTTCGCATTCTCTTTGTCGAGAAGATCACATGACTGATAACTGTGTTTTAATTGGGTGATGAAAGTGCAACTTTTAAAAACGGCGGGAAAAACGATTGATAGTTTTATAACCTGTAAAAGTAAAAACTGATCTTTGCTATATTATAAGATTCGAAGGGAAAGGTTCTGATCATCTTATTAACCAAATTTATATTTCCTTTCTTTTTTGAGATTTATTAACTATTTTATTTGAACGGTAGGTTCGCGGTTTAGAGAGGGTTTGTTTCCCGAGTTTTGACGGTAAAAACATGGGCCCAGCGCCTTCATACTATCCTACAGGGAGTAAATACCCTGCTTGAACTTGTACATGCGTGTTGTTGCTTTTGTCATGAACATCGACTGAGTATCTAAGATAAAGTCAATCTTATTAATCTCGAAAGACAACGTGTCCCAAGTCTGCTGCACTGCAGCGAATTTCTCTCTCTTGCCGTGGCATTTATATAGTTATTCGTTCTCGTTTGAGAACTACCATGGCAAAAACAGTCGGGCCTAACTTCATATGGTTTGTTCTGTTGTATCGTCCTCCTGAATAGATTGTTTAGAAATAAGAGGGAAGCTGTTTTTCTACAGTTTTCAAATCGGATATCCTAGATCTACTTATCAGTAGTTCCTTTGTTCAACACTGTAAAAAGTTGACCGTTGAAAAAACGGTAAATAACCGTCAATTATGGCTGCCGACTTATTACCGTTAAAATGACGGTGACCGTAATATTTGCAAGAAACGGTGACCGTCTTTTTAATGGTAAATTACCGTTAAAATGATGGTGACCGTAATATTTGCAAGAAACGGTGACCGTTTTTTTAATGGTAAATTACCGTAATTTGTACAACACCGTTAAAAAAAAACGGTCACCGTATTTGTAACAGGTGTTAGCCGTTTATTTTCCCCTCTTGTTGTTTAAATGGGAATCATGGCTGAAAACTGTTACAAATACGGTGCCAATTTTCTTTTCTGTATTTTAATAATGGATGCCAGATAGTAAGAAAAATGTATATGCAATTGGGACCATTGTAAATATCATTGAAGTGCCACACGAATATAATGGAAAAAGTAACAAATGTGTTCTGTAACCAAATTTGTGTATATTGTCGAAGAATTCTAATTAACAATGTGTATGTAATACAAAGTAATGGCACTCTGGTTTATAAACTTATAAAATTTGTGTAGGTCAATGTATCGTAAAACATTACATAAAATATATATATATAAAAAAAAAGATGCACTCCGAATAAAAGTTAGTACATTTTAATAACTTTATAGCTAAGCATGCATAAATTGCATGGGTATTTAACAAATGTAACACTTTTGATGAAACCTGCAGCATTTATTTCTTATTTGCCTTGCATTTCTTCTCAATGCTTGTTTCTGAAAGAGAAAAATTAATTATTAATATGCATCTATTATTAACTATGTATAACACTTTAGAAGTAATAGTTCTGTTATCATGCATTACATTTTTATGGGCTAAAGTATGTACATGTAAAAGTATAATTAATAACTGACTGGAAAAATGAAAATGGTCTTAGTCAGGACATAATTACATTCTTCAAAAGTTAGAAATTACAATGTAAGTTGGGTCCAAATGCTTGGTTTTATTGCCGTCAACAGTGAAAGTTCCTGTTAATGCTATATTTAAGTGAATACAGTTGTGTGTGTGTGTGTGTGTCGCATGTATATAAATGTTCATGTTGGACATCTGTAACTTATTTCCTCAGTTTTCATGGCATGACAACTCTAATTCCATAACTCAAAAAAAGCCCTCGACACAAACTAATATGCAAGTGCTTGCTTTGTATGAAAAGATAATGAAAACATTTTTTTTGGTTTATCAATCAATCAAGGATACAATTTCCAAGTTACTATTTTTATTGCCAAGTTACACCTGTGTAGATAACCAAAGTATGACATTGAGGATGTGTAATTACAGCTATTTTAAAAAATTAACTTACTGTAACTGATTTGATAACAAAAATATTAAAGTTTACCTTACATTTTATAAAAGGATATGTTTTTTACAAATTGATTTAATTTTTGTTTTTTCATTCTCAAATTCAAGATCAGTGGTGGAGATCAGTTCCCTATTAGCTTTGGTAGACTATGGAAGAATATTGATTAATAACCCATCTTCAATTTAGAAAAACATCTTGATAATAGTTTTTTGAGCTGAGCAGTACAATTGTCAAGGAATAAAAAAAAATAAAAAAACAAAAAACAAGAGAGGATACAAACACATAATATGAATTATTTTTTAGATGAGTAGATTTGTATCCTTCCATGGAGGAAATTAACACATTGTAAAAATATATATTTTTGGGAGTTTTTGTGTATACATGTATGCCAGGGGGGTGGGTGAGGCTGGATTAGTATCTTTTTCAAGTTTTTTTTCCTCTATGCAAGGATACAAATCTCCTCACCTAAAAAAAAAAAAAAAAAAAGTAATAATGTGAATAAGTTGTGTTTGTAGGAGTATGGTTGATTGCGAATCAATATCCTCTCTTTGTTTTTTATTTTTTTTACAATTATACTGTCCATTTCAAACACCTATTGTCAAGATGTTTTCCTAAATTGAAGATGCATTATTAATCAATTTTCTTCCATAGGTTACCAAAGTTAAATAGAGAACTGATCTTGAATTTGAGAATGAAAAATGAATGTAAATCAATTTTTTAAAAACATAACCTTTTAATAAAATGTAAGATAAACTGTAATGTTTTTGTTATTTATCAAAATCAGTTACAATAAATTATTTTTTTTTTAAATAGCTGCAATTACATATCCTTAATGTCATACTTTGGTCATCTTATTCATAATGTAAATAGCCACTGCAGAACAGTAATTAAAAAAACAAAAACAAAAAAAAAAAAACTTGGAAATTTCAACCTGAATTAAAAAACAACAACAATGAAGAAGTGTTCCTTCATACTGCATATTTCAACATGGAAAATTAATGTTTGAGTATTGGTGAGGAAATGAATATATATTTTTAATGTATAAATATTCAACATTACAAATATTATACTTCCTACTTAAAAAAAAAAAAAAAACTTTTAGTGAATGTATAGTGAGAATGTGTCTTTAACCCCTTATTATTTAACTAAAGGAATATTTTGAATATTTCTTTTACTGAATTGAAGCTTATTATAAGATTGTTTTCTTTTATTATTCAGTATTTTTTAGACATGCTACTGATCTGAGAA
Organism: Thereuonema tuberculata; assembly: GCA_023159025.1. Taxonomy (NCBI): domain Eukaryota; kingdom Metazoa; phylum Arthropoda; class Chilopoda; order Scutigeromorpha; family Scutigeridae; genus Thereuonema; species Thereuonema tuberculata. The sequence goes on along the minus strand of JAFIDM010010835.1, from coordinate 106 downwards.
AGAAAAAACTTAGAAGTTATAAAATATCTTAAATTATACTTATCTTCTGGATATGATAGTGAATGCTGAGACTTAAAACAGAAATGCAGAAACACAAATCTTAAAT
>JAFIDM010010834.1:0-14085 GCA_023159025.1 Thereuonema tuberculata | reverse complement strand
AAATCCATAAACTTTTCAAGATGATCCATGTTGTGACTGTATATTTTTATCCTTGCGCTGAGGGATACATTAGAAAGGATATATTAGAAAGATAAACTGATACTAATTAAATTGGAATCATAAAGCCATGGTATTTCTCTGGGTTTTCTATCAACGGGGAATCTAGAGTATTTTTTCTTTTTTTTGTCGTTAGCCAAACCTTTTTACTGTTTTGTTTTTCTAAACAGATCTTTCAGTACTGACGGTTCATCGAGAGATTACTGTGTTCGTCGTCTGGATGGATCTTCTTGAAATTTGGTACGCATATGTAAAGATTACAGCTATTTTAAATTTTATATTTGAACTCTTTTTCAAGTGGATTCTACCGAAGAAATACGGTGTTAAAAATTTCCACAGAAATCGTTGGAAACAAAACAATGGATTTCCATGGATGTCTTAACCAATGGACATTAATCCTTTCAGCTAAACCATCACTTTAAGTATGGTTGGATGGGATTAAAACTAATTGTAGACTGAAAACAAAAACCGGGCTAAGTGCCAAAATCTAAGTTCTGAGAAAAACCAGAAAAACATTGTCTTTACCACAGTTTCTGATTTTTTTCTTCCAAAAAAGCGTAAAAAAAGTCAGAAGCAATTACATATAAAACCTCACGAAAGCTTAATGTTACCTATGCAATATTATTCCTGTAATTACCTCTTTTTTCTGAACATTTTATGAAAAGAGGTATGTGCCCTAAAAACTGGGCTAAGTGCCCTAAAGTATCACATAATGAAAGGTTAGCAAACAACAGGTTATGGATAACATTATGGTAAAGAAAGGAGAAAATAGCTTTTTTAATAAATTTTAGTCCTAAAACATAAAAAAAGGACTTAATTCTTAAACTAATAGGTTCCAAGTAAAAAGGCCCTAAATTTAATAGGCCCTAAATAAAAAGTAGAGTGTTCTTGAAAACTTTGTTATTGAAATAATTAATTTGAAAATATAGGATAAAGTACTTTTCTTGAGGTTATACAAAAATATTAAATGTTTTAATAAGTAAAAAGTGTTCTTCAAACCATGGCTACTGTGCTAGTTCAGTGTAAAAAGGTTTGTTTTCTTTCTTTAGGTATGAATCATTTTTTTTTCAGATCTTCCTTCTTTTCAGGTTTCAATCTTGATGTTATTCCTAGCTGTGGCAGTTCAAAGTTTTTTATAGTTTCATTCGTTATCCCTTTTTAAAACACTTGTTTTCACCCAATGTTCAACTTCACTAAAAGGTTTTTTTTTTTTTTTTTGTCTACAGTTCCTGGCTTTTCCTTGGTGACCCAAACAACCTTAAAAATTTCTAAAGTTGTCGTATTAAGGCAACTTTTAGCTGCTGCACTGAAGTCATCAAAATCTTCATCATCCATCAAAGTTGTTAGAAATGTTTTTTTTTTGCAAGCAGTAGAGAGAAGTCTGACAACATCCGAGGGAACCTCGCATTTCTCAACTATTTTTCTTTTTTCTGAGACCATAGTCGCGGTCACAGCGTAAGTAGGAGTGGCCTGGGACAACATACTTACGTTGAACCTCATCAACATAGTTGTTAGAAACGAAATATATCCAAAGAAACAATAGCATCTTATTCTTATTTTGGCCACCCACAGTTGTCGCTCCATAAGATTATTTTTTTTTTGTTTGTTATTTTACTTTTAATGTCTCTGAATATGCAACTGGTGATTTCATTGATTCCCCGGCCATTCAAACCCTCATGCCAAACAAACATAAATCCCTGATTGTTGTCAGCCATGTAATACATTTGGCAGTGGGTTAATGTTGGTAAAGAAAACACTTGCTGCAAGTCGACGGAAAGAAAACACTTGCTGCAAGTCGGCTGAAAATGTACAAGTATCACTTATAGGAGCTACTGATTCTTCGTGATCTTGTTTCATCATTTCTCTGGCTCGCTCTGCATTTCTATGGTGAATTTCGAGTGTGTTGCGGTGTAGTTCTTTGTTCCTCTGTCATTTTGTATTTTGTTGTGTAACAAATCCTTCTTTTGCCCACTTCCTTCTCCCCTTTAACGCCTTTTTTAGGTACATCCATTATTAAAGCTCCACAACACTCTTAAAACACTGACCTCACGTCAAAGAGCAACACACAATAACCTCAAAGACATTCAAATAACCACAAAACCAGTCAAATGGTGCTTGGCACAAAGCCCGGATTTTGATACACAGCAGGTGGCACTTAGACCCAGACGCATTCTTGAAGCTTAAGTTTGAACTACTTGCAGACTGAATATCACATAGCCCGTTTTCTACCGCACTGGCATAGATATATAGCCCATATTTTAGCAATAAAATGGAAATCGATTGTTGTGGCATTGAATTTAAAAATAAAGCCCTACACCTGACTAAGTGATATAAAAATTTAATTTTTAAAAAATAAATACAAAAACCACGACGTTTCGCCGTCGAGAAACGGCCTCCTCAAGTGATATGAACAAATAAAACGAAAGCCAATTTATACAGAAATTAAAATGGTTGAAGTGATATGCACATGCGGCCACGTCACAGGAGCGCTGCGGTGAATTTGATTGCTGGATAACGATTGGAGCCCTCAAACAGCCAACGTCCATCAATAGTTATCATCTTACACAAAAATAAAAATTTAAAAATAAAACTAATAATTCAAGTTAAAACATTTCAGTAAAGAACCTATATCAAATAAAATAAATTAGCAGCACTAAAATATTACAAAACTTACAAACTAGAATAAAAGGAGGAAAATTAATTTTACTCTCAATTAATTTTACTATTTTAAATTCTAAAATAATGATAACGTACACAAAATTAAATTTCTTGTGATGCGTAGACACTTACAATGGTTGTAATGTTAAAAAACGTGATAACCAAGAATATGAAAAGAGAAAAAGTAAACCGAAGAATATTACTTTTTTCCCCCACTATATCCCCCTAAATCCGTAATCCTTTACTAACTTAATATATAAAGTCTCGGCTCGTTATCTTTTCTCTCTCCCATATTCTACTTATCTAAAAATATTGCTATGATAACTGAAAATGAAATAACAGGATCAAACATAACATGTTAACTTGTGACATATTAAAATCCCCCTACTTATAATTTCATTTCTTTTACTTTCTATCCAACCTTACGCAGAAAATTTTAGAAATTAACCATTAAAACCAAAAATTAGATAATTACAAAATTGATGATTAGAAAGTTAAAATAATTATTTGCAAATTCACTTAAATTAGATGAAAACATTAAAAAAATTTTTTTTAAAAATAAAACATAAAATTAAGAGGTCCGTTAAAAGAAACAACTTAAGAAGGAAACACCATCTTCTATCCTAACGCCGTCTACCTTTGTCTTTCTTCTTCTTTCGTCTGACCTGGATCAATCCATACTTAGTCAATGCTGGCACTGAAAGAATAGCATTGTAGGTCCCATATATAGTCAAAATGTAATAAGTTTCCATGCATTTCCTGATGAAGTTATGGTTAGATCTAGCTAAAATAAGACGAAGACGTTGATGGACGTTGGTTGATTGAGGGCACCAATCGTTATCCAGCAATCAAATTCACCGCAGCGCTCCTGTGACGTGGCCGCATGCGCATATCACTTCAACCATTTTAATTTCTGTATAAATTGGCCTTCGTTTTATTTTATTTGTTCATATCACTTGAGGAGGCCGTTTCTCGACGGCGAAACGTCGTGGTTTTTGTATTTATTTTTTAAAAATTAAATTTTTGTATCACTTAGTTAGGTATGGCTTTATTTTTAAATTCAATGCTACGCAGTACACGTAAACTTCTATATTAGATTGTTGCGGCACTTAGCCGGGTTTTTATTTTTAGTTTTCAATTGATGTTTGATAGTTATGTGAATAATCCAGATTTAATTCTTTTCGATTCTTTTTTTAGAAAATGGAATATTTATAGTGTTTGTATTCAGAAGATATTGTAAGTGGAATCTAAATGTAGGCTTTTTTTTTTTTTTATGATTTCAAAAAAAAAAAAAAAAAAAAAAATATTAAAAAAAAAAAAAAAGAGCTTATAAAAAAAAAGAAATTGTAAGGAAAGTAGATTTGAGTTAGGACAGGAACTTAACAAGAACTTCGTGTTTAATCTATTATTATATCCTATTTTATTCATTGACTCAGTGGAAAACTTTTCAACTTGGGTTCTGTTGTAATACTAAATGGTATTTCATTAAAAAACATTCAGGAAGTTTCTATTGGAAATTATTTCAAAAGCAACTCTATTTACGAATGTTATTTCAGTTAATATATCAAATAAATAAAAGATATTCCAGCTGCATGACTCAAGGTATGATCCACTTTTTCATTTTATTTTAATTTCACCGAGTTTGTTTCATTTCTAGGTGTTGTGAAATTTCCAGCATTTTATCAACTAAAATTTGAAGAGAAATGAGCTGATGAGGTGCGAAACTAAAAAATACTGAATCATGAAAATATAAAAAAAAATTCGTATAAAAAATTATGCAAAAATTGCATATCATGTGAAGTTTTAATTATGGTACGATCACGCGGAAGAAGTTTCTGTGTTACCTTTTCTGCCTTTGTTTTATGCCTTGTGTTTCTGTCATTGAAAAAAATTCGGTTCCGTTCAGACGAGAAGTGAAACGGAAGGAATACTGCGTGTAATTGGCGCTGCTTTTTATACAAAAAGAACCAATCACGAGATCAACGTTTTGGCGATATCTCTGTCTAGAATTCACAGGTCCTTACGAAAATTTTGTAAGGAAAATTAATAAACTCAAATTAAAGATTAAGTTAAATTAAACAATCAATTCAACAACTCTTCTACTCCACGACATTTTAAAAATGGCGCATACTTCGTTTTCGCTAATATTGTGGCGTGACGTCATTACTCCGGAAGTGCGTGATTGGTTGTTGTTAATGAAAAGAGACAGAAAAATAGGATTCTCCCTATTTCCAGTTCTGCCACTGAAAACAAAGAGAAGCAAATTACACGGTAACTTATATATCCAGTATTAAAACAGTCTGATAAAAACACACACACAAACTTCTTCCGTGCAACTTGGTCTTTAGCTATATCCCTTCAATGATTTTTACTAAACTGATTATTCAGAGAACAAATAGGAGACACAACGTATCCATTTCCAGCAGGGCCGTCGCGTGGTTTGTTGGCGCCCTGGGCAAGATTTCGTCAGGCGCCCCCTGAATCTCCAATTCAACAACCAAAAAAAAACGGCATCTCCAATTCAACAACCGAAAAAAAAAGAAAAAAAAAGAATCTCCTGTTGCCATTGCCGCGGCGCCCTGGGCAATATTTCGTCAGACGCCCCCTCAATCTCCAATTCAACAACCAAAAAAAAAAAAAAAACGGAATCTCCTTTTGCCGTTACCGCGGCGCCCAGGGCGATCGCCCCGGTCGCCCCGCCCACGCGACGGCCCTGATTTCCAGTTCCGGGTTAATGGGAATGCTTGGACGCCAACAACTCTGGTGCAAGCCTATTTTAATAGTGAACCGAGGAGGCCATGATGGAAATTGAGCTTCAATTACAACAACTTGAATATTGATTGTCCTTTTGCGCGACAATCAATAGTAATGTCACTTCTAAAAAACATTTGATAAGATTTTTGATCAAATTGCAACTTATCCGGGTTCTTTTGGTTTTGTGCTTATTGTTAAACTGTGAAATGTTGAATTTGTTCGTTAGTCTAACGCCATCATTCTTCACGATAACGCCACAAATCATACAGCACTTCATCACAGCCTTTGTTCATTGATGAGGTGGGAAGTCTTGGAACACGCTTTGCATTCGCCAGACCGGAATTTGTGCAGCTGTGATTTGATTTCAAATCTCAAGCTGCAGTTGAATGGGAAACGTTTGCGAACAAAGATGAAATTTTGACGGCGTTTCGGCGAGAGGTCACATGCAGCCAATGGTATTTTTCCCCCTTCGTTCGGTGGACAATCTTCGAGATTACTTTGACGTTAGCAATGTGTACTGAGCATTCCTGTGTTTCTTTTTCTTCCTTGGCTACACTGCATTGCTGTATTAAACGATGATTTCCAATTAGATATTTTCCACTTGCTCCCATGACGCTCCTTCACCGGCCCAGACCACGTCAGTAGTGCCAATCGAAGCACATCCGACAAGCTTTAAAACGTGCATTCTAGAATTGCAGTGGTATCGCATGTTTATTGCAGATAAATAGTAGCTGCCATGACTTTAATAACGGCCCACGTATATTGTTTTTATTTAATTAAACCATGTTAACGTTAGTTTTTACGACTAAAATTAATGTAAAATACTTACGTACTTTTATAGGCCTATGAAATTAACACAAAATAATAAATAACATGGAGAGTTGCGAGAGTAGATTTGCTTTTATTAGACATTGGCACGTTTATTTTTAAAAACTTTTATCACTATTAATTGTAGTATGTATTATCGCAGCATTCACAAGCAATCAATTCAGCATGGCTGAGCGAAACAAAAACGAGGAGGGGAGAAGCCTAAGTACAATTGTTAAAGTTGACTGTATTCACCTTTTACAGCTGCATTTTCGCTCAAGAAATTTTTTTTTTTTTGCATTTTTAATTTTTCTAAAATATATTTTTTCTCATTTTGGCCTATATTCAAAATCGGCGTAAATCTGAATCGTCGTAAAACGAGGGTTTTAAATATTTTTTTTTCATGTTCAGAGGAATAAAGCAAATAAAATACGAGGACAAAAATCGTTCGATACAATAATTCATCCTGTTTCTTCATATACAAATTATTAGAAATAATAATTAAATGCGAACAATAAAGTTAATATATAGTATTTGTTATTACATTTTAATTTTTATATCTTTTCAACATTACCATTATATCCACTTTAAATTATAAATTAATATAAATACAATGCAAAAAATAAACTACAAATATAAACTAATTAGCCTATGAAATACTACACATTATCTACTTAAATGTGAAGCCAATAAAATAAAATAAAGTTTTTATACCCATTTTACGGTTTTTCATTAACACTCAGGCTATAAATAAATTCCATCCATAAAAATTTAATTATTGTATTCTCAACAGCAATGTCATGTAAAAATATAAAAAAAGTAAAATGGTTGTAATTTATTAAAATAATGGGACGCAGTAGGTGCAGTATAATGAGATGCAGTACGTAACTGACAATATCAAAAAATCGAACATATCAAAAATAACTTAAATTTTAAATTTTAAAAGTGGCATTACTATTGATTGGCGCGCAAAACTCGTTTATTCAAATTTTCTTTAGTCGCAATTCGAGGGTCAAGTACAATTTCAAGCGCTATCCGCATTGAGGTCATTTAGTATGCATGGGCCCCAATTTTGCATATTCTAGCTGAGCAACTGGCTATATTTTGTCAAGGAAATAATGTTCGTTCTGAACGTAGACAATTAAATATAGATAGGTCCCAATTCACTGTCTACCGCCATTGTCCAGAGACAGCCGAAATTCAATTTTTCTCAACTTCGCCGACTGGTGCTTCGTCCACTGCGTCCGCCTAAATATCATTCCTCTTAACACCAATAGGCGGTGGAATGCTGGTGATGTGAAGACCTGCCGTCGGTGTAATTAGATGAGCGAAACGAATATTTTCATTCCCAACTAGATCACATTTTGTGAACTGTTTTATTAAAAATCTACAGTATCTAGAAATATCAAATTTTTCATGCCCACGTAGAAATCTTTGCAATGCACAAAATTGTAAATTCTATAAGAATTATTTGTTCGGAAGAAGCCTTAAGAAAGGTCATAAAATAAAAGCGCATTTGTTCTGAAACTGAAACAAAAATTATAATTTCTAATACTGCTATAGCGGGCAAGAATCCATGTTCATCATCATTACCTTCACCCCGCTACATAATAATCACGACCGGGTCCCGTATTTCAGAATCGGAAGGTGTTTTTCTGATTGGTTGGATTTACCCATAAAACGAGACACACCAAGTCAGTTCGCCTCTGCAGTTAGCAGTTCGCCTTCGCAGCTCTTGGAAGAGTTAGCAGTTAGCAGTTCAGTTCACAATCCTTGGAAGAAGCAGTTCGCCTTCGCAACTTGGAAGAAGCAGTTATCCTTTGCAGCTCTAGGAAGAAGGATTTTGCAGTTATTGGAAGAAGCAGTTTTCCTTTGCAAAACGTATGGAAAAGCAGCAGTTTCAGCACTTGCCGGAGTATGGGGATCCAACCTTATTGCCGCCGAGGACGCATCGAGCACGGCCAAGGTGCTGACGATTTCCAGACGCTTTGCAGAGTACGGAGCTTCAGTCATCACGCCGTTGCCGAGCCATTACAGACGGCATTGAGCCGATACTTAACTACTTTCCTGTGTTCCAGTCCTGGAGACCAAAGTGAATTATTAAAAAACCTGTTTTAGTAAACTTTTATTCTACTCAATAAGACCTACATTTTTACTTAAAGCTTTGTGTGGTATTTGTTCCCTCATTTGAGCTGACTGGGAGAAACACTCCTACGATCTCTTAGCAGTAGTCACCTTTAAATATCTTCAATCTAAATATCTTAATATACATATATTTATTAGGCAAATTTTCAAAAGTGATTTTAGAATTGCGCGAATCTATTCAAAGCTCGGCATTTAGCTTGTTATATAGCCTTTAGTTTAGTTTAGCTGGGAGACTGCCGCATGTCCTGAACCAGAGCAAGTGCTTTGAAGCTGCTTTTCAACAGCGCCACTACACATTGTGGATCGGATTCGTAAAGCGTCGTCTTTGCGTCTCCGTCTCCTGTGTTAGCAGTCCGCAGTGATTGTAGACCTGACGGTGCCTTTCGATAATCGGTTTAACGGCTTCGGACATTCTGGTGCGGCCAAAACTGGGAAGACTGAGTTCTTAGCTTCACGCCAAGGTGAGCATTGTCTGGTTCATCGTGCGTTTACTTGGTTCTTGGAATCCTGGCAACGATTCCTTTCTGCAGCTGTTTTGTTTTCGGTCATATGACCGGGTTATTCAGAAGGTTGTGTGTGACTAATGTCACAAGGTGGTCACGTGACATCTACGTACAGCACATAACTGGTCAGAGACAGTAAGAGTGATTCCAGTTTTTCTCTCTGCTGTTCCTATGCCTAACTGCAGGGCCCGATCTAGGGGGGGGGGGGGGCAAGCCGGGCAAATGCCCAGAGCGGCAAAAATGAGGGGCGGCAAAATTGAGGGCGGTTGGCGGCTATTAAAAAAGTAATTTTATGAATTTTGTAATTAATGGAGGCATAAATAATTATTCGGATATATTAATCAAATAGCCTATTAAGTAAACTATTCATTGAAAAACTGCTCATAGTGCTCATGAACCTGACGAATAACAGACCAAAATTGAAAAATTCATTTTAAACGAATTCGATAATACAGTGTTGTCATTACTACAACACTGAATCCAAGTCAGAAACGGGGGATTACCGATATATAACCAAAAATAATACTTGCCGAGTTGCCGTTGGTAGCGTTCACAAAAAAATCGATCGGTGGTTTCATATTTCAAATTGAGGGAGGTTCTCTGTTTCCCCCATATGTATGTTTGTTCGCGATTTCTCAAAAACTATTGGACCGAATGTTTGTGTTCAGACATAAGGTTTGGTGGAATCCTGACCTTCCAAAGATATATAATATACATTCAAGTACTTTGTTTTAACCAACTTATAAAAAAGAAGGCTCCCTGTTTTGGCAAGTGAAAACAAAAAATAATTGCTTTTCGTACAAACTGAAACTGTAACAGGGGAGTTTCGTCAAAAGAATATATTTAGTAAATAGAGGTTCTCCTAACACATTGTATGAATTTGAATTTCCACGAGATAACAATGGTCGAAGGTTTACTTCGAGATATTATAAGAGAAAGCTTAATAACGATGAAAAAATTTTGAGAGATTGGCTTATGTATTCTGTGGCAAAATATTCGGTAGATTGTTTTTGCTGCAAAATATTTAATACAACTACAACTTCCGGTTTATCTAAAGGTGGCTACAACAATTGGAAGCATGTAGGTGATGTGCTTAAATCTCATGAGACATCACGAAACCACGTAGAAGCTGTAAAATCTTGGTTCGAACTTTCACGTAGGCTCAAATCGTCCCATACTGTAATTAAATCAGAAGTAGAACACTGGAATGGAGTTTTGTTACGTATTGCCTCAATCATCAAAATGTTGGCAAAAAGTGGCTTGGGTTTCAAGGTACTTCTGATAATCTGTATCAATATAACAATGGTAACTTTTTAAAACTAGTAGAGTTCTTAGCCCAATTTGAACCTGTCATGCAGGAACATGTACGCAGAGTTTTGAAGAAAGAGGAGAAACAAGCAATCTACTTAAGTTAAACTATTCAGAATGAGTCCATTAATACGATGTCAGACAGTATAAAAAGCCATATTATGAAAGCTATTATTAAATCGAAATATTAATCTATTATTTTAGATTGTATCCCGGATGCTAGCAAAACTGAGCAGATGACCCTGATAATTACTGTAGGTATATTTCTATTAATCAAACCGAAAACCATCCAAGGACGACAGAAATTGTAATAAATGAAAGTTTTTTTAGGATTTATACCAATCGAAAAATCTACAGGTCTCAAACTAACAGAAGTTATCTTAGAACAATTATCAGCACTTGGATTGTCTTTAGAGAACATAAGAGGGCAAGAGTACGATAACGGATCCAATATAAAAGGTATTGAAAGTGGGGTCCAAGCCAGGATAAAAAACATGAATCCACGGGCATTTTATGTTCCTTGCAGTAGTTATTCTTTAAACTTAGTGGTAAACGACATGGCAAAGTCTTCACTGGAAGCTACAAATTTTTTTTAATACTGTGCAAAAGATATGTTTTCTTTTCCTCTTCAACGTTGAGATGGTCAATTCATTTGATGAATGTAAAAGGTATTACTCTAAAACCACTTAGTGACACGAGATGGGAAAATCGAATCAAGGCAATAAAACCACTAAGATATCAAATAGGGCAAGTTTACGATGCATTGTTTAGTGTTTACCAAAACACAGATATGGATACCTCTACACGAGACGAAGCTTCGGGTTTCTTGAATCAAATTAAACAGTTTAAATTTTTATGCTCTGCACTAATTTGGTACGAAACTTTGAATCGGATAAATCCTGTCAGTAAATTAATGCAAAGTAAAGATTTTGACTTAGTTTCTGTCATTAAATTAATAAAAAACACCAAAGTTTTCTTTGAAAACTCACGTACAGATGAGTATTTTACTCAAGTTCTTGAAGACGCCAAAGCCTTAGCTGCTGAAATCGACAGCAAGGTGTTCGATTTTGAAAATGTGCCTAATCATCTTGTTCGCTCCAAAAAGAAGCAGTTTGGTTACGAGTGTGATGATGAACCAATCATTGATCCCCGTCAAAAATATAAGATCGAAGTATTTTTTTCACATTATAGATATACCTATAAATTCCTTGGAGTTAAGGTTTTCCCAGATTACTGAGCATAGTAAACATTTTGCTTTTTTGTATAACATATATGCCTTAAGAGAACTGCCAAAAGATGAATTGTTAGAACATTGTAAGAGCCTCGAGACTATTTTAAACCACGAGGACTCATCTGATATAAATGGATTAGAACTTTCAGAGGAGTTGTCAGTCCTTTGTATGATTTTAGAGAGTAATTTGTCTCCTAAAGACGTTTTAAAAATATATATCAGATTTAAGATTTGGTCCAAATATCAGTATTGCTCTCAGAATTCTTTTGACTTTACCAGTAACAGTTGCAAGCGGTGAAAGAAGCTTTTCTTAATTAAAAATAATAAAAAATTATCTGCGGTCCAGCATGACACAAAAAAGATTATCTGGATTGGCTATGACTTCAATAGAATACAAGGTTTGCGACAGTATAAATTTATCAGAAATTATTAAAGATTTTGCAGAACAAAAAGTGCGAAGAAAATTATTTTAGTTACTAGGTAGAGTTTAATATTCTTAGCAAAAAGTGTTTTAATTTGTTTATTTTTTAAGAATGACTAATTTGTTTTGTGGCTCTACATAATTTTTTTTTTATTTGAATTAAATTTTTAAAAAATCATTTCTTGTTGGGTTTTTTTCATTCATTTAAACTACAGGGAAAACATGTCATTAACAAGTCGATGTAACAAAAGTTACATAAATATAAACCGACTTCATATAACATTTTGGTCCATATCTTTTAAACTACTGAACCGATTTTGATGAAATTTTCACTGTTCCCTAAGTTGAAAGATACATAAGTCGATAAAAGAAGAATTATTTCAATCCGATCAGTAGTTTCTGAGAAATTTTTGGACAAACATACATACAAATATACACTCAACAAATTTGGTATACTCGTTTAGATTATTATACAATTCAAACAATATTACATATATACGGGTCGAAATGATAACCTCCTTTTTTTTTAAGTCGGTTAAAAATTGCACCTTCTCTGGAATAACATGCTTATGACTTACAAGGTGTCACAGTAAAGGGCGGCAAATATTATTTTTGCCCGGAGCGGCTAAATAGCTAGATCAGGCCCTGCCTAAGTGCATTGAAGGTTGGTTTCGTTTTCCATATCCTTTTTTTTTTCTATTGAGGATTAAGCTTCTGAAATAAACAGATCTTTATTTGAAGCATCTCTAAGCTATTATTTGAAATGAAACTAAAGTATATCACATCTGTTTAGAACTGTTTAATGATTAAAACAGTGTTTCTCAGTCTTTTTTGCTTCACGGGACACGAAACATTGTTCCTAATATCGCACGGCACTTCAAGTTTTCATTGCTTTTTCCTCTACGTAAAACATTAATCAAGGAAAAAGACTAGCAAAATTTACATTTGACCAACAGTCTATTTTAAATATGTCTTTCAAATGTTATCAGAAGATATCACAGTACTACAATACAATACTGCAGTTTTCAATAACCTACTTGTTGGAGTAGGGGTTTTCCGAATTGGCCAACATTAAAAATAAGATATGGGAGCGATTTCTTTTTCTTGATCAAGAATTACGGGTGTATGTCTGTCTGTGATTCAGAAAATATTCATAAAATATTTTATGTTTCCGCAGAATTAGTCTCTATATAAACTGCAAAGCGCAAAACTATTTATCCTTGAAACTTAAACTCTACTTCTAATTTGAATGCTATTTTCACCATTCGGTAGACGTATACCAGGGATGGTTTATGGTCACATAGCCATTTATTTTGTATCAGTTTAGGTTCTCACGTACTGAAGGAAAAAAACTTCAAACACCTCACATGGATTTCAAGAATTCGGCAAAAATGCTTTTGAAAACCGCAAATGAAACATGATTTCGCATCATCTTGTCATTATTGCGCTGTGCAGTTAATGTAAATTATCGCTTATAATTTTTGAACCATTCAATTAATTTCGATGTGGTTTCCCGAGTTATATAGAAGGTTAAGTTGTGTTTCTAAAAAGATATAAATCGTTTACTGTGATGAAATAACTCGACAAACAAACTTGTCTTCATTCCTTCAAAATCTATATTTCATCCTAACGAAAGGACTTCATCAGGATTATAAAGAAATACAAAATAAAAAGAAAGAGAAAATCCTTCACTCTCTCTTCAAAACATAATCGAAAACATAATCGAAAAGTAACAAAGTAAATTACTAACTAACATAACATATTACATTAAATAATCAACATAACATATTACATCCAATAATCAGTAATAAACATCAAATTTCAAATAAAATAAAATAACAATCTCTTCTTTGTTAGCCTAATTAACAATAAATTAATTGTATTGAACAGATATGTGATTATTTCAAAATTAAAAAATCTTTAATCTTCCTATTCTTTAATAAAGATTTCTTAAAGATGCTTAAGGAAACATCATTCACTTTAAGTGATCTATCCCTATTAAAACATACACAGCTATTAATTAAACACGACTCCAATTTAAAGCGTTTGTCCTCATCTTTGACATTAAAAACATTGTGCACTATCGGGTCTGGACAGTGATTTTTGTTCATACAATGCCTCGCCCACTCTGAAATTTTGTAATTCGTTTTTTCATATGCTCTGGTGTGTTCTTTAAGACGTTCTCTTACTGTACGGTCTGT
>JAFIDM010010833.1:0-14085 GCA_023159025.1 Thereuonema tuberculata | reverse complement strand
TAGTTCGATTCCACTAATTTTATTATTATTATTATGAAATAACATCAAAGGCAACAGCGTATTTGAAATGCGAATCTTATGACTACAACAAACAATATTAAAATTTTTTTAATCTTTAAAAGGATTTATTAAACTAAATTTGACAGTTTTTTTTTTCATAAGTTTTGAGTTAAACCCCAGGATGATTAATTAAAATAGAAATACATTAAAACCAATGAAAGAAAAAAAAATACAGTGTCCCATACAATTGCTCAATTGAAGACGGCTGCACATGTAGACAATTATATTAAAATCTGTAAAGTGATCAAATGCATCTCATCTTTTGTAAATGTTATGTTATTGCCAGAAAGTATCTCTCTCTCTGGTGTAAACTGTCTTTACGACAGGTTTCAATTGGACGCTCTCCATTTTCTTCTATCCTGTGCATCTTTCTTCAATTGTTCATACTTTCTTCCCCTTTTAACATCATCCAGCATTCCAATCCTTCTTCGTCCTCTTCCTCTCTTTCCTTCTACTTTTCCTTCTATTATTCTTTGTTGTAGACAATTTATTCGTAGCACATGTCCTAACCAAGATGCTTTTCTCTTGCGTATGGTTTCTAGCAATTTCCTTTTTTCACCTATTCTTGTTAAAACGTCCTCATTCCTTTTTCTATCCGACCATTTCCCTTTTAACATTCTTCTCCAGAGCCACATTTCAAAATTTTCTAGAAATCTTTCTTCCTTCTTTTTAATAGTCCATGATTCACTATTATATAACATCACACTCCAAACAAAACATTTAGCAAACCTTTTCCTGAATTCTATTGAAATGCCTTGTGCTGTTAACAGTGCTTTTACCTTTTCAAATGCTCCTTTACCCATTGCTATTCTACTTCTTATTTCTTCGGTACAACTTCCATCCCATCTCACCAGACTTCCCAAATATTTAAAAGCCTTTACTTGCTGTATAATCTTTCCCTCTAAGGATATATTAACACTACCTTCTTGCCTGCTTATTCTCATCACCTTGGTTTTTCCCAAGTTCATTCCAAAGTATAACATAAAGTAAATATAGTGGGGTTTTTTTCTCTCAAATAAAAGATGGTTTTCTCCTTAAATTTTAAATAAAAAAAAAAGTCTTTTTAATAAATCAAACATAATTGTAATTGATCTGTTCAAATTCAGGATGTTTACAAAATCTGAATAAAAAAATTCCCTGATTTCATGAACAATTTCTTTTAAAATTCCCAGATCTGTTCAACCCCTCCCCCCAAAAAAAAAACCAATCTGTTCAACCAAAAAATTCCCTGATTTTAAGCAAGGATTTTTCCAGAATAACAAAATTCCCTGATTCTGTAGACACCCTGAAACTTTACATTCTTAAACAGACTGTTTTGGTTCTTATATAAAATTTTAATTTTAACATTAAACGTTTAGTTTAAAATTTCTGAAATACTTCTTTTCAACATCAGACATTTTTTTTTATTTCAACAACCAATATTCGATTTTAATTGTAATATTAAATTTGATACCTCTGACTTATCATCTCGCGATGTTTTTGACTTATTCCACAAAGTTAGTTTGTAATGTATTCGTAACAAATAAAGTATTATTTCATATTCAAAACGTACTATTACTATCGTGGATATTGACTAGAAGACATTAAAACAATCCTAATTTTAGCTTTGTGCCTTGTGCCTTGATATCTTTCTTGAATTGTTTGTTTTCTACGTAAAATCTTTTCGAAACTGGTTTAACAAATTTAATTAAAATCGATTGTTCCTACTGAGATTATCGAAACTTTTTTTTATTGTCGCAGTTTGTTTCTATCATAATAAATGTTTCAATATATATATAAAAAAAAATATATATATTTATTTTCAGTTTTAGCAAAACGTAAAGTATCGAATGTAACGTAGCTGCTCCTCGTAAACACACGAAACTTGAATTTAGTTCAGTTTACTAAGCTCCTAAGGGGTGCTTGATTTACTCCGAACCAAATTGCGCGCGAAACGCAACTAGCGCTGCATTCGTTCCGTGCAAAAAAAAAATATAATAATAATTACCGTCTTAGGATCTAAAACAAATGAGATAATATTGCAAAAAAATATGTCAACAAAAATCTTTAAAACGCTCTCCTGTAAAATGACGATTTTTTAGTTTCGATGTGTCTACGTAGGGACAGTCGAAATATTGTTCATATTTGTATAAAAAAAAAAGGTTGTATTTAGTATAATACGATTTCCTTTTTTTTCCCCATTTAGAAAGAAAACTAATGAATTAGAATCGTTAATTTTTAAAAAAAGATCGCATTGCAACGGTCATTTTTTTTCCCACGCATTTGACAGCGAAATGGAGGGGGAGAGTGTGGAGCATCTCTACCGTGGGAATTGAAGCATCTCAATGAACTTTATTATTGTGATAGAACAATAATACAGTAATTCGAACAAAGAATAACTACTAATGATGTAATATTAATTTTGGATTCCCAAAATGGATCGCAATTTGTTGGCAACAGATATTTTTTTTTTTTTTAACGAGTTTATTTTTTCTTTTTTTTCAAACTGTATTTCTTTTTTAAACGAGTTTATTTTTTTCTTTTTTTTCAAACTGTAGTTTATAATGATAATTATTACAAAAAAAACCATTCTAGAAATGTATAATTGTGCGTTTTCTACGTAATATCGTTTATTCAGTACACTATATTTTTTCTGTAAAAAATAAAATAAAATAATGAATCCCTTGCTATTTATTACATGGCACAAATTTAACTTAAAGAATACAAATTTAGCTTTTCAAGAATATTTTCGTTCAATCGAAATACAAATTTAGCTTTTAAAGAATATTTTCGTTCAATCGATTGGATCTTAATTCAATTAGCTAAGAAAAAGAAACAGAATATATTTTTTAATCAAATTATAATTAAACGAAACTTTAATTTCCTTATTTCGTTTAATTATAGACTAAAATAACTTTTATATTTATTTTTTTCACATTTTGTTAGTAATAATTATTGTAAATTCATTTAATTAAGGTGTTTGAATGGGTTTTCAATCCAACATCCTGTTGTTTTGTAAGAACACGAATCCGTGTTATTGAGGACAGTAAGGGAAAAAGAAAAAATCGTCTAAAAAATTTCTGTTTCAGTCGAGGCCTAATTCACTTTTGTTCATTAATTGATTCAAAATAGAATCCACAATTGTATTTAATTAAATCAATTATCATTAAAACTGTTGTAATTAAAAAAAAAAACATTTAATAAACCTTATTAAGATTGTCTTAAGTAAAGACCTTTCTCTGGATAAATCTATTCCCCTTTCAACCAATAAAACCCAAGCGAAAAAACATTATCTAGACAACTTTTCTTAGAATTTGTTTTTAAAATTTAATATTTTCATTATTTTTAGTCGTGAAAACAAAGAAAAATCTCGCTTTATTTTCAATTTTTATTTAATAAAAAACAAAGATTATATTTCTTGAAACAAATGAATTAAATCCACTTTGTTTGTTTTAATTGTCTAAAACTAATTAATTTTAATTTCGGCAAATCATTTTAAAAATAAAAAACAAAAAAAAATCAATAAAGGATTTAATTCCCAATGAAATATTAATAGAAATGAAATTCATTATTTATAGAGGAATATCTGTAACCTAGTTTCTCGATTTTAAAAATAATTTGATTACAATTATATATTTTTTATAATATTTAAATTATAACTGATATTTCATTTTATTTACTATTAATGTGAATTGGAAAAGTAGAGATAGAAGTATATTTTGTGGGTCAATTTAAAATAAAACACCATTACTTTGCGCTCACCCCTCCTCCCAGCTTCGGTATTATAGCGTTCTACCCAGAAGCCACGGAGCCTTTATTTAATGCAGAGGTTCCCAAACTTTTTTTCTGGAAGACCACTTTCAAAATTTTGCTGGTTTCGGTGGACCCCTGCTGCTACATTTCTACCATATTCCCAAAACTCGTCCAAAAAATGTGAATATTAGATCTAACGATGGAAATTTGCGTCGCGGTTGAGTTCCAACTTAGCAGCAATTTTTATTAGTTTATTATCTGCCTACGCTACATTGATAGGTAAAGCCAAGCCAACATTTTTATTCTTTACTATTGAAACCAGATAAATTTTCGTGGACTCCCACTTACAACTTGTGAACCCCTATTTTTTTTTTTTTCACGCCAACGTAGACCCCCGTCGTGGACCCTTGGGGGTCCACCTGGACCACTTTGGGAATCAGTGATTTAATGTCATTCGTTGTCGTAACAAACCAACCTCAGTTTTAACCCTTGAATTCGAATCCTAATAACTCTTTTTAGTTATACTCCTCGCTTGTTGACCTTAATTTGACCATAAAGAAAAGATTTGTATTTCACCCACAAACAGAACAATATAAAGCACAATAGGCGAGTAATATTAGTGGCCGCAGTAATCACCACGGAGACGCAGCTCACTCTATTAATTAAACTTTTATAGCTTAGCGAAGTTTTTGGAGTGGCTTAAGCAAAGGTTATTACGACCTGCTTGTCTTTAGATTTGAGACTCTTCAAGGGATTGAAAGATAGCGTTAGGGGAACAGATGCCTTTGAAACGTTCGCTTGTTTTGGTAGCGCTATTAAACTAACAAAACCTTAACTTAGTAAAACAGAATGATATCCTTCCGTTACAAGAAAAAGAAACTGACAACTCGGGGGGGGGGGGGCTGACAAATTGTAAAAGTTTTGCTTTGAAATTCAAGTAAAACAATGGAAGTTACCTTTAGTCAATAATTAGAAGCAACATTAGAAAAAAAAACCCAAATCACAAAAAAAATTAAAGACCTTAAAGCCTACTTTCCTTCACAGTGATATTTTTTTTTAAAGTCGTGAAAAGCGAAAAGTCTGTAGTATTTTATTATTATAATTTAATAATACAAAATTTTTTTTGGAAAAAAAAAAAAGAAGTTGTGTTTAACTCACGCTTCGAAGAACTAGGAATTTATTTTTTTTTTCACATTTTTTGTTAGTAATTGTAATTTCATTTAATTAAGGTGTTTGAATGGGTTGGAAAAAAAATATGTTAAGTGCAAATTATTTTTGATTGTTGCAATAATGGGGAATAGAATAATCAAAATAAATAATAATAAAAAAAAATGATAACTTAAAGTTGTTCAGAGAATCTTCATTTTTTGAATGGATTCAACTTGACCCCTAACGGTTTCAGTTTGAATGGGGAAACTTTAACATTTAATTTTCTAAACACTAAAGACCAGAAAATTTAATGAAGTGTATAATTGGACTGGTAAACATTAAACAAAAAAAAAAAAATCTTAAAAGCTTATTCACTCAACACGGCGCACAGTGGTCCCGATTCAGTAATCATGGTGCAAAAAATCACAAAATCGAACTATTTTTTTTTTATTTCAAACCTTTCTTAAGTTGTTCTATAGGATGTGGTAGGAATGTACGCAAGTTGATTTTAAATTTTAATGCCACTGTTTTGCCACTGTAATTGATCAAACATGACAGCTTTTATGGTTTCCACTCTTGACAGTATTCTTCTCTCGCACATCTGATTTTACTTCTACGACGTGATTTTTCGCAGCTGAGATCAATTAGTATATTTTTAAACTACATCAAATGACCTACATAATTATATCTAAACATATGTCATATCTCAATATTTAAAGAAATGAGATACTTCTAAAGTTAGACCTATTTTTTAGTAATATTTCAAACCTTAGGGAAGGTTTTAAATAAAAAGGCCACAAAAGGCCAAGCAGTTATTTATGCCAGATAATAGACTATGGATAGCTGTAACATTATTCATCAAGTAGAGCTGCCACAATCTGCTACCAGAGGATACAGAGCAGAAAGAGTGAGAAAATCCAGTGCGTCACCGAACCGCCTTTGGAAGGGCTGGAGGTCATTGCACCCTCCCCCTCTCCAACTTTTGTTCAGTCAACCCAGTCTTTCAACCCAGCCACTCAGTTCAGTCATTTTGAGATTGCCATCTATCTCCTAAACATTTACTGCAGTGCCAGTGTTCAATTGTAGAGAACAAGATATTTCAGAACAAATTTCGTTTAGGTGAGTTAAGTCTATTTCAATAAAAAGTCCAGTACAGGAATGGAATATGCAACCTCCTGATCCGAAGTCAGACGTTTTATCCAAAGGCCACGGCGCCTACATTACAATTATTGTTCTTAAATATCTGTTTTCACTCTCTCTTTTGTGTGTGACACCATTAGAGAGGAGACTGAGAAAACTCTTTAATTTTAGCCTACTAGAATAAAATTTAAATTTCAATGTTCAGTTTTTTAGGCTTCTACAAGCCAAGGCCAAACGAGATTTAGATGCAAAAGCTCGCCCTCAGAGAATCTGTTTGAGACATTTCTCGACATGAATGAAGAAATTAAAAAAAATAATTTTTAAACATAGAAAAACTACTTAAAATACTTTATCTTAACTAAAAGCCGTCACCCTGTTCCCCGTCATTGTTGATGGGACGTATACACTAGTAGAATAAAATAAATCTTTTCATCTGTTTTATTTTATACTTGCTGTTTTGAATCTCCATGGCTTGATTATATTTTAATGGTTGTAATTATTTGTTTGGCTTTTGTGGTAAGTCATGTGTCATCAGATAACATTACAATAAAGTTGTAATACCCTTTTTAATCTGGTTTTGTTTTTTTTTGTTTTTTTTTTATGGTTGAATGAGATTTATATGAAAAGAATTTAAGTTCTCTAAAGATATCTACATCATTTTTTGTTAGTCTGTGCCTTCGCTTTTTTGTCGTTTTCATGTTATTTTAGACACATTCAATCCTTTTTACATGAATTATTCAGGTTGAATGGTTCCTTTGAATGCTTTTGTTAATTTCCATTAGTGCCTGGTGTCGGCAGGCCGGAAATTTAAGCTCGCTTCATTATAACATATTTTTGGGATTGTAGTTGCTTTTGGGGAGTTTCACTTTTGGAGCGTTCGGGTCCTATCATCGAGGGCTAATCTGGCTGTGGAGTCCTAAGGAGAACGAAACGGCCATCCCATATTCCCATCGATGATGGCTCGGGGTTGCGAGATCTTTTTTATTCCTATGTGTCTTCCTTATTTGTCAATTTCATTTTAATCAGATTGATTTGTTGGTTCTTTAACCGCACACATTCTTCAGTGCAATTTTTTTAATGCTGCAAGAGTGAAAGAGGCTTAAGTATGTCTGCCACAATATATGTATGAAATTCCTATAAATCTTCCGTTCTTTGAACAAGTCTTAGAAATATATACATACAGAACAAAGAAAGAAACATCCAAGTTAAAGGCGAGATTCGGTCATATCAACAGACTGTTGTTTTGATCATTCAATCAAGTTAAAGAGGTATATTTTGATTCCACGATCAATATTTAGAATATAAAAATAATTTTATGGTGTTATTACATATATTTTCCAAATATTTACTCAATTACATTTAATTTCAATATTGTTTTCATTCCATAATCAATATTAAAAACAAGTGAGATCTTACTGTTTTACAATATTTTCTTTTCTGTTTCTTCACGCAGGATGTTAAAAAAGAATGGTGGTGGTGGATGTCTTTCCGTGAAATTCTTTTTATAGCTTCTTTATGATCTAAATAATCTTGGTGTATTTTGATTTTCATCCTTCCCCTAATCCTCTAAAATGCCCCCTAAAATTTCCCACTAAAAGAGGTGATTTCTTATACAACTGCTACAATGTTGATTTGCAATCCAATTGAAAATATGAAACAGGTGGGCGGATCGGAATTCTAATGGTGAGATGACGTCTTAAGGAGATATCAGCGCCAGCAAGTCGTGATCACAGAAACTAAAGTGAGAGAGCACTTGGCAATGTTTGTAAACAGAAAACAAAACAAAATAAAATATATATTTTGTGTCAGGGAAAAAGTTCGTGGCGTTTTTCCCGTTAATTGCAAATAACGCCGGAAACACAGATCGCAGCGACACAATACGCAGAAACGCTCGTTCGAATGGTGACAGTTCGAGCATTACTTTGAGTGGATAAACATCGAAACTGGTGCAGTGGTTGGAAAGTTGTTAGCGTTTGAAAATAGGGAAAAGTAATGAAAAATTTCGCTATATTTTCATTTTTATTGCGACAAAGGGAAGAACGCTGCGCAGGTTTGTGAAAAAATTTGTGCTGTGTACGGGAAAGGTATTTTATCAAAATCTGCTGCGCGGAAATGATTATTGCCATTTCCTCATTGGCAATGGAAGAGACAAATGATTCCATTTCAAAAATTTTACGTTAATGAGATGAAACAAAGTTTCCTAATTTCTGCTCTCCTTCAGATATCTAAAAAAAGAAACATATTAATTATGTTTGATAAAGCCATTATTCTACTGTTGAAAGCAATATTCGAAAACAACTTTTAAAAACCTTAAGCCAGTTCTGGCTTCTGTCTCGTTAGAGGATCTGAGAAAAGTCACACAAACAATCATTTTTTAAGTCCACTTTTGTATGAAAAGTAATACTGAATATATATAAATATAGAAATCAATAAAAGTGGTTTTAATTAGGTGGGATTATTACAGTTCAGAAACACTATTATAAATTGATGCAAAGTTACAGGGGCATGTTTCTTTTGTGGTGGTGCATCAGGCAGTCCTTAACACTTATTTACCTGACAACATTAAGTAACAATTCAATATTGTCATTTTGGAAGTAAAAAAAGAGGAATAAAAAAACTGTTTTTAGTACTGTCTTATACATTAGCCACAGATAACAGTTAAGTGGGATCATTGAAACCTTATTGGAAATAACAGAGCCGAGCTCTGAGTAACCACGTAAAGGTTTTAAGGATAAACCAGAAGCAAGAACCTGTGACCATAAAAAAAAAAAAAAAAAACCTTTCACTAGTTTTTATACTGTTATTCCAAACTTTTTTAATTGAATTGATAAGAAAAAAAAAGGCATAAAAACGCACACAAATTAAAAGGTTCACTGAGCTATTTTTTTGATATTTTGTACCGGGAACCCAAGACGAGATTCCAATCTCTCTTCGGTTGGGTTCACGCAGTACTCAATAGCTCAGTGGAACCAAAAGGAGGAGGAGAGATAGGAATCTCCAAACAGTCCGTCTTGGATTCCCGGTACAAAATAGCTCCAAAAATAGCTCAGTGAACTTTGTGTGCTGTTTTTTTTCCTTATCATATTGTCTTCAACGCACGTTGAATTGCAAAGATTTTTGACAAAACATTAAAAAACAATATATTACGTTCAAGCTTCCTAATTTTTTAAATTCAGTCGCGCCCCGATTTAACGAACCCCTATTTACCAAATTTCGCGATTTAAAGAAATTTTCTGTTTCCCTTATTAAAATGACGGCAAAAACCACTATTGAACGAATTATTTCAACAGCCGAAAAAAAAAAATTTTTTGTTAGTTTGTGTAAACATACCTAATGCAGCAGGATATAAATGACGCTGTATTTTCTTCTCTCCATAAAGTCGAAAAAGAACTTTTTGGAATCAGGAATCAAGGAAATTGTCAAACTCAGTACATACCTTAAAATTTCAAATAACATTAAGTTAAGTGCGTAATTATTCGCTGTATTTTTAGCTGCTGAATAAAAAGTGTAATTGCTAATTATGGATATTTTTTGTAGTCGCTTATTCGGGTTGTTCCGTAATGTAAGTACAGAATTTTTTTTATTTTTTGTTTTGGGCCCCGATATTACGAATAACCCCCGATTTAACGAATAACATTTTCGGTCCAGATGAATTTGTTAAATCGGTGTCCGACTGTGTTTCAAATTCAATTAAACAGTATAATTTTTATATAACTTACCTTAGCTGCAGGCCATGCGATTGGCGATGTCGCTAAGACACTGGCCTCTCCCCTCTGAGTACCGAAGTTCGGTTCTCATGTGGGTTTCGTTGATGGTGGTGATCCGTGCTGGGCAGGTTTTCCCGGGGTTCTCCCGTTTCCCCTGCATTTCTCACACCATCCTTCTCAGTCTTTCTTTCCGTCTGTCCATATTTCCGTGGGATAGCACAATAGATCTTTCAGGTCGCAGTGCTTGGCTGTCAAGCCACCCACGCTCACCACATTACATTACATTACATTACATTAGCTGCAATCATCTTCCTTGTGTTATTCACTTCTTGAGCTTGGTTCTGTAAATGGCTACCAGTAGTTTCAACCTATGATTGAAACTACTGCATTTTGAAAGGCATCCTGTCGACTTATTGTACCGTCCTGCAAAATAAAAAAAAAGAATGCAAAAAATAATGAATAAAAAAAAGCTAATCATATTTACCTTTTCATTTGAAGGAAATGAGTTGACAAGTCTCAAACAGGTTGGGCCCAAATACCAAAACTGATTAGTGAGAGGTGAAGGAACACCTTCTGGACCAGAGCCGGCACTAGGAGGGTGCGGGGCCTCGGGCGAGATGAATTTTGCGGGGCCCTTGCCAATCCTATTTTAACAACCCCCCCCCCCCAAAAAAAAAAGCGACAATCCTATTTTATCCTTTTTTTCTAACCAGGCGCGGGGCCCCCAGAACACCAGGCGCTGGGCTTGGGGCGGTCGCCCCATTCACCCCCCCCCTAACGCCGGCTCTGTCTGGACACACTTAAAATGATTAATACAAGTATTAATAATGTTGTTGCTCCTTAAGTTTGTACCACTGAAACGGAATAGGAAGAATGTTTCAATTCTATGAGTCCTATTAATTAGGATAATTATTTCTGTTCTTTAATCACACTTTAATTTCACACTTGGAGGCAATGAAAGTTACTCATAATAAAACTCAAATACAGGAAGGCATCCTTTCTTATGGAAATAACATTCACTTTGGAATTCATGCCCATTCAAATACAAATTGAATCCATCAGAGGAAAATCCAAAACCATTGTGCGATGGATTAAACCCTTCATTATAGTTTTTATTAAACTATACATACTATTTAATATTAAACTCTTAAATATTTATAAAACTAGATTTAAGATACCAGCGTCAGTCAATAGATAATGCCCCCTTTTTTTTCCTTTTAATTGTCAAGAAATTCAAATGCAATTACATAGCTTGATTTAAAGAATTTTTCTTTTTCCCTTATTAAAATGACGGCAAAAACCTCTATTTAATGAATTATTTCAATATCCGAAAAAAAATTTTTTTTTGTTAGTTTGGGTAAACATACCTAATGCAGCAGGATATAAATGACGCTGTATTTTCTTCTCTCCATGAAGTCGAGAAAGAACTTTCTCGAGTCAGGAATCAAGGAAATTGTCAAACTCAGTAGGCCTACATACTGTAAAATTTCAAATTACAGCAACTAAGTGCATAATTATTTACTGATTTTTCTTTGTTGTCATAAATGTAGTCAGGCTTATTGTTCACATTATTCCAAAAAAGAAGGCTTGAGAAAGCAAAAATGATTATAATTTTTGCGAAATATTGCCAAATAAAATGAAGGAGTATTTTATGAAGTCTAATGTTCGTTATATATTAAAACTACAGATTTACAAATCTACAAATTTACAAAGATCGTACAACTTTTGCCTATTAATAGGAGGATTGTAAATTACTGTTTCCTTTCAAAACATAATCTCAGTGGTAACGGCATTTTTTAAAACGGCTTTCATTTGTGTTGTAATGAGAAAGAAGTTACAATGCTGTTATCATTTCTGTTTCATTCTAACTTATGTTCAATTTTACATTTTTTGTTTAAAATTTGACTCTTGTAATTTGTCAAATTAATAGAACTTTCAGCTTCATTGAATGTTGAAAATACTGAATGAACTTAATTGCATTTGACGGACAGTTGACCGATATCTGAATAAAGTTTAATTATGTTGCCAGCTTTGTGGATAGCAACTGTTGAAGGCATCCCACTAGCATTATAAAGCCTCAGCTAGGTGAGTTTAGATGCATTTATCTTTAATTATATAGTTGGAAAGACCTTTAAGAAAGAAATTCATCCTCAGGAAAATATAATATCATATTAAAATACAGCAAATTTTAATTATGTCAACTATAAGATTATTATCAATTATAAGAATTTGAATGGAAAAACAAGATGAACAGTTGACTTGTGTATAAGACGCTCTTTGTCACAAGAAACACTAGCTAAATTTTGCAATGAATATCAGAAGTGTAAAGAAATATTCTGGTTTGATTTCTCTTTTACAAGAAGCTAGGATTTTGTTTTATTAATACTAAATTCAAATAAACGAAGCCCATCCAGGAGTTTTAGATTACAATGTAACCTCAATATTGCTATAGAATTCGTTACAGGAGACTGTTCGAATTGGGATTTGTACAAATGCTGAATCAATTTTTCCCGTAAGAAATAATGTACGAGTAAATTGGATTATTCTGTTTCAGACCCCAATGATTGCACCTAAAGGTTTACGAGACAATGACTGACATCTAAAAGGTTAATAAACACTGACATGATAGCTAAAACGTTAAGAGCAAAGAGCTAAGACCTGACAGTTAAAACGTTAAGAGAGACAAAAAGGTTGAAAGACACTGACTGACACAAAAACGTTAGGAGACACTGACTGACACAAAAACGTTTGGAGACACTGACTGACACTAAAACGTTAGGAGACACTGACTGACGCTAAAACGTTAGGAGACACTGACAGACACTAAAACGTTAGGAGACCCTGACTGACACTAAAACGTTAAGAAATACTGACTGACACAACAACATTTATAGAACCTAAAGCGTTAAGAGACACTGACCTGACAGCTAAAACGTTAAGAGACACTGAAACGTTAGGAGATACTGACTTACACAAAATGCTGACCTGACAGCTAAAACGTTAAGAGACACTGATACGTTACGAGACACTGACTTCCACAAAAACAATAAGAGACACTGACTGACACAAAAACGTTAGAAGACACTAACTAACCCTAAAACGTTAAGACATACTGACTGAAACAACAACATTAATAGACACCAAAAGGGTTAAGAGACATTGACTGAGACATAAAGGGTTAAGAGATACTGACTGACATCTAAAAGATTAATAAACACTGATCTGATAGCTGAAACGTTAAGAGACATCTAAAAGGTTAAAAGACACTGACTGACACCTAAAGAGTTAGGAGACACTGACTGACACCTAAAGGGTTAAGAGACACTGACCTGACAGCTAAAGTGTTAAGAGACACAGAAACGTTAAAAGACACTGACTGACACAAAAACGTTAGGAGACACTAACTGACACAAAAACGTAAGAAAACACTGACTGACACAACAATGTTGATAAACATTGACTGACATAAAAACGCTAAGAGACACTGACTGACACCTAAAAGGTTAAGAAACACTGACTGACATCTAAAAGGTTAGTAAATACAGACTGACACCTAAGGTTTAAGAGACACTGACTGACACCTAAAAGGTTAATAAAGAATGACCTGACAGCTAAAATTTTAAGAGACACAAAAACGTTGAAAGACACTGAATGACACAAAAACGTTCTGACACCTAAAGGGTTACGAGACACTGACTGACATCTCAATGGTTAATAAAAACTAACCTGATAGCTAAAATGTTAAAGGCTAAAAGCTAAGACCTGACAGCTAAAACGTTAAGAGTGACAAAAAGGTTAAAAGACACTGACTGACACAAAAACGTTAGGAGACACTGACTGACACAAAAACGTTAGGAGACACTGACTGACACAAGCCACCTAATGATCCATCGTCCTATCGGCCAATTTGCCTGTTGGATACGGCAGGTAAGGTATTGGAGAGGATTATTTACAATCGACTGGAGGCATTCAGTGAAGGAGCGCATGGTCTCTCAGAAAACCAGTACGGTTTCAGGAAATCAAGATCTACAATAGACGCTGTAAGGGTTGTTGTTGATTTGGCTCGAGAGGCCATTGAGGGCAAACGCTGGAAGGGAGGAGTAAAACAGTACTGTGCCATAATAACGTTGGATGTGAAGAATGCGTTCAATTCGGCAAACTGGAACTGCATCTTGAACACTTTGAGTTCAATGAAGGCTCCAGCGTACATCAGGAAAATAATTGCGAGTTACTTCACTGATCGTATCCTAATGTATAATACCGAAGTCGGACTGAAGACCTACAACATCACTGGCGG
>JAFIDM010010832.1:0-14087 GCA_023159025.1 Thereuonema tuberculata | reverse complement strand
GGGGTAGGGCTAGCTCATGGTCCAAAGTTGACCGTTGTCCTTTCTTCAATTTACTAGCTTTACCCTGATGTTGTCGGGTAGGGCTAGCTCATGGTCCAAAGTTGACCGTTGGAGATAAAAGAAGATAAACAGAAAGAAATCTTCGATAAATTATCTTTCATTGACATGCTTTCGTTAAAATGGATTCTACGAAAAAATAAAATGAGATTAATAATATATTTTGAAATTAAATACCTATAAATAAAATATATACAAACAGTTTTGAAATTATTAATTATTTTTAATTACTAAAGCTTGGTGTTTTGTAACTAAAAAGAAAAGCTTAGATTTAAGCATAAATTTATGAATTAAATTAAAAATGTCTTTCCCAAAAAAAAAGAAATACTTCATACTGATAAATCGGCGTTGACCATCCATGTTTCTTTAATCTTTTCGTAAATATTAATTATTATGCAATAATTAATGTTTTGTAAATTACCCTAATTATATTATTAAGGTGAAATAATTAAATAAAACAAACTTACTAACAAAATATTTACTAACAAACTTACTAACAAACGAGTGAATATGTTTAATTATTTAATCTATTTCCTGACAGCGCCACCTATCGGCACATTTTGGAACTATTTATTCCTTCGCCAAACAAAATTCCATTACCCCACGATTGTTCTGGCAAATATCAAGTAAATCTGACCGGTAGTTTTAAAGTTAGGGCGTTTTGAAATCGCAACTTTAATTATAAGCACCCTGTATTTGTGTAGAGGATAAGTGGACACGACTTTTAAAAATATTGATAAATATTATGTAAAAAAATGGCTGTTGAAGTGAACGCTGCGCTGTAGCCAATTCAGTTTTTTTTTTTCTTCTTAATAACTTTTTATTTTATGTTGTTTAATTTAAGTACCAGTAGTCATAAAGAAGTTTCAACAGAATTTTTAAATTTTTCCCATTTGTTCCTGATGACTTCGTTACTTCAAATATACAACAGAACTAAATCAAAAGAATTGGCGAGATTCCTATAAAATAGATTAATACGAAAATTACTAATGTAATTTGCGTTGTTTAAGAAACATCTAGAAAAATATCGGAACGATTCAACCTATGGGCAGGTTTTTTTTAACTGCGATATTGGTAGGAAACGGGAGGTTTAAATAGTTTTGGATGAAATTAGATAATTCGCTATTAACTCTGGAAGAATTGGCGATGTGCCAAGACTCCTGCAATATAAGGGAGAAAAAATGAATTGCCATGGTCTATTTGAATTTGCTCAAAGTTAGGAGCGTTGGGAGTTGTTGTATTGTTTTGATATATTATAAATTTGTATTGATCCTTATTCCTATTATTTGTTTTGTGCTGTTTCAATCTTTTTTGCAAAGATTGAGTCGTGTAACCAATATATTTTTTATTACAGCCGGAACATGAGATGACGTAAACTATTTTATTTTTAGTTTGAATATTCGTTTTATTGTTAGATTTGGGATAATTCATTTTTATTGTTGGCGTTAGCCAGTATTTTTATTGTTGATAACCCGGATGTCGTGTTTTTAAAAGTTGTTTGATATTGCAATTAATTCCTTGTATGTAAGGAATAACTGCATAATTGTGGAGCTTTTGTGCATTTAAGCTATGGGTTTTAGGTTTAAAATGTTTTGCTTTGTTGTAACTTATCAATGAACTTAATAGGATACTTATATCGAGTGAAAAGGACAAACACAAGCCTGCATAGGGACATGGCCTAATAATGAAAGTGATCCATTTGAGGTCAGAAATAGATTAAGCGGTCTTAATAAAGAATAATGTCTATGGGCCCACGGCTCCAGCTCTTACCGTTTTGTAGATAATGCCCATGTCAAGGTACAAACTTTGATTGCAAATTGCTTGGCCATCGTAGTAGATAGAACTCTAGTTTTTGTTTGCATTCATCTGCCCTGGAGATACTGGTTCTAACAGTATGCCACATGTCCCTCCAACTACCCCAGAACCACGTGATCTGAACATGACAACTGGTTATGTGCCTGTAAGTCAAGATTTTGGGGTAGGTACCTCTTAGGTTTATACTTGGTGTAATGGTATATATTGAGGTGTATATGCAGGCCAAGTTTGAAGTACGTACCGTTTTCCTAAATTTGTATATTTGTCAAGTGAAGTTTTAACTTTGAAGTCGAATTTAAGGGTGAAACCCATTGGTGCTAGAGGATAAAATGATCCTCTTTTAGAATACTATCGATTGGGTGAGTCCAATTGTCCACGCTTATTTTGTCTCGCTATTATTTGGTCACTTTCACTATTAGGCCATGTCCCTATTGTAACGTTGAAATTTGAGCGCTTTTAGCGATAGCTTAGAGACGATTTTTAATTTAACTTTGTGAAATAAAAGTGTTTGATTAAATAATTATTTTAGTAAATTTTAAGATATTTTAATAGGTGGATAATTTAAATCAAGAATTTGTTATTCATATATTTTGTGTGTGAATTTATATTTACTCTTTTGTAAGTTGGATTTATTGTGATTTTCTATTTTATTTGTATCTGTGTGAGAAAGTAATGAGGAGAAAGAATCCGTGAGAAAGAGTCGTTGACCCTTGACCTATGCACGTGATCTCTGGCAACAAAGTTGCGGGTTTCTCAGCCATAGTGGCGGGGGGCAAAACGGTGGGAGTAATAGCTCATGTGATCGATTAATGGAATATTATTGGTTGATTTTTGTTTTGGCGGGAAGAGAGGCAATGGAGAGTATGTGCTTCTAGATTCAGACAGAGTTCCGTGCCGCAGTTCAGAGAGAGAGCAGTTGTGATATAGTGTGTTCTCGAACTTAGTAAATCGTTGACGTCGGAGCAGTATTGTCAACGAACAGTCAATATGTAATCCGCAGGATTATTCTAGACTCCGTTTAGAACTGAACTGTTGTTATATATCCACAAACTTTAATTTTCATCAAAACACGTCGGAGAACTAGCGAACTAATGCGACAGGTGCGGGAGCTCGCACTGTGATTACGTGTATTCGTGTGTGGACTTCTCAACTCGCAATCTACGGGAGGAGGTTGGATCAAAGACGATTGGACGAAACCAAGACGCTGAAAGTATGTACTCTTTAAATAACCGTTCCGTTATCTCCGAAATACAATTTATACTTCGTGTAAATCCGCCCGTTTTAAGTGAAAGGTATTCGGGCCTGTATCGAAGTCCAACGTGGGGACAATCAAGTCATAGGGCGGAAAATACAAGTCAAGAAAGGGTAAGAAGAAAAACCCGGCAGACTTCGTTGACCGTCCTATCCGAAGAGGAATTTCGGCAAGACTACGTCAAAGGCAATGTTGAGCGGGGAACCGACGAGAAGGAACCCGGTCAAACGCTACGCCACCCACGCAACGTCCAAGGAACGATGGAAGAGTCAAGCTACGCCGAAGTGTCTAATTGTGCGCGTGATCGCAAGTGCCGTCGATAAGAAGCCAAGTGATCAATTAATATGTGGGTTGTGCTCCGAGAACACCGGCAGATAATCTGTTGTGTAACAACACACGAAACGAACAGTAAGTGAGGGTTCCCGTAGACTAATTTTCGCCGTTTGTTTTGGACCATTTGTTTCATATATTCCTTTTATCAGAAAACTATTCAGCTTCCGCTAATGTGTTAGTTCAGTCTAAAGGTTGATTAATCTTTAAAATAATGTGTTTGTTGAAAGTAACTTTTGGACAATTTATTATACTAAGTAAAAGCTGACGAAAAAGACTTTAAAGCTGATTTTAAGTTGGTAAAAGGAGAGTTTAAAATGTCGCCCCGACGTTATGTTTTGTAAACTTAATTTGAACATTATCTTTTGTTAAAATAAAGATAGGAAATCTCATGTATTCCTTATATTGTATTTTAGAAATATAAGAATTTGATTATTTGATTTTACTGAGTGATTTATGCGGGAAGGATTATTTTTATTTGAAAGGTACCTGAGGGGAAATTATCATAAGTGGGATTATGAGGCTTTTCTGTGTGTTATTAATTATTATATTATTATGAATAAAAGATGTTTACTTTGTTTGATATTATATTGTGTGTTAACCATTTTATTATATTTAACTATTAGTAATTAACCAGTTTCATTGGTTAAGTATTATCTAAGTATTTGTTCACTATTTAGAATTCATACAAAGTAATTTCAGTTAACGTTAAGTTGAATTAAAGTTATTCTAATATAAGATATGTTATAGAATAGGAGGCTAATCCGGTTAGATCAGAAACAGCTGATCGGGTGTTGGCGCTAACCAGGGCCCAGCGGCGTCGGAACAAACACCCAAGTTTGATCGATTTATCTGATTCGGAAAGGATAGATAAGGAGTTTTAATTTTTTAGTTAGTTCTTTTGGTAGCAGAGCTATTTATTTTATTTTATTTACCTTAATTTATTATTTTTGTTTTATGTAACGAGTAAGGCAAAGGCAAAAAACCTAAATAATATTTTTTCGTTACACTATGCAGACTTTAGGTTTCTCTATACCAACTTAGGAAACGGCTACGAACTTCAAACTTGGCATGCATATACAACTCAATACATATCATTGTACCGTGGATAAACCTAAGAGGTACCTACCCCAAAATCTTGACTAATGGACTCGTAACCAGGAGTCCATGTCCAGGTCACGTGGTTCTGGAGTAGTTGGGGGGGGGGTCATGTGGCATACTGTTAGAACCAGTATCTCCAGGGCAGATGAATGCAACAAAAGCAAAAGCTCTACCTACTACGATGGCCTAGCAATTTGCAATTAAAATTGTACCTTGACATGGGCATTCTCTACGAAACGATATGAGCTGGAGACGTGGGCTCATATACATTATTCCTTATTAAGACCCCCTTAATCTATTTGTGATCTCAAATGGATCACTTTCACTATTAGGTCATGTTCCTAAGCAGGCTTGCGGTTGTGCTTTGATATAGATAATTTATTTCCAAATTCAGCAGCTCCTTGGATGTGGATAGTTTAAAAGCTCTGTGAAAGTAATTAAATAGAATATTAGCTTTAATGTGGTTCGGGATGTTGGTAGCCAATAAATTATTGGCATGAGTGGGTTTCTTGTAAGCAGATATTTGTAACTCATTACTGTTTCAAGTTATTTGGCAATCTAAAAAAAAAGGAGTGTGTTAAAGATACTTCATCACTCATAACAATATATATATATTTAATGTGCTAAAGCAAATTTTCGGAAAAAATAGTACGTCTTTCCTTTGTCAAGCTATTTCCTTTGTCCTAGCTGCAAAAAACATACACATATACATCTCGTATATTTTCCGATCTCGATATTAATTTGTTAAATAAATATTTTTTTTTTATGCTATGTATGCAAGGGTTCCGGAGCAAAGCAACGGTACCCGGCTAGTTATAAGTGAGAATCATGTAGAACAACTTATTTTTTATTTAGAAATTAGGGTAATGAGGATTTGTTATATTAAACAATTAGAAGAAAATTAAGTATTAATGATTTTTGGATATATCATTTTGTAGTTCTAGATGGTCGGGTAAAATTAAACCGACTTCACAGGGAAGTTGCTTGATTTTTATTTCAATCGCCTTTTAGTATAGTCTACAAATGATCTGTTTATAAAATACTCTTTTTGGGTTTAAAAATTGCGTTGAATATACAGATTCAAGATGCTGTAAATTTATTATTAATGAATAATTTTTGCTTTGAAGATAATATTCAATGTAGGAGATGTTAACATATAAAAATGAAATATGACAAAGGTACATGTTCATTTTCTTTATGTCTTTTTTCATGAACTTTATTGTTTGTAAAAAATTAAATAGATCTCAAAGGAAAATTCAGATAATTAAGAGATTGGAAATTGCAGATTTTCATGAAATAAAAATTATCACTATACTACACTGAATGCTCAATTGAAAGTGGACATCTGCCGTAGTGGAACAACCCATGCAAATTCGAAAAGTAATTTCAATATATTCGTTATAAAACAACACGGTCATGTGTAGTTGGAGTCATTCGGTGTCTAACCACTTGCTGAGGTAAAATGCCACCATTAAAGCAACTGAGTGGTTTTCAATGTGGAGTCGTCGGAGGCAGCCATACTAGTGGCCCGAGTGTGCGAGCCATAGGAGCGATACTGAACCTGCCAAAGTCGACAGTGGGTGCTATTATCACTAAGTGGAAACGTGAAGGAGTGGAAACACGACGTCATGGAGGTGTCCGAGACCGAATGTTGACCGAAAGAGACCAGAGGTCCCTGAAGCGGTTGTATGGCAGAACAGTGCTGTTCAGCGGAAAAACGGCGGCAGGACTTTCAGCAGGCAACGGGAACAACTGTTAGTACCGTGACGATTCGTCGGAAGTTCCATGCCTTAGGTACACCGGTCGGGCTGCTGCTCACAAGCCTAACATCACCCTGTAAACGCCTAGCGTCGTGTGGCCTGGTGCAAAGAGCGACAGTCTTGGTCGATAGAGCATTATGTGGAGCGACGAATCACATGCCTCTACCGATCGGATGAGCGCATCTGGGTTTGGCGTTTGCCAGGGGAGCGGCTGCTACCTGAGTGTGAAATCCCTACAGTAAAGTTTGGCGGTGGTAGTGTGATGGTGTGGTCATGTTTCTCCTGGTTTGGACGTGGTACATTGATTGTGATCGATGGGAACATGGCATCCACACAGTATCTGGACGTTCTAACAATTCCATGCTTTCTACGTTGTCGTCACTGTTCGGTGAAAGGCCATTTGTGTTCCAGCACGAGAATGCGCCGTGCCATAAGGCCCAAGTTGTCAACGCCTGGTTTCTGGAGAATAATGTTCAGGAACTTCAGTGGCCCGCCCAGAGTCCGGACCTCTACCATATTGAACATCTATAGGATGAATTGGAACGCCGGATTCATGGCCGTCCGATGCGATCGAAAATACGCATCCAACTTGTGCAGTCTTTGAAGGAGGAGTGGACAAAAATATTGGTTGCATGCTATCAGAAACTGGTGGAGAGCATGCCACGGCGTGTGGATGCTGCGCTTAGGGTAAAAGGCCATAGTACGCGCTATTAGACACTGTAAATAAAGCGTCTTTTCCATATCATAGGTGTTTACTTTCAATTGAGCAGATATTGTATATTTTAGGGATGATTCGGAGAAAATAAAGAAGTATTATGTAGCACCATTTTCAGTTATTTTTCAGCTGGTTAATAAGTTATTAAATATTCTATCAAATACTAAGGATATGATTCTGCTTTGCGTTCGATTGAGTAGTATGTAAATTGGAATGTGCAACATGTCATAAACAGTATATTGGAATGTCGCAACATTCTGTTTAAAAGGGCAATAACTCTAATTATATTTGTAATTGGATATAGATGAAAATTCTTTCTAAAGATAATAACAGATATCGTTTTAAAATGAAAGAAGCTCTCATAGAGATTAAGGAATTTAACAATCAACTACTGTATTAAATAGCAATTCCCTGATTTAGGCCAGTCAATAAAAACATCCAACATCGCAAACGTGCATGTATCTACGATTTTTTTATATGTTGTTAAGACCCCTGAGAGTTGTTTATACCCAAGTTTGCAACCCTGAAAACCCTGTGCTACTCCCTTGGTGTTCGAAAAACTGCGAGATTCTGGCACTTGTTTCAGGTTTTGCGAAAACAAATACCGTAAGGAAGCGTTTTTCGGATATCTTCACAGTATACTTTTGTAAAGCAAACTAAATTTGCTACAATTTGAGCCCAACCAGAGCTCCCGAGGTCCATTGGTTGCCGAGATACAGCCAGTCAAAAATGGTCAATTGTTTCCAAAAAGTGAAAAGTTATCGGGAGGGTCATTTTCCAAGACACATACCGGCTAAACGAATTGTCCTACAGAAAAGTCATGAATTTGTAGAGAATTGAATTAGCTTCAAGTTGATTCCAAAGTCGTGCCTTTAGGCCTCATAGTTTTCTCAAAACCTAAAAAATAGTAAAACATCCGATTTTGTGAAAAATGATGAAAACATGGTACTGAAATATGTTGGTATGGATTTCGTTACAAAAAGTTAGGCCATTCAATATCGACACAAAAAAAAGGCAAACATCGCAAACCTACGATTTTTTAATATGTTGTTAGTACCCCTGAGTTTGCAACCCTGAAACCCTGTGCTACTCCCGTGGTGCTCGAAAAACTGCGAAATTCTGGCACTTGTTTCAGTTTATTCGAATTTAATGTTTGAGATGTAAAATGTGGCTGGAAGTAAACATAGATACAAAATCATACATTGAAATATAACACAATACATGAATACATACTGAATATATAATAACCCCGGAATAAAGATGAGTCCCGCTAAGGTACTCCACAAATCTAACGATAATATGGGCGAGTAACGCTACGCGTCTCCTTATTCTGTGGCTCTCGGAATTATTTGTAGCCGTGTAAGTGAGACCGAAAACTGTGTGCAATGCCTATGTGAAAAAGGGATAGCATGAAAAAGGTTACAAAATTTTTGTACTGGTGCCCTTCTATACAAATCGTTTGTGCCAGGTCCCTGGCAGTCGGATCTGTTGTTTAGTGAATAAAAACCTCGGAAGCGGGAGGAGCACTAAATCAGCGGAATGCCTGCGACGCTCTGCTTCTCTCTCCAGCAACACCCATCAAAGTTCCCCAAGCAAAACCGCTCTCAAATGAATGTAACAAACGTCAACTGATCACCATGATGCGTAACCTACCAGATTCAGAGAGGCTGGGTATCGAGGTACATGAATCTCAAGAGGATGCCGATGCTGATATAGTGACCCTGCCCTCTCCAAGAGCTCATCGTTCGACCAAGCTTTCATCATTGGGGAGGACGTCGACCTACTGGTCCTCCGCAACGGCTTAAGCTGTGAACAGACGAACGTGTACTTCCAGAAAGGCGGCAGAGATAGGTCCAATATCCAGCAAATTCCTTCACGTGTGGAGAAATGCAGGGTCCAGGAGAGATGGTTGTGTTCCTGCATGCCATCAGTGGGTGTGACACCACCTCTGCCCTTTTCTGGCAAGGCAAGATGAAGTGGTGCAATGTCCTCAAACAAAACCCCCACTGGATAGACCTCGCCAGCATTTTCCTTGATCCAAATTCCAGCCAGGAAGACTTAGGAAATGCTCGCGAGAAGATCTTGATGAACCTCTACAAAGGAGATGAGGAAACGCTGAACACCTTGCGATACTCAGCATTTGTAAAATCGGCAGCAACGGCCAAAGTCAACCTTGCCCGCCTCCCCCTCCCCCCGCCACAGAGGCAATATCATTCTTGGAGGACCTACCACCAGGTGCAAAATGGTTGGGGGTCGACAAAAACCCATGTGACTGGGGATAAACCCCGAGCGAACAACGTTTCATGCCCTCCACAACTTGCGCAGAGCCCGCTCCTCAGACCCTGCTTAGATGGCTTGCAAATGCAAGAAAGGGTGTTTATGGTCGTGCACTTGCAGAAAGGCAGGGCTCAAGTGCACTATACTATGCTCCTTTTGCCAAGGGCAAAGTTGCACAAATGTCACCCCGATCGTTCTGGACGAGGAGGACGAGGATATAGACGACCCAACACCATATGACGACCCGCCTCCACCTCCAGGAAAACGTCGTCCCTCACCCTCTGATCCACACTGGATGAGACCCGGCCTTTCCAAAAGGGCGAAGTTCTGAACTACTGCAGTGTTTATGCTTGACTATGTAAATAGTATTTTCTTGTTTACATTTATGTTTACGTTGTTAATTTAAATTTACGTTTATTTGTTTACTGTATGTTTCTTTGAAGCCATATGTTACATCTAAAATGCTAAATTCACATTCTTGCACGTTT
Organism: Thereuonema tuberculata; assembly: GCA_023159025.1. Taxonomy (NCBI): domain Eukaryota; kingdom Metazoa; phylum Arthropoda; class Chilopoda; order Scutigeromorpha; family Scutigeridae; genus Thereuonema; species Thereuonema tuberculata. Next base: position 4,292 of record JAFIDM010010832.1, on the reverse strand, counting down.
TTTTTTAACGAAATCCATGCCAACATTATTCAGTAACATGTTTTCATCATTTTCACAAAATCCGATGAAAACTATTTTTCGTTTTTACTATTTTTTGGTTTTTGAGGAAACTATGAGGCCTAAAGGCACGATTTTGGAATCAACTTTAAGCTAATTCAATTCTCTGAAAATTCATCTCATGACTTTTCTGTAGGACCATTTGTTTAGCTGGTACGTGTCTTGGAAAATGACCCTCCCGATAACTTTTCAGTTTTTTGGAAACAATTGGCCATTTTTGACTGGCTGTATCTCGGCAACCAATGGACCTAGGGAGCTCGGGTTGGGCTCAAATTGTAGCAAATTTAGTTTACTTTACAAAAGTATACCGAAAAGATACCCGAAAAACGCTTTTTCACGGTAGTTTTTTCGCAAAACCTGAAACAAGTGCCAGAATCTCGCAGTTTTTCGAACACCACGGGAGTAGCACAGGGTTTTCAGGGTTACAAACTTGGATATAAACTACTCTCAGGGGTCCTAACAACATATAAAAAAATCGTAGATACATTCGGGTTTGCGATGTTTGCCTTTTTTTGTGTCGATATTGACTGGCCTAATTCCGGAAATTACAAATTTACTAAATACTGATTTGTTAGAATTTGGTTCTTGATGCTATTGTCGTAATGGCAAGAATCTGTTGATAGTGAAATGCATATATCGTTGTCTACATTTACATGACTATTGTATTTGAGATTTTGTTATTCTCTATTTATTCTCTATGAAAATGGATAATATATCAAACATGTTTAGGGGGAGTTTATTAAAAGTTTGTGATGATTGACCCATTTTGTCAATCATATGTTATTATTAAAGATCTACACTTGCCATCCTTTTGTAACAGGGAAATGCTTGGAGTTGCCGCCAAAATCTTTCCAGCTCGACTCTGATTGGCTAACGATCTACCAATCATACGCACTGTTCGTATTTCTGCTAACGTGTGATCGGTTTAAAGTGACAAGCAATGATAGGAACACTTGACTGGAAGCATTGACTATTTCAGTGAAGCAAAACAATGACGAAAAATAGGACCGTGTGATTTGGCCATACGAAAACGTCTATTGGTGGTACCGTATTATGCACTTTACCCCAAAATAGTTTTATTCTTTGTGACAGAACTACTTAATATGTAAGAAGGTGTTTAATCAAAATGAGATTAAATGGTTTCAACACTTTCTTACCGGTGAATTTAAGAATATATTGAGTTTTTCTTTTCTCATTAACTTCTAAAATAACATTGTTTTTAATACATTTGAACTTGAAACCAGTTTTTTTTCAGTAAATTCAAAAGAAAACATTTATTTAAATATTTATTTAAATTGGATTTATTTAAAACAAGTATATCTTAAAATGGACAAAAGCTAAATTTCAATATTTTAGATACGTAGATGATATTTTGATTCTGTGAGAGGGCACTAATCGGCAATTTAAACTTTTTTTCAATTTTGTAAATTCTGTAGAACCAAATTTAAATTTCACTTATCAGGAAGAAAAAGATGGAAAATTATCTTTCCTAGACACATTATTAATCAACAGTAATAATACTATCAGTTATGAATATTACCAAAAGCCTTACCAAAGTAAGCATATGTTAAATTTTGAGTCAAATCATAGAATTTCGACTAAGAAAGAGATAGTTTTCAATAATTTAAAAAGGAAAACTGCTTACACTGAGGACAAAAGTTTGTGGAAAGGGAAAATTAATAATCTGAAAGAAAAATTAGAAATGAATGGCTATCTACGAGGTTTTGTTAAATCATGTATTGATAGATTTTTTCGAACAAGGAAAATCAAGAAAGTAGAGCATGTAAACAGTAATAAAGTCACAAATTACAAATTAATCAGGCTTCCTATTGGATTTGAAATTGATAGGTATGTAAAAAACGTTTTGGAAGAAAACAAAATTAAAATAGTATTTTATAAGGGAAACTTATTATTCAAAAAAAGAAGGCAGGAAAAAATCAACAAATTGCACAAAATGGGAGTAATAAATACATTGAAATGTAGAGACTGTGGGGGGTTATATATTGGAAGTTCTGGAAGAGCATTTAAGGAACGGTTAACGGAGCATACTAATGTATGTAGAGACAATCATCCAGAACTGTCAGATTGGGCATTTCATTCAATAAATTTGGCACATAATCCGGATCCTATTATCGATATTATATACATATCCCAAGATGAGGCAGAAAGGTTCATTTTGGAATCGGGTTTTATCAATCTGACAGATTGTCTTAACAAAATTAAAGCACTTAAAATGAATCCAATTTCATTCAGTTTTTTTGAAAAAATTATAAAGAATAATAAAATTTTGAAACAAAAATTAGGATTGAAATAAAATTTTGAAAAGAAATAAATTGCTTCTATAAGCATTTAGTAAAGGTCTTTTGGGAATTTGGGATTTTTTTTGGGATTATTTTGTTAAATTTATGTTGTTGTTAAAGAAAGTCGGTGATTGTTAGATGTTTTAAGATGAATGTAATTGTTATTCACGTGTTTGATATAAGTTGTATAAATGTATTTTGTTAAGGAAAGGTTGTGATTGTTGTTCACGAAAGTTTGTATCATGATTGTTTATGATTGGAATTCTGTTTTAAAAATGTTAGAGAAAATGTTAGTTTCTCTACATTTTTCTGTAGTCTCCGTGAAGAAGATTCCTGCAGAAGGAATTGAAATATTGAGAATTAAAGGATGTAATTAAGGAAGAAGAGGTGTTTATTATGATTTATTTAAATTTTTTTTTCGTTTTAAATTCCTGCTGATATAGGATAACTATAATTTATAGTTATTTATACAAAAAATTTCTGATATTTCTGATAATAGAACAATGTCAAATAATGAACCTAATAAAGTTTTATTTCGGACAGTATTACTTATGTGTTAAATATGTTTCTAATCATTAAAGTTAATCAATATAACAACATGGTTTACAATCATATCCATGAGGAATACAGTTTCAAGCAGGTTAAAGATTTCAGCATTTCCGTATATGAAGTAAGAATAAAAAGGAAACTATAAGTTGTGGCCATTCATTAAATCATTGATGAAAACATTAGTAATGCACTAACTCCGATCCACAGCAATAGAAATGTAAAATGGCTTCTTACGATGCTGTAAATTTACATGGGTCCATTGATTTGTATCATCTACACAGCTATTGACAACGTAATAAAGATTATAAAGGGTAAATTAAACATGGGGAAAATTTGGATTTTGTAACCTTGTTGATATTTTTTTTTTATTTGGTAACAATATTGAAAAGCCATGCTAAGAAGTTACTATGGGAAGTCAGGCTTTGGAAGTCAGGCTTACAAGATTATTGATAAGTGAATAATGTTTCTAAACTAAGAATTGTTTTACATGAAGTGAAGAATAATAATCCATTTGATTTTCTTATGTTCAAGTTCAGGATTACCAAACTTTTAACATCTTAATTAATCGTTTTAAATCTGTTTTTTTTTTCCAGGTGTAAGCCAGTACATCAGACGAAGAATAAACAGTAATTTGTAGGCATTCGAACGAATCTCCACAGTAATCTGACAACACAGAAAAATATTAAAAAATTTTACTAATTCTTCCGAACGTTCAAGGAACATGCCATCTGAAATGCCAAATGAATCTCACAATTATGAATTGGAAGCAAGTGATCGAAGTTTCCTGTCTAATGTCTCAAGATCCCACTTACTCAACAACCCACATAAATGTCAACTATGTGGAAAAACGTTTACTTATAATAGCAGTTTAATTTTTCATGTTAGATCACACAGAGACGAGAAGCCTTATAAATGCAAGATTTACAGAAACTTTTTATTATAATAACGGTTTAACTAATCATATTATATCACACATTGACAAAAATAAATTTAAATGCAGGATTTGTGGAGATACCTTCTCACGCTTATGGATTAATTATATTAGATCGCACACTGGTGAGAAGCCTTTTTCAATACAAAGGTTGTGAAAAAAACTTTCTTAATCTAGAAAATTGACTATTCCTATTAAGTCATTTATTTAATAAAATTTATTAAAATTGTTATATTCAGTTATTTCTTGTTGGAAACCGATTAAAATTTTAGACAGAAGTCTTGTGATAAATCAGTTACAATAACATTTAATAAAACTACATTTTTTTTACTTGCTTTCATGTACTGATTATAATGTAATGCTGTAAAAAAACTTTTGAAAATAGCTATAATATCCTTTTTTATCTTTTTTTTTTCGAAGTAATGTCTTTATGTTAATCACAGCTATTTGTAACT
>JAFIDM010010831.1:0-14092 GCA_023159025.1 Thereuonema tuberculata | reverse complement strand
TAGTTGTGAAGAACTGTGAAGAAAAGACTCAAAAAACGAGAAATCATAATTAACCAAGGTGAAGAAAGCTTAGAAGGTTATCAACAGAGGTTTCAAAAATCTGAAAAATGGTCAAGTTATAATAGTAAAGGGGAAGAAAGTAATTTACAACCAATGAATGGAAAAAAGAAAAAGAATTCCAATAAGGAAAAAGTTAAAAATAACGTTCCAAAGATAATAGCCTGGAATGTGAATGGTTTAATGAATAAGGATAATAGTGATTTAAGGAAAGTGTTAAATGACTTCGATGTAATAATTTTAATTGAAACATGGTTGTTAAAAGCTGAAAATATTGAAAATATTGGTTTAAGTATTAGGTATGAATGGAGTCATAAATTAGCAGATAAACAAAGTAAATTTGGAAGACCAAGTGGGGGCATTAGTTTAGGAATAAATAAGAGCAAGAGTATTAAATTTGTTTTGCAAAAGATTTATGAGGATTGTATTATTGTAAATATTGTGAGTCGAAAAGACCCCTATAAGTTTATTGCAATTTATAATAAAGATATAAATAGACTGTTAAATAAATTAAATGAAAACATTATAGAGGATTTAAAAAATGATGTAAATTTAATTGTTATAGGAGACATGAATGTGCGTGTAGGTAATTTAAATTGTAAATGTATTAATTCTAATTTTGAGGATGATTTATTATCTGAAGATAGAAACTCTTTGGATAAGGTGTGTAATAAAGATGGAAAATTACTTATGGAATGGGCAAGAGAAAATAATTTAGAAATTTTAAATGGAACTATGAAAACAATAATGTAGGAAACTGGACTTATATTGGTAATACAGGATGCTCAGTGATCGACCTATGCTTTGTTAATGAAAAATTCTTACAAAATGATATTTGTTTTGAAGTAGGGGATTGTTGGATATCAGACCATCTGCCAATCTCAATAAGAAATAAAGTATGTAGAAAAAATATAATTGAGAATGTAACAAAGAAATATATATGGGAAGTGAGTTTAATTGGGGAAAATATAAATAAATATCAACAGGTAATTTCAGAAAAATTAAACGATTTAAATTCTATTCATAAAATAAATGCATTTGATGAAAGCTTTACAAAATTATTAAAAGAGGGGGTACATAGTATGAGAGAAAAGAAAGAAAATATAGAAGAAAAGGTATGGCATGATAAAGAACATAAAGATTTAAAAAAGAAGGTAAAAGAACAGTTAAAAAATTTTAAGAGTGAAAATACAATAGAGGAAAGAAAAAAATATATAACATTGAAAAAACAATTTAAAAAAAATGTGCAAAGAGAAAAAAGAATTATGGGAGGAAAACATAAAAGAAAACTTTGATAGGATTAATACGGGTAAGGAATTTTGGGACATGAATAAGAAATACAGAGGTAAATTAAGAAATTGTGACTATAAAAAAGAAGTAGATGATGATGTATTGGAGGATCATTTTATCTCATTATTGGAGGGGGTTAGAGTTGAGAAGACTGAGAAAAGTAATAAAATTGAAAAAGGGAAGGAAAAAGAAATTGAAAATAGGTTAGTGAAGATAGATGAGGAAATAGAACTATTTAATGAAGAAGTCAAACTCACAGAATTAATGTCAGTTTTGAATCGTTTAAAAATGAATAAAGCTGCGGGTCCTGACGGAATAAAAGATGATTATATTAAGAATTTGCCTACAGAAGGGATTAAAGCATTTTTAAGCTGGATGAATTGGATTTGGAAGGCCGAAAAAATTCCGGATAATTGGAGAACTGGAAAAATTATCCCTATTTATAAATCGGGAAATAAATGCGACCCAATTAACTATAGAGGAATTACATTATTAAATACATATTTTAAGATATTTGGAGAAATTTTAAGAGGTAGAATAGAAAAATGGTTAGAAGAAAAAACTTTGATTGTAGAAAATCAAGCAGGATTCAGGAAAGGTTGTTCAACAATAGACAATATGTTCATTTTAAATACCTGTATAATTACAAGGTTAATGGAAAAAAGAAAGAAATTGTATGCTTTATTTGTAGACTTTAAAACGGCATTTGATTCCATAGATAGAACGATATTACTAAAATGTTTGGAGGAAATAGGAATAAAGGGTAAAGTTCTGAGAATAATTAGGAATATCTACGAAGAAACTATAGTTACAATTGGGAATTGGAACAGAAAAAATTAAATTTAATAAAGGGGTACGACAGGGGTGTGGCCTAAGTCCCGTTTTATTTATAATTCTGATTAATAATCTAGAACTGAAATTAAGAGAAGAAGGATGGGGTGGAACTAAGATAGGAAAAGAAAAAATTTGTAGCTTATTGTATGCGGACGATTTGGTGTTAATGGCGGAAACAAAAGCAGAATTAGATAAGATGATTAAGATACTTAAGGAATTCACAAAAGTTAATAAACTAACAATAAATTTAAAGAAAACAAATTTATTATTTTTAGGAGAGGAGGAAAAAGAGTGAAAAATGAAAAGTGGCACTGGGATAATGAAGAAATTTTAATTGTAAATAGTTATCAATACTTAGGAAGGTTTTTTACAACACAAAACAGTATAAATGAAAACGTGAAATGTAGAAAAGAGAAAGGTGTTGTAGCGGCTTGGGAAGTAATTAAATTAATAAAAAGATCAAAATTAGAGGATTGGAGTAAAATTAGATTTTTATTTAAAACAATGATAAAAAGTATAGTAAGTTATGGAATGGAAATTGATGGATGGTTAATTAGAGAAGAATTTGAGTCTATACAAAATTTGTTTATGAAAGTTGTTTGGTCGATGGATAGAGATGTCCCAGGATATATTATTAATGCGGAATTAGGTCTGTTTCCTCTTCGTCTAGATTTGTTAAAAAGAGCATTTATATATTTAGAAAAACTAATAAATTTAAATACAACAAAACTGCCGAGAATATGTTGGGAAGATATGGTTGAAAAAGCAAAAATTGGAAACTTAAATAATTGGACTCAAAAGATTAATGAAATATTTATTGAAGCGGGAGGGGTAGTAGAATGGGATAGAGCGTTAGAGGCCGATTACTGGGCATCCAATAAAGGAAAAGTTATAATGAGAATTGGGGAAATAACTTTGCAAAAAATGTATAATAAAATACAATATTCGGCATACAATGAAGATTACAAATTTTTAAATTGGCAATTAAATGGTTCTTACTACATCTGTACGAAAGTTAAAAATAAGTATATAAAAGAAGTATATATTAAATTAAGAATGGGATGCTTATGGAGAAATAGTAAATACTGGAAAAAAACAGAAGATAAATTTTGTAGGTTGGGTTGCAAAGTAATAGAGGGATGGGAACAAGTCATTTTTGATTGCGAGAAATTGACTGAAGAAAGAGAAACATTGGAAATTAAGAATGTTAAGGATAGAAGAGGGTGGTGGTATAAAATATTGTCCTCTCAGTATATAAATCAATAACTATGTAAATTCATGATAACATTTATTGAGAAAGGAAAAAAAAATGGAATTAGTATAGAACTGGTTGCAATTGAATTGATTGAAAGTATATGGTTATTTATTTATTTATTATTATTATTATTTTATCTTCGTTTATTTCGTCATTTAGGAATTATATATTTGTAAATTAGTTATAATTTTGTTTATTTCTGGTGCTGCTTTGTTCGATTAATGAAATTGTGTATGTGTGTGTGGTTTGTATACAGATATTTGTTGTGTTTTTCGCCTCCTTAGGATTGATATTATTTGTATGAATATATGTACATTTATATTGTTAAATACTTATTTAGATTAGGAGGATAAAGGTAAAAATCAAATTTAAGATTAACTTGTATTGTTGTAATTAATAACTAAAACTTTTATAATGTAAAATAATAGTAAAACAGCTTTGGAATCAAGTCTAACTTGTAAAGGGTATAACCCGATTGAAGTTAATAAACTTATCTATCTATCTTGTGTGTTTGGTCCTTTATATTAATATTTACAAACACAAAATGGATAATATTGATCTTTTATATTTGAAATCTTTTTGAAATGGATAAATTAGTGCAAAAAGAGAAAAAAAAATATCCTTTACAATTATGTCCTTACAAAAAAGTTAATAATGGATTCTATCGATATTTTGTAAAAGGGTAATCCTGTTGTCACTCAAAATAATCTGCTTTAAAGAATTTAAGTGATTAGTGAGGACTTAGTGGGCCCGGTAGCCGAGTGGGTAAGGGCGCTTGGCTGCGGGTTGGAGGTGGCGGGTTCGACTCCCGAACTCGGCGGAGGATGGGAATTTTTCCACGCTTCTTTCTCCTCCAAACGGGCCCTAGGGTCTACCTAGCCCTCTATAGAATGGATACCGGGTTTCTTTTCCGGGAGTTAAAGGCGGGCGGGCGACGGGTCGACCCCCCGTCCTCAACTTTGTCCCGTAGGTTCTGAACACTGGAGCCTACCCTCCAGTTGCATTGCGCGGTCCTCTGGGCCTGATCGCAACTTTAACTTTTAATGAGGACTTAAGTATTTCTGTTTAGTAATGGAAGATTTCTACTGTTTGTGTTCAACGGATATTACAATTTAAAAACAAACATAGTCTTTTCGTATGTGTCGTTTTCACGACTTTTCTTTTTTTCAACAAAGATAAAATAATAGATAAAGAAGTTAAGAAAAAGTGAAGTATAACATTCAAGGAGAACAAGTTGTAAGTTCTGTCAGGAACTCGTCGCTTTAATTGATTATTTCTTTGAAATGAATAAATCTGTAATCTTTGTACGAGGGCTGTAAATAAAGTAGTGGCAACATTGATAGAACGCAATATTTAATGACCTAACACGTACAATTGCATTACATTCCTTCAATATAATCACCCGCAAAGTCTATTACCTTTTGCCAAATGTCTGGAAGCCGTAGGGGACCTTTGGCAAGGCGTTCTCTTTTGATGACGACCACGGAGCACACTATTACGCGGAGTACAGATGCCACGTCAGGAAATCGCGGCCTCGGACGGGTTCCTTCATCATCGGAAACAGGTCGAAGTCACAAGGACTCATGTCTGGTGAGTGTGGAGGGTGTTCTAAGACCACCCAATGCCACCTTTGCAATGAGAACTTGACATTCTGTGTGACTTGGCAAAGTGCGTTGTTATGCAGCACGATAGGGCGATCGTCTCGTAAGAAATGTGGACGTTCGTCCAGACATAGCCGGATGCCCTAACATAGCCGGATGCAGATGTTGCTCCAGTAATTGGCAGAAGCAGTCACTGGTGACGGTTTGTCCTGCAAACACAGCATGCATACGAATAACACCCTCGTATTCGCATGCCACAATCAGCATGAATTAAAGCGGCAATCTCACCCAGGTTGGCGTCCACAGAAATTTCGACAGGAACCCAGTCAGGTGAAGCTTATGCTGATTGTGGCATACGACTACGATGGTGTTATTCTTACGATGTGGCATCTGTACTCCACGCAATAGGGCGCTTCGTCGCCGTCATCCACATAGAACGCCTTGCCAACGGTCCCGTACGGCTTCCAGACAATTGGCAAAAGGTAATAGTCTTTTATATTGATTACATTGATTATATTGATTATATTGAAGGAATGAAATTGTAATGAAATTGTAGGTGTTAGTTCATTAAATATTGCGTTCTATCAATGTTGCCACTACTTTATTTACAGCCCTCGTATAATTATTGCATTGACTTACATATTTATTTAGGCAATTTAGACTTATTATATATTTAGGCAATAAGTGATTATTATATTTACTTAAATGCTAAGATTTAAGGTATAACGCTATATTAATATATCAGGTAAGCAGATGAAATGGGAAAATGGAAAATTACATTCTTAACATTGGCTAATAGAAAAGAATGCGAACATCTGAAATATGACCAGAACGCAGGCTTATGATGATAAATAAGCCCCTGACCTTACACAAGCATCTCTGTGATCCCAGAAAGCATTGTGAAGTTTTTGAATCCCTAAAATGGATGGTCACGATATTCGTGTAATTGCTTTTTATGAGTGGAAGCTGCCCAGCAATGCCAGCAATTCGTTTGCGAGGTCATTTCAATTCAAAACATTTTAATATTTTAATAATAATGTTTTATATTTAAGCCATCAGAAGTCAAGGTCAGTTTGAGAAAACCTCAAAATGTACAGCAGTTATTCTCGTCGGAACTTTGAGGTAAGGCCTCACTTCTAAGCCCCACCTCCTAAAAAGTCATGAACAGATATCGACTTTTTTGTTACTTAGTTAAACCAAAGCCCTAAAAGCTATAAAAAGTTTTGCAAAAGCTGTAAAAACAACGTGAGATTAAGGTTTTGAAAATAGGAAAAATCATAATAACGTGGAAATATATATATATATATATATTGTGACGATACTCATATTTCCGTATTTAAATGTAAATAATTGTAAGTTTAAAAATTATATTGTTGTTACAAGAAAGAAATGTTGTAATAATGAAAAAAGAATTTTATTATTTATTGTTGTTATCAAATGCAAAAACTCTTTTAAGACCTAGCTAATTTAGATTGATTTTCGAAATATAGGCTAAGTTAGAAATTTAGTGATTTTTAGTGAATTTAGGAAATTTAGATTAATTAAAGCTTAATTTCAGATTAATTTTGGGAATTTAAGATAAGAAATATAAAATTTTAGTTTTAAGGAATTCATTTTCTATAATTAGGATTAGCTTTAGCTTTTTGCAGGTGACTCATGCGCACCTGGGAATTTTCCGACCGCTCGTGGATCTTTCCATGACGCGGTCATGCCCAAATAAGGGAATGTTAGGCGTTATTGAATTTTATTGGTTTATTAAAGTTTCTGAAGATATGATGTAACATTTGACAGGCAATGCTCGCTGTCTCATTCTTTCATTGGACGATAGCGCCGTGACGCAGCTTTGGCACGTCATTCGACGGTTTTTAATCCCCTGCCAAGAGACAATCTCTCTCTCTTAGCCGACCTCTCTCAGCCAACCTCCATTTGCAGTGCGCTTGGCCGTTCTACTCGCTGGCTCCTACATGTCACCATGATTGACTCGGTCGGGATAATGGTAGCTGGGTGTGTTAAACCCAGTTAGTTAGTGGAAGACAAAGGCTCCAAAGGAAAATAGCCAATATTTAACCGTTATTTTGATTGAATTACCAGGTTAGTGCATGTAGTGTGCATGTAGAGCCAAAATAATGTAGTTCATGAATTACCGGATAGTGCGTCGAGCTAATTGCAGCATAGTGAATTTTTATTTAGTGAATTTTTGTGCTTCTAATAGTGAGTTTACTTAAGTAGGTGAATTTAGTGCTTTGAATCGTGAATTAATTCATTTATGTGAGTTTAGTGCTTCAAATTGTGAATTTATTCAAACCAGTGGAGTTATCATAGTGCGTCGAAGTAATGAAATTTGTGCAACGTCGGAAGTCAGTAAAGTGCTTCCGACATCATTTATTTAATTCAGTATGTGTTTTAGAAAAAGTTAAGTTGAATAATTAAATGTGTTTAGCAAGTTTACGCAATTTGACATTTACTACCTTCCAAGTCAGGAACAGTGTGATTTTTGTTTGTAGTAAAAAAGACCAATGAAGTTAATGTTACTGTTAACCACGTGTGATGCTTTCTTATTCAACCGTCGGTAAGGCGTGACCACTACGACTCGGGGTGTACTGAGCTAGTTAACCGCCGGATGTGACAAGAAGTGGGAGGCGTCTGGCGGCTTAAAGGGAAAATTACAAGAACTTATCGAGTAACAATCCGGTTGGTGGCCAACCCTTGCTGTCACTCCAGCATTCCTTGCACGAGAACCACCGTTCCATCACCTTATTTTGGCTCCCAACGTGGGGCTCGAGAAGTCATAGTGGGGCGTTCGGGAAGGTGCAGTTCCGTCACTATATATATATATATATATATACAGTCATTAACAAAAAAAAACGACACAAGATCATGTACGGAATAGAAAATGATTAAATTTCAGACAAATTGAATGATTTATTTCAGAGTTACAGAGTTACAAAGTAACGAGCTCAATAAGGTGTTGACCCACCTCTACCCTGAATGCAAGATGCCACACGACGTGGCATAGAGTGATAAAGCTCCCTGAAGGTCTCCTGCGGTATTACTTGCCATTTTTGCTCCAATTGTCGGGCTAGGTCATCCACATTCCCTGGTGGATGCAGTCGCCTTCCCATCATATCCCAGACATGCTCAATTGGAGAGAGATCTGGGGATCTGACTGGCCAAGGAAGTGTTTCACAAGCTGCAAAACATTTCATAGCAACACGTGCCGTATGTTGTCTGGCATTATCTTGCTGAAAAATAAGGCCTGGTACTGCAAAAGGAAGGGTAGCAAAACAGGTCTCAGAATGTAGTCGATGTACTGCTGTGCTGTAAGTGTGCCGCTAATGACGACCAAAGGGGTCCGGCTATCAAGGGAAAAGACACCCCAGACCATAACTCCTGGTTGAGGGCTTGTGTGCGTGCAATAGTGAAAGCAGGATCGGCACGCTGCCCTGGGCGTCTCCAGACACGTCTGCGACGATCGTCAGGACACAGTTGGAAGCGGGATTCGTCGCTATACACTATACGTCCCCAGTCAGCATCATTCCAACCGGATCGAGCCAAGCACCACTGTAATCTGGCCCGACGGTGTACAGACGTGAGTGGCAGGTGGCGTACCGGTCGGTACGAGTGAAGATGTCGCTCTCTCAGCCGTCTGTGAATGGTCATGGTGGACACTGGTGTGCGGGTCGCACGTCTGATGGTTGATAACGATGATTCAGGCGGTGTGACAGCTGACCTGACAATCACTCTATCCTCCCGCTCTGCTGTGGCCGTAGGGCTACCCCTTCCTTCATGACGCTGAAATCTGCCATTGTTCACCCATTCCTGCCAGCTTCTTCTAAGCGCCGCATCACTTCGACCCATATGCCGAGCGATTCTCCGATTTGCCCAACCTGCCTCTTTCAATCCAATGATACGACCTCTTTCAAACTCTGACAGTTGCACGTAAAGGCATTTTTTCAGTCGTTGAAAGGTATCCTAACTCGCAATGCAACAGAAATTTTGACCATCAGATTGAGAATCGCTTCCTATATACACCTACTGAGTGCACAGTTCCGATGCGCTATAGCTCTCGCTATTCATTCATTGAACATTAAAGTTTAATCATTTGCATGGGCGGTCCCAATGTCTTTGCATACGAAATTTCATTACAATCGGACAACGCCTTCTAGGTGTGCCTTTTTTTTTGGTAAAGAGTGTATCTATCTATCTATCTATCTAGCTATATATATATATGTATATATATATATATATATATCGTCGTACATATATACATCGTCACACTTTTAATGTCACTTCCTGTGTTCAGGCTAACCAAATGTGCATTAAGTGTTTCCAGGTGTTTCTATCTTCCATCTTCTGCTATTCCCCCAGTTTTAGTGCATATCTGGATCATTTTTAGTGATGCAACATTCAGCAAATGAGTTGATAATGATTTGGGTGGAAACTGCTCTCAGGATTTCTTTAACTTTTAGTTTTATTGGAGCTCTTGGATTGCCATGTCTAGTCAAATCTGAGCGCCTTTCATCTTATCGCTTCCATTCTTCATAGTACTCATGATATTTTGCTTTGAATGGAGCAGTACAACAGACGTCTGAAGGCTCAACAAACTTTGCGGATCAACCAATAATACATGCCATCGTCAACCAATAATCAACCAATAATACATGCCATCGTCGTATTCATTTTTTAAAATTTCATCCACTGTGTGTCAACGGAATGAATGCAAACAAACAATCGATGTTGAAAGGAAAATTGTCCCCACACTTTATCTAACCACATTTATGTTGTTTCTGGTTCCATCTATATGTTTTTGCATAAAGCAATCACAATACCTTTCATTTTTTTCAAATCACCTATTGCATGAAAAAAGTTGTTGAATTTGTCCAATATCTAATAATTATTAATTACACAATAACATAGTTATTAGATATTGAAAATTTCAAGACAATGGCGATTCTAAGTATCAAAAACAAACATATAAATAGCATTTCAAAAATAAGTTTTCACTTATTAGTTTTGTTTTCATTTTTGATTTTGTTAAGTTGCTAACAAAGGATTGGAAAATATTGAAAAAAATAAGAAATAAGAAAAATATCTATTTTACGATTCTAATAATTTTAACATTCTATTCTATTCTGGTATTAAATATGTTCCACTCAAGATTTGTTAACTTTCAAATTCGCGACTGGAAAACGAAAAAGAAAATAAAGATTGAAACTATAAAGAAAATAAAAGTTTCTTACATAGGGTGCCCATATTTGCCATATACAATTCATCTAAAATAAAAGAGAACTTTTCATTATAGCCTTCAGGTAAATTTGAATTATTCGTAAACAGTGACATTAAGAAAACTCAATGATTCATAAAAATTAGAGCAATAAAATTTGAACTTAAAAATTCCATGAAGTTTCATTATGAAAAAGTAATTTGAGAAATTACAAGGATTTGTAATACGTGAATCCAGATGAGAATAAACGCTTAAATGAATTTTATTACATTAAACAATAAGTAATTAATTTGAAGTATATATATTTCAGGATATATTTTTTTATATAAACAACATAGTATTGAAAAGATGAATAAGCAAAATATTTTCACTTAGAAAGTATTGAAATTAATTACTTTCTTTTTAAAAAAAATAGCTCGTACATTTATTAATAAACTTTTATTAAACATTTTTCTTTTAGTTCAAGTTTTACTTACAGGATCAGATAATTTCAAGCATCCTTTTATTGTTTTCTAAAAGAGAACATTGAAAGCAATTAAATGTTTTAAATACAATATTTTCCAATTTATGTTTAATGAAAATATTTTTCAATTAATAAATTAATTAATGAATTTCATTCTCAATTCATTTATCTGAGGGAATAAAAGTAATGGTTGTCTAGAAGTAATGGGCGCCACTAATGTTCGGTGAGAAAGTGATTCAGTGAAAGCAATTCTGTATTTGTATAGAGATGCCCAGATATATAAATATAGCTTCATTTTAATGGATCGCAAACTACACCAGACTTTCTACTTATATATTTTCAAACAATATCGTTTGATCCTCGATGACCCCGGATCTGCACATAGATCAGTGATTGCTGAAATAGCCCAGACCCATAACGACAGAAGTCAGGATTTTTAACTCAAATATTTCTTGAAATTTTAAAAAAAGTAACTGGCATTGTTTGACTGAGATGCTGGAAATTAAACTCCAAGAACTGAATGTAGATTTATCCAGATATTATTGGCAAAGTTGTTAATAATATTATAATGTGCAAAGATATAGGTCCCTAGAGGAAAAGTCAGGTGATACAAATGCTTCTGGAATAGTGATCTTTACTTAATTAGAGAAAAACGAGAACATCTCAGAAAAACAGCTGACCGAGGTAAGTCATCCTAGCTTGGAAAAGACAAGTAGCTGTAACGAAGAGAGTAATCAACGAAGCAAAACGGAAACCCTTTAGTACGCTTATTTCAGATATTAATTATCAGACAAATAGTCTTAAAATCTATAAATTCTTAGCAGCTATCCAAAATTGTAATAATTATCTATATAGAGAATCTTTGTAAGACAATGGTAAATTAATTACCAGCCGCAAAGGATTAGTTAATGTATTTGCATTCTTTATGTCACAAACACAAAAGAAAGATTCCTATGCTAGGAAAGAAACAAAAAGGGTTAAAGGAGACTACAAAACTCCGAAATAAATTTATGAAAATACAAATTTTTTAAGCTCAGAAGACAAATATAATATTCCAAATAATATTGTAGCATGAACTCCAACAATTAAAAAACAAAAGTCCCCGGGAGCTGATAAAATTAATGAAGAATTTTTGAAACATGCAGGGAAGGAAGCAAGGAGATCCATCCGTATTTGGTTCCAATAAATCTGGGAAACAGGTGTTGTGCTTTACACAATGGAAAAAATCAATAGTTGTTTCTATTTTGAAAAAAGACAAAGATCCAAAGAACATAGCTAGTAATAGATCCATTTCGTTGACAAGTATAATTGAAAAAATCTTGGAAAGGATTGTCAATGCCAGACTGAACTGGATCTTGGAGCAAATAAC
The DNA here is from genome assembly GCA_023159025.1 of Thereuonema tuberculata. NCBI lineage: Eukaryota > Metazoa > Arthropoda > Chilopoda > Scutigeromorpha > Scutigeridae > Thereuonema > Thereuonema tuberculata. Next base: position 1,999 of record JAFIDM010010831.1, on the reverse strand, counting down.
ATTTTTAGCGAATGAACAATCAGGTTTCGAATCCACAGATCAACAAACCAATATGTAGCAAAATTTAGCTAGACTCGTAAGAATGCAGTAGAGAGATCCTTACAGCGATGTATGTGGATTTCAAATCAGCTTATGACTGTGTATGTGTGGAAAGAAAATTTATTTCTCAGATTAATAAAGAATGGCATTAGATCGAACCTACTCCTAGGGATTGAATCATTTATTACTCAAAAGGGTATGTAAGGTCCAATACGAGGGCCTCTACAAACGATCTCCCTGAAGGAGCCGTTACTAGGTGCATATTATAATTTAGGAATTAAAATTTAGTTCACCAATTAAATATTTATTATAAATAATGAACAAATAAGGCAATGGCCTCTTTAGAAAACTGGTTTTACAAAAAACCATATGAGCATTAACCTTTCAAAAACAGCATTCCAGACATTGTCGCTGGCTTATAAAATCTTACATCCGAGATTAAAATGAAAAGACTCTGTAAGAACCTGATGACACCGTTTTACATTCCTAGGTATGACTTTTGATGATAAATTAATCTCGAAGAATCATGTGAAAAAAAACCACCTTGCGAGTCTCTAAACGCATAAATGTGTTAAAACGAATCGCAAGTTGTAAATGAGAATGCGCCCGAATAACCCTAAATATGACGTATCAAAAGTACATCCTTCCTCTGATTGCTTACTGTTCTGTATCATTAATCACTGCTCAATCACATAAATTAAAGAAGCTTGAAACTGTTCAAAATGAAGCCCTAAGACAAACACTGGTGTTATAAAAACAACCCAATTAATGCGATGATTTGTGTTATTGCAAATAAATCTAAACAGAAACTGATTGAAGAAAAGGCAGTGCTCCTTCACGAAAAGCTGTTAAGATTCCCAGGAGACCAATACTGGAAGAAATTAAGAAAGTTGAAGACTCAAATAGGATTTACACAGAAAGTAATTGAAGTAAAAACAAAATTTGAAATTAAAAGCAAACCCCAAATTTTGCATCATTTCCGAAATCAAGTTATAGTTCTTGGACAGCCTACATGACGGTATAGTTTGCGTGAACCAATTATCGTTTTAATTAGCAGTTAGATAAGTTTATAAGGATGTCAAAAAACCATGATTGCCATCTCAAAATGGTAGCTAATAAAAATGGCGGCGAATCCAAGATGGCGGTTGTTGAGTTTTAAAAAATCAACTGTATCTCGAGAAGTATTCATCCGATTTCATTACACAGTAAAACCTCGTTATTATGCTCCCGCTTATAGCACTATCCCGTTCTTTACGCTCCTTTCATACGGTCCCTACAATTTTCTATATAACTCTGTATACTTTTACCCTCTTATAACGCTTCAAATCCCGCTTGTAGCGCTTTTTTTATATCGGAAACTTTGTATCAAAAAGAAATGTAACACTGTAAACATTTTTTTCTTTACCTGGTAGGAGGGAATCTTTGAACTCTTTGAAGTGCAGGTCTGTGATACAGTAAGTTATTGCAAAATGTCGAAGCGGAAATCCCTTTCTATATGTGAAAAATTGCAAATTCTCCGTAAGTACGACGAGAATTCTACAGAAGTCAGAAGGATTTCGCAGAATCTCTAGGAATTCCCTCAACCAGTCTGACAACAATAATAAAAAATAAGAATGGAATAACCAATGCAGCGAAGGGTGGTTGCAAATGTAAAAAAGTAAATTGTGGAAAATATTAAGATGCCGAGGAAATTCTAATTGAATAGATTCATCAGTCCCGTGATGCATCAGTGCAATTAAGTGGCCCAATCATTCAAGAAAAGGCGCGTGAAATAGCGGGCAGTGCGATAAATCTGCTCTGAAAATATATTAGTGTTGCTCCTAGTGGTGTATCAATTGATGTTAATAGTTACTTGAACCGCATTGAAAATGTCATAATTCATAACAGTAGCACACACACACATACACACACATACACACACACACACACACACACACACACACACACACACACACACACA
>JAFIDM010010797.1:4970-29030 GCA_023159025.1 Thereuonema tuberculata | reverse complement strand
CGAAATTAGTATTCTTATTTATTCACGGAGGAAATAGTACATTACAATGACAGCAAAATTTCGCATTCTCTTCAATTGCAAGGGATCAGGCTAGAATAGCAACTGATTAAAACAGTTTCCAAAGCAAAGATTTGGTTTCGAATCAAAACAGAAACGAAAGAAAAAAAAAGATTAGTGAATTTTTTTGGCTTCACTCTACCTAGACTGGAAAAAAATAGATAATAAGAATCCCGAGTCTTATTTATATTCTGTAGTATTTAACTTCGTTTCTGTTTCTTCTCTTTGTAGATGTATTCCGACTCCTCTGAAACTGCACTAGAAACGAGATTGAGATGGAAAAACGAAAAACCTGGAAGTTTGCTTTACCCGAGGGATTCGAGATGTTCTTTAGGTTAAGTAATGTCTGGGAGCAAACCAAAGTATAAGAAAGAAATCCGACTGTAATTCTTAAAGTTAAAAGAAACGAATTCCACAGGTCAGTTTCCAGCTACAACTCACTTCGGGGAAAAAATAAATTCCATGAAGTGAACTTCCGGTGATCAAACCCAAAGCTTGTATCATAGAACTCATTGCGTTAAAGCAAAGAATAATGTACGTGCAACTTAAGAATACCTATGTTAAGATTCGAAAATGGTAGTTTCGACAAACAGGGATAGTACAGTTAACATGTTTTCTGTTTCGTAATGTGGGTTTAAAAGTAAATAACTGCCGCCCCATTCCAAAGGGTCGATTTTCTACTAAAATCAAAATGGATATAATCTTTACACATCTACTTCACTAGGGTGGGGTCTGCTCGGGGCGGCCCTTTTGGCGTATAGCTGTAGTCAAGGAATACGTCGTTTTGACTTTTTGTCTATGTTTGATGTGCAATGAGAGGAACGGCAAACTCAGGGACCGTCCCCGGACGTCATCTTGACTAATGCGATTTAACGATCATACAGTTTGGTGGATCTTTCCTTACGTTTTTTTAATCGAAACAACTTTTCTAAATTTAAGCTTCCCATGATATGTAGTTTAAGTCTTCGTGATAGACCAACAATATTTCTAAATAACCACTATTTTCTTAATAGATAGTAAGGAGAGTAGCTAAACTTAGGATTCCCGATTGTGGAATTGCTGGTCAAAATGTTTTTAGTCTCGTGAAATGTTGTTTTCTTTATTTCTTTTTTCTTCAGTTTTCGATGATTAATGAAATAAAAATGATATTCGTTAGAAGTATTTTTATTAGTTCAGCTATAGATTAATTATCTGCCATTTTTATTTTGTTTTTTTTTAACAGGTAAATGTGTTAAAAACATTGGAAAACAATATTGGTTAAAATTTAAGTTCATTTAATCAAAAATCTACTATCGTCGATATTGTCCGTTCATCCATTCACTGGATCGATTCACTTACATAGTATGTAACGATGAAATTTACGAAAACTTCATTTCATCGAGACATAGGTATATTTCAATCTCATACCAATCAACGTCCATTTTTCCAAAGCGAGTGGTTACTTTTAGAACAACGAAAAGCGAACCCACCCTTCAATGCTACGGTTTACTATGTTTGTTCTTTAGGAACTTCAAATTTAGTTTTAATTTTCGACAAACGAAAACAAACCAATCAGTATTTATAGTTAATAAAGCTGCATCAAAAATTCGCACAGTCTTATTAGACTTCTCCCTAGGCACGCGAAGCTGCAAGACATGCGTATCATTCTCTAATAACTTCCAAACCGCAGGGTGGATGTTCTTGAAAATTGGTATACACATTTAAGAGTTAAAGATTAACTTTAACAACAATCTTAAATATAAAAATGAGTTCTTGATGAGAAGGTAATTTAAATTCCTATGAAAAAACAGACTGTAGTGAGTGTCAATGACTATTAGTACACTGATTAGGTACTAATAGGTACGTAGGTTCTTAAAGGGTTTTTATTTTTGTGGTTTTAAAGACTCCAATAACCGACAATCTACAGCATAACATCTAAATTTAATATCTACAAAACAGTAATTTTACACAACAATTATCTCTGAATCTGAAACTGTAAAATGAGATTTATAATTGCAATATTATTTCATCTACGAATTTGATCCCACAAATTAAAAATAAATAGGATTAAAAATAGTTTGGGATTACACGGATACGATTTCTGTATTTTTCTTCAATTTTTTTGCGGAACAATCGAACAGCGCTACCTGGAAGTCAGCCAACGCAAGGTCATCTAATTTTTTTTTATACCTTCCCGGGCTACAAGGGACAGCTAAATGCTGTCGACAAAAGAAATACGTGTTGAATTGATTCTTCATATCTAGAAAAACATGTGGGAATCTCGATTGGAATATTATCGGTTTTCCACAGCGAGAGATTTTTTTTTTTTTGGCTCCATTCCAATCGCCCGTCTTTCACAAATACCTAATTATTAATACTAACAAAAGCCATTAGTTAGTTGGTGCGCTTTAAAACAAATCGATTTTCAGAAGCAAAGACGGAACTCGGGATTTTTAAGAAAAAGGAACTTTCTGACAACATCGATGTTGCTTAGACTAAACTATTTTTTAATTATTAATATCTTTCCAAAGGCTGCGAAATGTTATCATCTTTTGTCTGTGCATTTGTTTTTTATGTTAAACAGTTTCATACATATACGATTATTTCATTCGGTTTTGGGTTGAATCTTTCTTAACTTATTTATACAGGGTGTATCTGAAATGTGCTGCCAAATTTAAAGGTTATATTCAATCATGCAAAACAACGAATAAATGTTTTATAAACATGGGTCTGGAAATGCGTTATTTCCAAGATATGAACGATCAAACGATACAGAGGTCGGCCTTTACGTATCGTAGTCATTAAATTGCTTCTCAGTAATCGTGACGTGGCCTGCTCGTAAACCCTTATTTAAACCCTCTGGACTTTTTCGTATGGGGTTATCTTAAAGCATTTAGTGTACACCACACCTATTCCTGACGCCCATGCACTGCATGATCGCATAGTGGATGGGTGCAACACAATTCGACGTGCATCTGGCATCTTCGACTGTGTTCGGCAGTCGATGGAACGACGTTAGTTGCGTGCATTTCGGCCGGTGGAGGACATTTCCAGCACTGTCTGTGAAACTGAGCGACTGTACGGCCAACACATCTGTATTGTTGCATCGTTCATATCTGGAAATAAAGCATTTCCAGACCCATGTTTATATGACATTTATTCGTTGTTTTGTATGATTGAATACAACCTTTAAGTTTGGCAGCACATTTCAGATACACCATTTATACTCAGTTTATTTATTTATATAAATGTATGCTCTGCATATTTTTTTTTCGGGAGTCATAATCGAATTTCATTTAAATTCTCCAACTTCTAAAGCTAGCTTCTGAAGTTTACACATTATTCACACACACAGATTATACACACATTTGCTTAATTATAAAAGCATTACCAGTGGTATGTAAAAAGCTCAAGTTAGTTTGTGTGTTAATTATTTTACGAATTCTCTAATTACTGTATGGTGCAGTGTCTGGTAAGTAGAATCACTTGAAGAGGAACTTCCTAAATACGCCTTGGTTTAGTTCTTTAAAAGGCAGAAAGCAACATTTGATTATTCCGAGACTTAAGTTATGGATTTATTTGAATAGAAATACAGCCGTATTTAAAGAACAAAAAAGTTAATACATTGAATTTTAAGTTTTGTAGAATGCTATTCAAAATATTCTGCCAATTCTTATTTTCTAATCGACCATTGTAGTCAATCAGAAGTCAGTGAAATTAAAAAAAAATCTTGTTTTTAAATAATCTGATAAATTCTGACTCATAAAATTAAGTGTAAACTATTTGTTTATGAAAGATAATCTCAATACTACGTAATTTTGTAATTGTTCTCTTTTCAGATGAACTGGATACATTTCGTAGTGGACTCGGCGAATGGGCATGACGTCACGACATCCAACTCTTCACTCATTGTTTGTGAACTTTAGAATATTTCAGACAGGTAGGGTGTTCAGCAGTCGCTCGAAAACTGTCACACCTGGTCGGCCGACAAGTACTCTTGCTTTACCGTTTACTGGAAGGGGAGGCGGAAAGGCTGGTGCAAAGACGAACTTCTGTAATCCAAAAAACCATATTCCGCGTTGGTCTTCAAGACAACGTCCAGTCTTTGCTTACAACTAAAATACTACAACTAGTCTACAGTTTGCATCGGAAAAGAACAAGATTGAATGAAAATTGGAGGGGGAAAAAATGAATATCTGAATAGAAAGTTGAAGATTAGGCGAAAATCTGAGAAGAGGAATCATCCAGATTTCTTTTCTAAAACTTTCTGCCAAGCAAATATTTTGACTACATGACAGAATACCGCTCTAAATATGTCTTACAACAGATTCTCAAACTTCCCCGATTTCCTGCGTTTTAGCATCGCAGCAATTTTTGACGGTATCTCTAGGCGAAAATATTTACCAAATATGCCTAGTCCTAGGCTTATTAAACCGTTATGTCCAACAGTTAGTAATTTTAATACTAAGGGAAATGGACAGAAAACCTATTTCTATTTCATTTTCCAATTATGTCGCGGGCCCCTGAGAATAATACCATTAAATAATCGTGGTGTTTAACTGCGGGTAATGTTCTCATATTTTGTATTTTTACTCCAACGAAAACAGGTTTTTTTTTTTATTGTAAGAAAATAGATAAGATTATGTGAAACAATAAATCACAATGCGAGTGCTAATATCTGAACAGATGAATGAATTTCTTTAAACTTGGCATTGCTAAATTACACAAAATAGATTATCTTTGAAATTTATTCAGTATGGAATAGTTTATTTCCCGTAATTCGTGCAAATTGCAAGTGAAAATGATAAGAAAACATCCTATATGAAATAATGAATTGTTATGGACATCTAACAATGCATTAGATTGAACTCTCTATAACACGTGTTTTGATATGATTGAAATTCGACTTTTACAGTAACTAATCATTTAATTTTAAGCGAAATGAAATTGGAAAATATTGTCTGACTTCGCCATTTCTTATTACTTGCAAATGAAACGGAGATTTCCTCTTTAAAAACAAATATCGCCACAAATTCTTTAAATAACTTGTCACATGTATCAATTTTTCAACTTCCATTCTTCAGATTCCCCTTGTTCTTACTATGTTTATTCTGCACTTCGTATTTCAATCACTTTCTTTTTCGTTGTTTTACACCCGTTGTTCTACTCCGTGTTAATTGCTTTGTACCGAGGGATAATTTGCTAGACTTGACGTTTAACGATTCCAAGAACAAAACCACTTGTTATTAATTGGTTCATTTTACACTAGTTAGGCTAACGTAATTTTCTCCTTGTATTCGTTATTAAAGCTAAGCCAATTTAAAGCAGTGAGTGTCTGCTAAATTCTGTTTTGTATTTCATTCCCAATTTTGTATTTCATTTTGGGCTATTTAGCCCAAGCTTTTCTACCAAATAATTTTTTTTAAATAAAACAATTTCATAAACATACGAGTTTCCAGTAATTTAAGTTAATGAAAGTATGTTTTTTGTCTATCTATATGATCTTATATCAAGGATAAGATATATTTAATATATTTAAATTTCATCATAATTTAACAATACAGTTTACTGTTACATTCACAATTGCGTAACATTTCAAGACTGATGCCGTAACTGGTAAACATCGGTAAATCGAAGCACTTTAGTTTTGTTTTTCCTCCATTATCAATGCATCTCCTGCACTGCAGTCGTATAGAACTGATGTAAATTAAATATTTATAACGAAACAAACAGATGCAAAGCGAACAGTGTTTGTAAACGAAATGACGACAGCGACACTAATATACAGTTGGAAGTCGATAGGGTGGTAGCGTCAAACCATTAAAGATCCGTAATTCCGAAGCAAGTGCCGCAACTTCAGGGAACGATGATAATTCAAAGAATCAAGTCCGAAGCGCCGTAAACAGGACACGACTGGACTGGACTTAAGAATTCAGAATAAAATTACGTCTCGGTATTGATTATCATAATACGTCTCGGTGTATGAATGTGAAGAACTAAAATATCAAGAGGAAAAAATAAATTAGGACCTTGTTTATTTACTCTAAATATTGTTGAGTTTTTTGTTTAATATATATAGTGTAAATTATGATTCAAACACGTTCAACTACTTCAACAATTGAATGGATTAGTAGAAAAGAAGTGTATGAGAGAGAGAGAAACAGTTTAGATAGCTAAGATTGTAAAACAGCTCAAGCGGATTTCATATTTATCTATCTATCTATTTACCTATCTATCTATCTATCTATCTATCTATCTATCTATAAAAGAACAGAGAAATTTTATATATGGAGAATTAGTCTAATACCATATTCTAACTTCTGTAAATAAAAAATGTGATCAAATATGTTTCGAATGAAAAATTATCTGTCTATTAATACATCTTATTTTAAAAATAGAAATTGAGAATTTTATTTCATCGAAACTAATGGAGAAAATGCTAACAAATAAACAGTCATTGGAAAAAATGTAATTTATACTTCACTAAGTGTAGCATGCAGCGCTTTCCGCTGAACCTTCAATTCATTATTAAAAATCTTTACCATTAACACAATATCATTAATTTTTTAGATTTTTTTTCAAAGCAGTCTTTACAAGAAGAGATTACGAAAGGAAGAACTAAACTTAGAGCAGATTTTTATAGTCTTAGCTGAAAACAATTCTCATATACGAACAACTATAAAAAAAAATGCCAACTTCCCTACCATCAACAATGAACTATCCAACAACATTATAAGAAATTATTTAAACCCATCTCACAACTACCAATTTCACAGTTGAAAATAGCCTCTAGCTGGGCTGAAACGATCTGTTTTAACTTTTTTAATGTATGACGATAAATTACGCTAGTAACTTGGATTCAATTTTATACTTTTGTGATTCTCACTCAGAATAATTTAATTCCCATCTCCCAATTTGATGATTTTTTTTTTAAGTTAGCGATTACAGATTAAAATTATAAATTCAGTTGAAAATCCAACATATGTTCTTTAATATGGGCTTAAAATTTACATATTTTATTTATGTATTGTTTAATCTTTATTAGCTTATTTTAATGGCAATTTTAAACATTCGCTATTATTGCAATATAAAGAAATTTTATAAATTATGTGTTAATAATCAGAAAATATGACTTAGAATATAGAGGTAAATAAGCTAATTTGCTATATACTTAATGTTAGCTAATAAACAAGTTTATTTACCTTTCAATGTAAAGAATAAATAAACACTTACGGTAGTTTACATTTGCACCATCTTTAAAATCAAAAGAATTTTTAATCTTTACTAGGCCTTTAACGATATGATATCTAAAGGGCCTTCCATTACAACAGTAAATAAAAATAACACCTGAGCTTCATGGATTGAGATAATTGAAAGAAAAATTTAATTTTTTGTTTAGTTCTTACGAAATTCTTATCACCTTCGAATACCAAGAAAATAAAACGTTGAAATTGTAATGCTCTTTTTCGTTATTCGGGTGCCAAGCCTTTCAATTATGAGTTTCTCGATAGAATCACAGTAATACAAAACAAAGTGCAGAAATTTAATCTACCTGTTTGAATCTTCATCACGGAATGGATTCAGTGAATTCGTGAAACAAAGAAATTAAAAAAAAGTAGATTGAGAATTTCAGAAAAAAAAAAATAAAAAGGTTAAGTAATGAAATACTGTCTGAGAAATCATCAAGTTTGAGATTTATCGTTTTAATTCATGTAAATAAATGAAAATTATATCTCAAAGAGAAATGCAAAGTATAATAAAACCACATCAATTTGAGAATTTACCTAAATTCAAATGAGGCTCAAAAACTAACAGATTATTCTCGAATCCTAAACAAAAATATTGAAAAAAATATTCCAGACAAACATTGGATACCGTGCTCGTAATGATACCTCATCAAATAATCAACCAACAAATCGACGGAATGCTTCAAGTGACTGAAAAAAGTCTTCTATGACGTCAAAATTACATCATCACCCTTGCGTCAAAATCAACAAATCCCATTGGTTAAAAGTTGGTGTCCAATGTGCATTGATCAAAGAAAAATCCTTATATAGTTCTTCAGGTTGACAAAGGAGGCCATTTACGATCCGAAAAGCTTCCCGTATTGTATTATGTTTTTTTAAAAAAGTTATTTTTAGACGTGTTTTATATTCTATTCCTTTTTATAAATTGTCTCTAGTTAGCACACGTTAAATCACGAACAAATAAAACATCACCTTATTTATAGGTCATCGAAAGTTCCAAAGGGAGACGACAGGTGGAGACACGTTTCATTAGTGGTAGCACTAGCTGTGAAAGGTTTATGGAAAGATTAATATTTACAATTATAAAAACTGCATTTATCGATTGAGAATTTTACGAGGCAAGATTTTCTGTATTACAGAGATGACAATAATAATACAATGTAGTCACAGTTGCTTCATGCAAACAGACATAAAGACAAATCATAAACTCTAAAAATAGTTCCTTTCTTGTGTGTCATTTACTGTAATCCATAATTTCTACAAATGCTAATCTATTGATAATTCGTCTCTGAAGGACGGACTTATATATTATTAAATTTCAAATTGTTTTTCATTCCATTTTAGTTAATTAGGAATTAATACTTTATTCTTTCGTGATTTACTTCAGGAGAATGAAGTCAATTTGAAATTCAATGTCTATTCATTGCTTTGTAATTTTGTTCGACTAAAACCAATAAAATTCGTTTGCCATAAAATTCCCTCCAAATGGATTTGGTTTCTCCAATACTAATCCAAAAACAACCTCCGCTTTAAAAAGGAAAAATACGAGCTAATTAATTGGGCGAACAATAAACCCCTTCTGTTATTCTATTCACATTTATTAAATAATGCATTTCAATTCAGTCTCATCTCTATTCATGTTCCAACAGAATTCCAATTCACTGAACTAATATCCCACTGATGGAAGAATGAAGCTCTAATGCATTATTTCCATCGGAAGATTAGCTGTGTTACAATTCTGTATTACCTACTGCTGTAACAGGCTTTTTTTTGGTTATCTGATTACGAATGGTCTCGCTTGAAAATATTACTTTTAAACAATTTACGCAATCTATATTACTAAAATCTTTTATTTCTCGGTCTGACCGGCGCAATTGTTAATTATTATTAGTTTCCCTTGCTGAGAAAGTCAGATTGTAAAATTTTATTTTATTTTTATTTTTTTTTTCGCCTTGCATGGGATTCGAACCGAGGACCTTCGTTCTCGCAGTCAGGAACCCTAGCCATCGGACTACTGCTTAATATCCAATCTTTCTTTTATTCTATTTGTTCGCACGCTAGCAAATAATGAGTTCATTCAAAAAGGGATAAAATATCACTTTTAGCTATAACCGCTTGGAACCGATTCTTCTTGGATTATCTCATACTTACCAAGGGGAGACAGGGGGTGGCCTAGTATTTTTATAATAAGTAATTGAACATGGAAATGAGTTCGCGAAACGCTGTTGTAATGAGTTATATCTTCAACATTCCGCTTATTTTGTTATCCCCTTCTTTTTTGCAGATTCAAAAATGAATGACAAAGTTCAAGAGGATCTTCATATGTTTGGTGGCACTGAGTAGCATCTCGGAAATCCATTCTCCTTCTGCATTGATATTAGACAAGTTAATTGAATTAGTTAAATATGGACTTTTTTTCAGAAAATTTAAATTCTGATATCTAATACTATCTAATTCCGATATCTAAGATATCTAATAATTCCGATATCTACTTTAGGATTTGTTTACAGTTTCAAAGTTGTGAAAATTACACAAAAATAAATTTCAAGGATTAATATTTTATGAAACGTTTACTGTGTAAATTCCATCAGGAACTTCGTGTTTTTCTGTTCTTAGAAGAAATGAAAATGCAGTTCATATCATACTTTAAAAATTGCTGTTGTAAATAAACGCATGTGTCGCAATTTGTGTGTCTTGTCTCATCTTGGGTCATTAATCATTGAAGATTATCCTCCGTAATGGGGAAGAATGCTCATATCGTTAAATAAATATTCCAAAGTCACTATTTATATCTTATTATTTTAGATGACAGACTTTGCCTTTGTGTAAGGATGAGAACGGAGACAGAAAAATGAAAGAACGATGGAAATGGTGCAGGGGAAACAACTTAGAAAACCTGTCCGGCTTGGATCGTCCACTACATGAGAATCCAATCCTGGTATTCAGGTGAGGCGCCGATGTTTTAGCCACTCGTCAACTGCTCGGTCATCTTTAATGATACAAGAACGTTTAAAATCAGCAATGCAGTTTTCACGTGAATTTTATTTTACTTCCTACTCATAAAATAAACACAGCAAGTATGACAGAAAAACAGTCATTCTTTCGAAAAAGGAGACTGTATTAAATGCAACTGCTCTCAGTATCAAATTTTTCACTATTTGAATGTTTGGTAAGAGGAAGATATTTTCCAATAATTTCTTTAAACTTTTCATACCAGAACTTTAAACTTGGCAAAAGAGATTGAGTTCATTTTCTGGGACGTAATCAGGCGCTGATAAAATGCTTTAACGTGTTTATGATCAATCCAATTCATGGCCCATCATTTTTCAACGTCCTCGTGGACCCTTGGGAGTCATCCCCGTAGCCAAGAACTAATTCCCCCAACGTCCAACGGCATCTCTTGGCGACGCTGTATTGATCCAGCAGAAAAACTAGTTTTATTTCTTCCTCAAAGACAATGTTTACAATAATCTTATCTTTAATCTTTCACCTTGTTTTCGTGTTTGCAGTAACAGATGCCGTTCTTAATGGGATTTTAACAGGACTCGTATCTAAGAAATTATTAATGAACTGCATAAACTCTTTGAAAGTCTAAACTTATGGGAAAGGCTTGTTTGTTTTTGGAGATTCAACTCAACTTAGTAAGTATTGTCAACAAAGTTTTAATTTCAAGTTTACTGTAAAGAACTTCAAGAAAACAAAGTGAACACTCGTACAAGTCCTATAAGTATATAAGTCCTGTATGAAAAGGCAAAAATATAAATTTAAAAAAAAAAAAAAAAAACACTTATAGGAAAATTCACAGGCATGTTTTCTAGATACAAGACCAAATCCAAAACACATGGGAAAATTATGTTTTTAATTTGTCTTAAAGATCAGGCAGTTTAAGTGGATTCTTTCTGTATAAATACCATTTTTCTTTTCTTAATCCACTTAAAACTTACAGTAAATTAAGCTTATTAAATAAGTATCAAAATAATTTGAGAGAATAAGCTTTATTAAATAATATATCTTCAAACGGATAAATCAGTGATTACGAGATAAAGAAATCAAATGTTTACAATACCTCCATAATTGTGGAGTTTTATTGTTGCCATTAAATATTATTTTTTAAGAACTTTACTATTCAGTGTCATGATTTAGAAAATTAAATACAAAGAATTCCACAAAATAATAAATAAATACCCCATTCCTATGATGTTTGGGTCTCTGAAATCCGAGGGTGAAGTCTGTTTGCGGATCCGACCTTCCGTTCGGGAGTTGTTGAGAAAGGGAGAGGAAACGGACGGACAGGACAAACGCAACAGCTCCAAAATGGGTCGCTAGACATAACTTGTGGGATGGAGGAAGGGCAATTATCACCATCTTTTCCCAAAATCAACGAATTCATGGCCTCTCATCTAACAAATCCAAGAACAATCAACTAAAATCAACCACAAGTACGTTGTGGCTAAATAGTCACATTATTTTTTTATTAAAACATTAAACAAAGCAATGATGATATATTTAAAGATCAACTACTTAATACAGAATTAATTTTTTTTATGTTTCCTTAGACAACTAATTCCTAAGTTGGTTAAATTAAAATTATCATTAATAGGACATTTCTGGAACCAGATTTGAAAATTTCATTAACCCTACGAAGTTCTTTTTATTTACATCGATTTTCAATTCTCTTCAATAATTTATCCTATTTGCATTATGTCCCAGCAACTAAACAATTGGCACTGGATTTTCTTTATATTAGTTTTCTCTTCTCTATCGACTTTAATGTCTTCAGTCAGCTTCGCCTGTAGCGAAAATATCTCTTCTCTCCCGAGTGTAATTTGGAAAATTTTTCCCGAGACCTCATTTCAAAAGTAAATTACAAGAAAACACCGGTGCTGTGTTGATAGATGGAGGTGCAGCTTTTCCTACTCAATTTCGTATTCTCGCTTCGCAAATAAAGCTGCAGTTAAACCTGAACTACTATCTTATCCTTAGACAAATAAACCACTTATACTCCAGTTCTTTGAGTCAATGCTTTCAAATGCTGTCTACGTATTAAGTGACCACAGCAAGTCTAAAAACATGTATGACTGGAGCGATTGTTAATGACGAAATCTTTGAAATTCCGTCTTCTAATGATTTCCATTCGCATGAAATATTTACATCCGAGAATTACCTTAGAATAATTCGCATTATTTTTCATAAAACAAATTTATATTTTAAGCAAGTAATTTATTTAGGCCTTTTCCAAAAAAAAGTGCAAAATCAGAAAGTTTAAATTATTGATAAATAGCAATGAATTTCTTCGTGTTCCATTCTCGAAGTTTCCTGTGAAATCTCAGTGGTAACGGTAAGATTTTGTTTAATAATGTAGCTTTCTAGAAGCATCCAGAACCATCGAAAACAGTTACCTCCGCTCGTGAAAAACCAATTTTATAATCAATAAGTTTGACGAACAGTTACAAATCCGATTGGAAGACACAAATCATTGACAAATAGACATAATTCTCTATTACGATAAACGGGGCAATTTTCTGACCCTCCACAACCTTTCAGTCATTAATCTAAAATCTAAATCTATTTCAAGCTTTCACTCTTAACAATTCTACCAATAATTCAGAAAATATTTCTCCCAACCCCTTTTTTACTTTTTCTCATTTTATGTAATGCTTATGTTTAAGATTACAACGGTGGTTTTTAGACCATCCAAAATTAAACGATACAATGCATTACACAGTAAAAACAAAACACAAGAAAACAGTGTCCCGTTTCTAAAAGGAAGGTAGTAATCATCCAATGCAAGACCGAAGAAAAAATTTTACAGATAGGCTTTACTCGCAAGACATATTAGGAGGCGCACACAGTAAAGCGGAAAAAAATGCCATACCAACATCACAGACACAATATATTCAGATAAGAGGAACCAAACTATGTTTCCAAATCAAAAAGAGGTGAACATAAAGCAAATTAAAATATATAACTTAAAAATAAAAAATACAAGGAACGAAAAAGCTCGGTGAAGATTCAATAACAGAAAATAAAAATTAAACATTTAATTTACATCGTAAAATTAAATTAATCTTAATATCGATCTGTTATACTGTCTAACAGATGGATGTTGACGATCACGTTTGCGCGAGAATTACGAAAAACACGAGATCTCGCCATTAACCTCTTCAGCAGGTCTCAAGGAATTCAGTATTTTTAATGTCTGTCACTAGAAAATGCTACATAATGAATTTATTGTTTGTTTATTGACTGTTTTCAATTTATTAAAACTATATTAAAATGTAGTAAAAGTCTCATGCATCTCCCCGTATTATAATTCATTTAAATATTTCAATATTTTGTGAGAAGACATGGATAGAGACTATTCTCGCGTAAATTACGTGAAATCACGAAAATACGGGATCGTCAACATCCATCTGTTAGACATTAAGTGATTTTGTTTTGTCTTTCTTCATAACAGATAAAGTCTATGTCCCCTTTATAACTTAAAATGGTGAATGGGATCTTCTTTTAACCTGGCGTGCATATTTACCGATAAGAAACTACGTAACTTTCATTTGAAATTTTTTTTCGGTCGTGAGGTCTACAAATGTAGATTGGAAGGTCAAAAATTTCGAAGAAAACATTAGATAATTCGGTCGTTTGCGGATATGATTTAAATAAATTGGAATTAAAGTATGAGACAACTTATTTACAGAGTTGGTTAATTTTCAGTAAACTGAAAAATTGAAGTTGCAGTCTGAATTACAATTTGCGAACAAAATTAAGTGCGGGAAGACATTAACAGAAATTGAACTTCAAATTCTTACATGAAATTTTGTTGAGCGCATCAACGGATGAAGAATGCATAAGTGCATCATTAATTACAAATCTCTTCATTGTTATAATAATTCCTGCATTGCTGATATCAAGTTGCCTGTCATGTAGCTAATGTAGACGTCGATAACTACCTCCAACTGATAGATGAAGGTTTTAAGAAATTCACTCTGAAATCATGTTGCAAAGCGTGTAAGGCATAAATAGAGTAACATTCCTTTATGGAAGAATAAGTTACTGCAGTCCTTTTCAAAATACACATCACAAACTTCAACGCACCTACTATATTCTTCGTGGCAACATCTGATGTTCCGCTGAGCCCAAGAATTGATTTCTGCAATTTGAAATAGAGTCACGTATCACAGGCTAAGTTGGAGAAAATTTCAAAGTTCACAATTAAACTCACCAGCGTGTATCCGTCTTCAAATTTATTCTGGACATTAAATCTTTAATGGAAAGACGCTTTAAATAACATTAATAAATTATCAAGGATTTGTTTATTTAATTGAATTCCATACGTTACAAGTGCTATGAATTATCTATCATAATTTATTATTGATAATAACTCAAGATATTTATATATTTATGAAGTGATTTTTGGAATTTTAACGTATTTCAAAGAACTTAAAGCTTATTTCCTTAGAAATAAGAATTTTAATTATATAAATAAAAAAATTATTTAAATAATAAAAGCCTAAGTTATTTTCAAAAATTCAAAATATTTCCAATTTAAAAGTTAGAATGTTTAAAGGAATAGAGATGATCTAAGAAGATTCAATCAGCGGATTTTAAGAAAAAAAAGAATTTAAAAAAAGAAAAATTTGGTGTTTGTTGGGTCACTGAAAATAAAACTCAAAAGTAATTTAGCCAATAACAATTTAACATCCCCGAGAGAAAATGGAAATCCAACAAATTTATTGTAATCTATAAACAATGGCTGAGAGCAAGGTTTACTAAGTGACATTCCAGGACACCTAATTCTCTTTGGTGCTCATCAGCTGGGAATAGTCACCAGTAAACAACGAGGTCTCAATACAGAGGCCAAGAGGAATAATCATCAGAAAGAACGGCACCTCCAGAAAATTAAAAAAATAATAATACATAAAAAAATTGAGAAATTCATTTGCCAGCATTCCGCCGGCCACAAATGAATTTTCTCTGTGAATTAAAAGTGCTTAAAATACAAACTTAAGTACTGTCTGACAAATGGTTCTTGATGATCGCGTTTGCGCGGGAATAACGAAAATCAAGAGATTTGGCCATTAGCCTCTTCAGCAGGTCTCAAGGAATGTAGTATTGTGAATGTCTGTCACTAGGAAAATGCTAGAGAAAAAATGTTAAAGTTGGAATTTTACCTTCAGCGTAGAGGCGATGGATGCAGCGGCGAATACGGCATCGGTCAAAATCGTCGACATCAGTGATGGGGCTTGCTCGTGGCCGCTTCTTCCCCGGAGTCGATAAGCCTTCTTTCTCGACATTTTGTGAGAAGACATGGATAGAGGCTATTCTCGCGTCAATCACGTGAAATCGCGAAAATTCGGGATCATCAAGAACGATCTGTCGGCCTATAAACACTGGTTAAAAATGCTGGCACATTTCTAAATTTCATTTTTTAGTAAGTATTTATTACTTTAATTTCTGGAGGTGCCACTCTTTAGGAACATTGTAATCCATTTCGTGCACGCTTTGTTTTGCGGATAAATCAACTTCCTTCAGATAGGAACACTAAGTTTTATATAATAAAAATTTACTTCGGAGATTAGCAGATTTTTTCTTTATTTTATTCTTACGACTTCAAACAAATTAAAAATATTCTGAAAAATAGATTTGACATTATTTTCGAAATTCTTTTCTCTTCGCAACAATAGAGGTGTTTTTGTTTTTGTTTTGTTTTTTTTTCTTTTTCATATAAGCAGAAAAGTGACTTAAAGAAAAAAAATATTGTTGATCCACATTTTAGATTAATACTTCATGATTAAAAGATTATTCTTTAGGATTGACTTGTATTTCGAAGATCTGTTATCAAAAAAAACCTCAGTTTACTTTTAATTCCAGGAAAAAAAATCTGATGGCTTAGAAATCAGAAATTGTCGTGAATTGGAAATCAGTGAACAAAGGCTATCAAAAGCAGACAGAAAGGTTGATGTCATCATCATCAATCATTAAGTCAATACATATTCAATGCAGATAAAAAACAATTGAACATCTATTACCACAAGATTGATCACCGGAAAAATTTGTTTCCTTATCCTAGCTAAGAGATAGCATAAGAAAAAGCCAAGTAAAAAAAAGAAATACTGAGGAATCTGGAAAAGGTCAACGATTCCTTAAGTTAATGCTCTGGGATATTCTTTCTTCCAATTCTGTGAACAGATAAAAGTACAACACGATGGGGTTGACGAATTACATTTGCGACCGCAGACGCTAACATCCAGTGATTGAGATTCTTGGAAGAATTGAAGAGGAGACACTTGAGAGGGCGCTGACCACCCATGACATCAGGAATTCAGGAGACAATTCATCAAGAAGAGATTAAGGAGGTTTCGAGATAAGGACAGACCCTAAATAGTTTCCTTTAAGGACTTTTCAAAGTTAATAACTAAGGTTGTCATGAGAAATTGATGGGTTTTTGGTATCTCGCTTTCGTTTGAAAAAAGTATTGTTTTGTGTAAGTAATAAAATATCCTAATAAAATACCAAAAAAGATTTCTGAATTTTAGTCCTTAATTAAATTC
Source organism: Thereuonema tuberculata (assembly GCA_023159025.1). Classification (NCBI taxonomy): domain Eukaryota; kingdom Metazoa; phylum Arthropoda; class Chilopoda; order Scutigeromorpha; family Scutigeridae; genus Thereuonema; species Thereuonema tuberculata. The sequence continues at coordinate 12,199 of JAFIDM010010797.1, read as the reverse complement.
GTTAGCTTCTTTTTCGGGTTAACGAAATTTGAGTTTGTAAAATAAAACTAGACTTTTAAATGAAGCTTATTTTACAAATTAACTTAATATAATTGAATTTTTTTGCAAAGTATTTGAAGAGATCAATTAGTTACATTTATTAGTTTCTTAATTTGTATTCCTTGGAATTCTGTTTTTTTGCAAAAACTAGGCTACTATAATCTGAAAGACCCTGAGAGAACTTTGAGTCCATTTTCCTTGAGTTGCTTTTATTTCCGTATTTTTCTTTGTTTTTCGTTAAGACAATACGAATTCCAGGTAAATTTGCTAATTGCCAAACAAACACCAAATATTCCAATTTTTCAGCTGTTGAAAATTAAAATTTCTCATTTTTGATTGCGTAAATTCAGTTTTAACTAGAAAATGACACACAATAACATGGATGTAATTATATATTGTGAGAATATTTAAATTTACTGTTCGCTTCTAATGTTCTGAACGAGCATTTTTGTCCATTTCACGAGCAAGTTTCTTGATAGAGATCTACACGAAAAAAATCATCAAGTAAACAGAAGCTGAATTGTCTCAAACGAGCAAATAAAAAGCTTGAAGATTCATTTTTGACAACACCTCCCTGCCATGTCATAAAAATACTCCCAAATAATATTAATAGCCAAGTTTTGAATAATTCTGGTTTTGAATAATTGAGAATATAAATAAGGTAAGAATGAAACTCCTAAAATACGATGACCTATAAATTGTGTTTGTTATAAGTCCGAGGAAACTGTAGGCTTATCAAATTACTGTACGTCTTCTAACATTTCATTCTGCCTTCTAACATCTTGAATCTTTCGAAGGATTCTTGAAACTTTGCGTGCATGTTAAAATCCAAGAGAATATCTGAATTTTGTATAAAAAAAATTTTCTTGTTTAGGTAAAGAAATTTGGACAAAATTTCCGAAGAACCGAATGATATTAATCCTTTTAGCTAATCCACGAAACAACGCGAGCCCTAATCGCGATTAAAATTCATTTAAGCATTTTTTTTTCCTTTTAAGTAGTGAAAATGACAAATGCAATACTTTCCAATTTAACGAATGTAGGCTGTAATATCTTTTAGAACTTTAATTTTAAGTTCTACCAGCACAAAAGCAGCACTAATGTTACAAATTTAACTTTTTATTTCCTATTTTCTTTAATTCACATTACCATTAATAATTCAGATTGTTTCTGGTTTTATTATAGGCGAAAGTGCTTTACTATTCATGTAAATATATAAAAATATAAATGAAACCTGTTTCGAAGCTAATTAAATTTAAAGGAAAGGAGAAATGCAAACAGGAAACTTAATAATTTATTTATTTTTAATCTGAACCTCAGTTGAATGTTTCATGACATTCGTAATGGAACCGCTTTCGCGCTTTTAACATATTGGAACTAATGGCGGATATTAAGTGAGCCCTTGCTGAATTATTGAAGATTGTTTTACTGCAGAAGTCCCAGTGACATTTGCAGATTTGTTTCTTAAAGCCTCCCTCCGCTCAGTTTTCACTGCATAGCACCAACGTTGGCAGAGGAAGTCACGTGCCCTCAAAGGGGTTAGCCAACAGAAAAAAAGTAAGATAAAAATCAATACATTTCAATTTATTTTTCTGTAAACTCCCGGAAATACGAAAAGAAAACTTAAAGATATCTTCAGAAAGATTAGGTGTTTATAAATTTGCTGACATCGATGTTTCAATGTCTTTGTTTCCGTTCGAAAACTTAATTTTAAGAGCACACTAAACGTATTGCAGCAAATCTGGTGAATTTGAATAAATGGGATACGTACTCGTACCTAATGTTTAGGTATTTTCAGACGGTCTCCCAATGCAGTTTGGTAATGTCGAAAAGAAATGGGATATGCCAAGAGATCTGTCTTGTCAGTTCAAACACGATATTTCCAATCGGATTCAAAATAGTTAAAATGTTTACCCAACTGACTCATTATCAAAAGTTGAAGATGTAATGTAATGTAATGTATGAGATGGGTGGTAAAGTTGAAGATAATACTGCCATTGAATTTCAATTTTGATTGTCATTAAATATTTCGGCAATTAGAATAAATTCATCAACTAAACCCCCATTTACAATTTGCCTATAGTTGGTCTCAAATATCACTAGTTATATTTTTATTTGCGCTTGACCTACATTGTCTTTTCCACACGGGATCCAGACAATAGCATTTCATAGCAGCATAATCACGTCACTCCTATCTAAGGCAATCGAATTATCTTACTCTTGAAAAAACAAGATACGTATCCGTGATTGAATAATGTAGAACTTTTTTTTTTAGTAATATGTAGCCTTGGCTTATCGATTAAATGCAAGTTACCAAAAATAGTTTTTGAAAGGAATAGTTAATTTATGTGGAGGGACTGAATGAATGCTTTAATTTAGCGCCGTGTTCCATTTAATAGAGATAATTTAGTAGGAACAGGATCTATCAGTGATAATGACGAAGTTTCTGTAGAAAATAAATCTTCCTCTCATAGGATTTGTAAAATACAGGCAGATTCAAAATTCATGTACAAACTTTAAAGGTAGGTTCTCAAACCCAGCTGTGTGGACGATTTAATCTGTTAAACTGCCAGTTCCATTCAGGATGGCATGTTTTGGATGTTTTCACAAATACATCCCAATACCCAATTTAATTTTTTTTCTAATGCCCGGACTCTATTTTTTTCAATTTAATAAATCTCTCTTTTTGGCCAACAACAAGGGGCGAGAAATGATAGCATTTATCCGGCGAAATGTTGCCCACAGGAGGCAGCATCACGTTGTTTCCGCAGAAACGGACACAAGGACAAACAGAAGGAGAAAGAAACATTCATGCCACTGACGGGATTCGAATCTAGGTACCGGTAAATTGTCCACACGGCAGACAGCCGTCTGGACCTCTCGGCCATGCCGGCACGGCATCCAATTTAAAATAGAAAAAGAAAGTAACTGCCGTATTTCATTTCTTGACTTCACGTTTTAATGATTGCTTCAGCACATATTTTCCGAGAAATTACGGATAAGGCTAAGACATTGACTTTTTATTCATCTTATCCCATTTTCTTTAAGATCAACGTCGTCCGCGTCGCATTCAGACTGTCGAGTTCTTTGGAGAATTCTGAGATGGAAATTCTAAGATTCAACAAATTTTGATTACCAATGCTCATTCAAATCAATTTATTGATTTCCAAATTAGGGAGTCAATTAAAAGAATATTTTGCTTAAACCAAAAGTTGTTAATCTCATTTACGTTTCTGTACCATATAACCCTTAGATTTACCCAGCTTTGAGAAGTATTTTAGACTCTGAAGAGGTTAAAGAAACATCTGTAATTAGGTCAAAAAAATTTAAGTTTGTTAATCAGCAATCGTTGAAGAGTGTTAAAATTGATCCCAGGGATGCAGTCTATACCTTATGGTACATAGGAGAGCACTGTAAATAGATAGCAGAGACGGAATAGGAGGGTTGCTCAGCACGCCTTGGCTGTTTACAACTAATTGACTGCTGGACATGTCAAAATACTTCTCATGTGTTGGATATTCGTAGTCTCATAATTTTATGTATTGAGGTCAATGACACTCCACAAATGTAAGGAGACCGTTTATTCTTCATGACAGCCCTTCAGTCTTCTTACAACTTTCTTACAGCCCTTCAGTACGGTTAGTATGATTATGGTTTTCCCAGAAAGGGCAGGGATAAATAGTTTTATATTTGTTGTTGTCTGTTTTTTTTTAAGGTTCCTTCATGTCCGTATTATTAGTACCTTGTCCCTCTGAGTTTTGGATTCGTCGCGGTGATCCGAGTGAGGTTGCATGATGTTCCTTCCAGCGATTGGCCCACGTGACTTCCAAGTCAACTGCTTCTTCATTGATTATTCTATGTTTTATGTCCTCTGTCTGCATTTTAAACTCTCGCATCTCTGTATTGTGTATTCTGAGAATGCCTTGTGGGCAAAACGAAACGTAAATTTCAAATACAGTTTTATTCTTTTAGTTCTGTGTTTGCCTCTTCTTTATTCAGTTTTTTCAACATTCTTAAAATCATTCATTCCCTATTTTATATATCTGTTTTAATATATGAATTTTTGAAATACATTTTGTCGCATCGTACTGTGCCAACAACAATCATACATTGAACAATGAAAATTATTTTTGCGAAAACTATTCATTTCCAGATCCGTATTTATTTGAACTTTCGTTTGTCTTACTGAGTTGAACCTACCATTAAAGTTTGTATAGGGAATTTTGAATCACTCTGTACATTTGTACATGCCTGTAGTATTTTTGTATGTGCTTAGTTTTTGTTTTGTTTTTTTACGACTTTGGAGGTTTTATCTGCTAACTTTTCATTAAATCGCAGCACTGTCATTCTTGAATGCAGGACGGCTATCATTTCAGAACCTCACATTTTTATTCTGTCATTGTGACATGTACAAGCCCGTTTTAAAAATTAGTGAGGAAAATCTTATAATTTAGAAAGCCTATTTTTTACCAATTAATGAAAATAACGATTAATTATCATCTTCTCATTTCGCCAAAATTCATCTTCAAAATTTTAATCGTGAGAAATAAGATTAACTGAAATGAACAACAAAAACAAAAACAAAAAAAACACCATCACATTAACCACCATTTATCGAATATGTATTTTTTTTGCAAGTATTATTAGTAATCACTTAAAATCAAATTTGTCTTGGACCAATCCAAACAATTTAATAAAACTTTCTTCGTTTCGAGTTTTTGTGGTGCATCGTTCGTCGTGTTTCCGTTTCGCTTGGGAGAAACGACGAGATTATTGATTTAGCTACAGTTGTACCATTTATAATTCACTGCGCTGAGAGCTAATGATGATACCGATATGTCGTTCCATCTCGAGACTTAACAAGATGGGATGTTCAAGTGAGAGTAGTTCGGGCGAGAAGACTTCAGCTAAAAATGACCCCTCCTCTCCTTCCCTATTTCTATTTGATTTAGGAGTGCAGGTGCTTTTGTGCGGCATCGCTGCGCAGGTATTTCGCAACGAGGCTGAACGCGTGCCAAGCGCGACTGGCAGAGTCAGTACCCGGAAGGCGGGAAATAAAGGGGAGACTTTGAATGAGGTTAGTTCCAACTCATTACTCCTGTTTCCGAATTACCCCCCTTTTCTACAACGAGTAGAAAACTCATTTTCTAAGTTGCCTTCTCATCGCCACGAGGTCCGAGTCCTTTGTCCGAAGAGCGCAATCACCGCCGGGGCAATCTAACCATGACGTTTGCACCAACTAAGACTGATTAGATGGAAGTTCTTCGTAATTCTTAAAGAAATTAAGAACTTATTATTTTACAGCAAAGACGGACTCTGATGCAATTACTGGACTCTGGTACCAGTGTTGGAAACCTGTAGTAACTGGATTCAATAATAATGAAGGCATTCATCTACAGTTACTAGCAGCAGAAACAAAGAATAAAGAAACAAGTACATAATGCTTTGTTCTGAGGTTACTACACTCAAAACCTTTAATTTCGAAAAGGAACAGAATTCTTAAGGTAATAATACAATATCCTATAGAAAATAGATGAAAACGTGAAACATCTTACGAGTCCCTTAAAGCAACTCATCCCTTAAAAGGCGCACTGAATCTTGGGAAACGACTACAGCGCTCTGGCTTTCCAGTGATAGCTTGAATAGTCTCTCTTTAAAAGCTAAAGGTCTATCTTCCTTCATAATGCCACCCACTTGATCACTACAAAAATAAACTCCAGTCCAGGCTGAAAAGCCACCAAATATTCAATCATTAAAGTTTTCCTACATTTCAGACATGTTCTTAACAATCGACATAATCGCTGCAGAACAGAATATAAAAGATCTCATGTAAATGGAAATTCTATATAAAAAAGTATTTTTTAAAGTACTTAATTTTTTCATTAAGGGGTACTTTCATATAACTCTAACCTTCCTTGATTAGTTAGATGTTGTATTTTTACGCAAGGCACCTAGATGCCATTTTTCTAATATTCTAGGCATCACAATTTCAAGCTGTATTGTTAGTTTTTATCTCTGTGCTCGGATTGAAGAGAAAAGAACGAACTACAAAATTACATTGTATTGGATTTAAGAATTTTTGTTTGATTATGAACAGATCTATATTTTATAATATAATTTAAAATTGGATTAAACTTCAGTTTATTTTAAATGTCCGATGTCTTCACTTCTGTCAATTGTAGATTTTACTTATTGTGGAACACTGGAACTGATGAACTCCAAAAGGAAATATCAGTTAAAAATCAATTCTCTTGAATTTCAGGCTTTGCGTCAATTACAGAATAACAGGCAGCTCATGGTCATTTCAGCTGATAAAGGAGATCAGGTTGTTATTCTGTCTAAAAAATAGTATATTCAAACGGAAGGGATTTCCTCATTTGCACCGACGGAATAGATTCTCCTCAAAAGAAGAAAAATCTGTCCTTAATCGTATTAGATCTTTCTAGAGATCTTTTCCGAAATGATTGTATTTCCTCTGAATTCTTAGACAAACTGAAGGATAAATATTAAAAGTTCGCATTTTAAGTGTCCTTCTCAAGGCACACAAGGAAAAGAACGGGCCCGGTTTATCTCCGATTAGGCCTACTATAATTTCTCAGCCATTAAATTGCTCTCTGCTCATGTTTACGGTAAGCTTTAAAATACTAAATTTATTCTAAATATGCAATTTCTAATAGTAATGTTTTGGTTAATTTGACATAGCTCTCATCAGTTTTCTTCATTGGACGTGGATTCATTATTCACGTCCATTTCATTCGATATCATTTCCAAAACCTTTTTTTATACCAAAGTCGAATAAAATTTTAAGTTTTCGAGCAATATTAACTGCCGTTTTTGCAGGGTTTATTTAATATGCAATTTTTCCAGTTCTGTGATAATTTTAAACTGTCGAAGGTTTATTTATGGACCGTTCGGTTTCCGTACTTCTTGCGGAAATGATGTACGTTTTGTTTATTTTTTTTACTTAATTAAATTCTCATTCGAATTTCCTAGTAATAGACACTGACCGTTTGCCAATATTTATTATTACTCTGCCATTTTGTTGGTTCTGAAATACAGTAGAACCTCATTATAACGGACTAATTGGGGCTGAAGGTTGTCCGGTTTAATGAAAGTCCGGTTTATAACAAATAATTCTATATGGGTGTAATGCATCAGGGTGTACATCAATGAAAGGACAATAGTTAGCT
>JAFIDM010010795.1:0-29050 GCA_023159025.1 Thereuonema tuberculata | reverse complement strand
AGACTGAGCCAACATCAACGGGAAACCTGAGCAGCTGTTTCATCCTTATTAGGAAATTCGGAAGTAAATTTCAAATGCTGGAATGCATTCATACATATTTCTATATTCATATTGGAGATACTTATATTAGAATGTCTGTAAACATAACCATGAAATAATTTCATCGATGGCTGTAATAAGATGGGTAAATAGGACAGCCATATTGGTGACCAATTGAAGCGAAACAATGATAATAGCTATGGAGATTTCGACTTTTTTTTAGGTAATTATTTGTAAAGGACACTGATAATTTCATTTTTTTATTTTTATCATTCACCTTAGTATGTAACGTATTTTATTAGTTTGATACATCAACATCCATCTAGATGTATAAAAGAAAAAATTGGGTTTTTCTAGCCACTTCTCCTCCGAAACCATAAGGCACGGAAATACAAATAAGGTATCAAATGTGACGTATACATATTGAGGATGCCTACATTTCATTTTCATCGAAGTGGGTCAAGCGTAAGTCACGTGAGGTAAGGTCAGAGCTATCTGGAAAAAGGTGAGGTTGGTCCCATAACTTCAAGGCAATATACAATTTCTAAAAAATAAACACATTTTCGTTTATTTATACGTATGTATTTTATCCAGATGTTTATGTGGTGAATGCAAGGAAGCCAAGCACTGCGACCGGAGGTCTATTGACAGATGGAGGAAGTATGGTGGGAGAAGTGCAGGGGAAACGGGAGAACCCCGAGAAAACCTGCCCAGCGCGGATCATCCACCATCACGAAACCCACATGAGAACCGAAAACCGGTACTTAGAGGCCAATATCACAGCGGCAACGCCAACCGCGCGCATAACTAAAAAAAAAACAATAAAAACACACAAAATCAGAGACAAAAAAAATAGCAACCATAGTGTTGTTGTAATGATAATTCGCTCATATTATTTCATTGCTCTTAATATGGTGAGGTCCATGGACTTTTTATTCCACTTTTTAAACTGTGTTAAAGTAAAAAAAAAAAAAGTCAATGCAAATAAAGAATTTGCTTATTTTTCTGGATATTATTATATCAAAATTGTTTAATAACAGAATTGGGTGTATGTCTAAAAAGCAGAAATTATTTCTTAATTTTATTCTATTGTTTCTTTTGTACTGAGTCCCTCACTTAATAAGTGAATTATAATTTTTCGTCTTTTGATGTTAATTTGTCCCCTCCATTTTCAGTATTCTCTTCCACTGTATTTGCATTTCTTAATTAAGTTAATGTCGTACGGCACAGCTTTGAGATCAAGGCGGCAGCCTGCCACAGGGCTGATGTGTCAGAACCTGGGTTCGAACCCTGGTAGCAGTATGAATTTTTACTTTTCCTGTGTTTGTCTGCTTCTTCATCTTTTCCTTTTGGTCTAAACGATTCCCAAATAGTTTCCTGAGGAAGGCAAAGGAAAACCACCTCAGTATCTATTCTGTATATTCTATGGATCCTTCCAAGGGTTCACAATGATGAGAACTCTAAAAGATCCATAGTAGAGTCCATCCTTAACGGAGAAAGAAAGAGAGAATTAAGTTAAAAACCAATTTTAAATTGCCGTATTATTTATGTTTTTTTTCTTAAATAAATAACATTTAACTGTATTTAATGCGTAAATTCGTTTTTAATTTTTAATGTCCTACAAATATGTCAGTGACTTATTTTATTTGTAGAAATTTTTTCATATTTTGATACTTTCCTTAATACTCCCTTCCCCAACAGTGACAGAGCTATGTTTTTGACACCAAGACCGAGCGATCATGATACCATACCAAAGCACAGGGAATTGTCTTCCAACCAAAATTTTTTTTTATTTTATCTTCCAATTATAAAAATATACAGCTCAATCCTATTTTGCTATCTTTGTCCCGTTTTTCATTTCCTTCACCCTTCTATTATTATTCTTTTTTCTTTAAATCTTCCTAATTGTACGTATTTTTCCATATACTGGGTGGGCAAAATAAAAGAGGCCCCGGAAAAAAAAGGACAGAGTCCACTATCGCAAGGGAGATTGGGTTGGTTGAACCTATTCTTCTCACAAGGGGGACAGCGTCGGTCGGATCCAACAGAAAAAGATAGGGTGGAAATTGGACAGTTCCAAGGTAACAATCTATCAATTATTGACAATAGGACTGACCCTTGTTAATGAACTGCCTTGTTAATGAACAGAAAATGCTGGAAACCATAATTGCGATGCACCAATCGGTTGCTGTCACATTCACATCACAGATGATGTTGAAAATGGCCACCGAAGACGTCAATGCAGCGCTGTGCTCGATTTATCAAATTGTGAGACACGCTTAGCAGCTCTGCCTGAGGGATAGCAGCAATAGCGTTTTCAATGTTCTGCTGTAGCGCTTCCAGTGTGTGAGGATTATTGGAGTACATCTGACCCTTCAATTTGCCCCACAGGTAAAAATCACAGGGAGAGAGATCGGGTGATCGAGATGGCCAGTTGATTGCACTGCCTCAGCAACCGATTGGTGCATCGCAATTATGGTTTCCAGCATTTTCTGTTCATTAACAAGGCAGTTCATTAACAAGAGTCAGTCCTATTGTCAATAATTGATAGATTGTTACCTGTGGAACTGTTCAATTTCCCCCCTATCTTTTTCTGTTGGATCCGACCGACGCTGTCTCCCTTGTGAGAAGAATAGGTTCAACCAACCCAATCTCCCTTGCGATAGTGGACTCTCTCCTTTTTTTTCCGGGACCTCTTTTATTTTGCCCACCCTGTATAATCGGAGTCTACAAAATGTAACCATTGACCTGAATTACTGGATTAATTATTTTTTCTCAAGTTATATTCTAAATATAAATTACATCAGACTCCATATACTTCTTCATCTTTTCATTGGCAATATTTCGCAAAATAAAATAAATGTAGACTTATTGTAGAAATAATTCAAAAAAGATAGGTTTGAGAAAGCAAAAACGATCTCAGTTTTTGCGAAATATTGCCAATAAAAAGATGAAGTAGTATATGGTGTCTGATGTAATTTATATTTAATATTAAGAAGAATGAAGAAAAATATTGAAGTTATATTCTAACTTAATCTACATCTCTGAAATTTTTAAAAAATTTTTTTAAAGAAAATCTTGTAATTTTTTGTAGATAACTGCCAAATGAATGAAACTGCCATCAATCTTGAAGATCGCAACTGTTTTGCATCATGTGACACTGATGCCGATTGTAGAAACAGAAGAGCATCGTGTTCCTGCGACGGTCCTTGTGGAATGAATTGTATTCCTCCTGGTAAATAATTTTCATTACTTCTATTTCATTAAAAAATACTGAAAGTATATGAAATTGATAGAATGAATTACAATTTTTGTCAGTAATCATTTAGTGAATAAGTTAATTCCATTTAGCGTAACCAACTGCTCCAATGTCTATTTTCAGGAATAAAATGTATAAAACCAGGAAATCTTAAGAATGGAGAAATCGTATTTCCAGAATCATTAGAATTTGGTTCTTCAATTTCTTATAAATGCAATGATGGTTATGAACTCATTGGACCTAGAGTGAGTATTTGTAATGCAGAGAAATATTTTGGTGGACAACCGCCTGTCTGCGTTCCTAAAGGTAAGATATCATATTACGCTAATCTAAACTTATGATCTTATGTTAACCTACTTTCCAAGGAAAATGAGGCCTACCAAATCATTTAGTCTATATGTGTGTGTGTTTCCATGTTTCTCCGCCTCTCCTTTCCCTTTATCAACTTTGGAACCACTGGATGATCTTCTTGAGGATCTGTTTGTATGTGTGTCTGTCACCAAGTAACTCTTCAACAACTGGTTGGATCTTCTTAAAACTTACTATGTATATTTAAGGACTACAGATGATGTAACTTTTATGTATGAAATCTTTATCAATTGGATTCTTGTTGAGAAATTAGCGCGGGAAAGCGGCAAAAATTCCCATAGAAAAACTTCAGAAACTAAACAACAAATTTCTATGGATTTTGTAAACAAGGTAATCCTTTTAGCTAATCCTTAACTAGCATATTTTGTTTGTTAAAATTAATCGCATTAAGCTAATTTAAGTTAATAATAATGATTTTGTTTCCATGTGTGTTTGCATTTTTTTTTTACTATTTTGGCACACGTTAAACTTTTATTACAATGTCTCCTGTACATGTGGTCCCAATTTTTTTATTGGAACGCACCCGCAAATATCTACATAAGCATTTGATTTAACATGTGAAATTATCTGCTTACAACCCATCAACGTACTGTTCCTTCGTCATATCCGGATATGCTTCCTTTTAATCTTTTTCTATATATTGTAATGTGATCATAGTTTTATTGTAATCCGATAATGAGCCCATAATGGACTCGAAACTGTAATGTCTTGATATATGCCTTTTTTAAAAATGTGTGTTTCTTTTTTTTATGTTGTGACGTATCGTAAACGTTACAGCATTAAAACCATACAGTAAACATTGTCTAGATGTCAAAAATATCGAAACTATGATCAGCGCACGTAAAAATGTAAATTTCATAGTAAACATTGTCTGTACAATATATTTTATTATAATGTATGTATGTGTTGTGATTTATCATATAAAATACGTAATGTAAAATAAAAATAATTTTATTTTACACTTATCAGTAAAATAAAAGAATATAGAATAAAATACACGATATCGTTTTTTAAAAGTTTATTTATTTAAATCTTACAGTTCTGTTCACTATACGTTTGGTATTTCATTTCATAAGCAGCTCTATCTATTGACGACTTTTAAGGAATTTTATATGAATTGTGACGTTCGTTAAAGCGAATGTTCCTAAATCGAGAGTGGGCTTTCGTTAAATTTTTAGAATCTTACCCAAAAAATTGCTTATAGACGACACATAATATTTATTTATTTATGATTTTTTTTTAATGTTTTCCTGTTTCAGCTAACTTGTATCCAATTTCATCTGTACCATTATTAGGAAAAAATATAGACGATGACGTCATAACAGAGGAGTTACAGAATAGTCCTATTGAAGAAGACTGGTCGTATGAAAGTGGTGAAAAGCTGGATATAGAAACCAGAGAGATTTTGAAACATCACGGGGAAAACTGTTTGTTTGAAATGATACGAAATACTGTGGCCTTTCATAACGATATTGAAATAAGTAAGTATATTTTTCAATAATATTTGATATTTTTGTTTAGTAGAGAATTATCGATGCACTACATATTGTAAATAAATTTAGTAAATTTTATATACTTATCTACACAATTTATGTAACTGAAAAAATTGTCAAATTGTCTTTTAGTACCTTTCGAAATGATTAGTATTTCATCCACCTAGCTATAGGGTCATTCCACGTCAGATCACCTGATGAGTTCACCACACCACACAGATTTCTATGAAAATTTATTTGCATGTAGGCTACATTCTGCAAAATATGGGATTTTTTGGTTAAATATTTGCCGAAATGAATTTTTGAAGTTTTTCCTGGTTTTTCCTAATGATTATCTTTATCGGGTTTTAAAATATTTCTTGAGTCATCATTTATTAATATCACTTAGTATTTTGATGTTCTGAAGTATTCTTTTTGATTTCCATTTCATTTTTTTTGTATTGTTTTGAAAAGTTCTTAACAAAGGTCTCGACTTCATGATTGATGGACAGATTAATAAACAGTTGATTGCGGAAGTTGTAAAAGATAAGGATTAAATAAAAGATATTGAAGGATCATTATACCTCATTTTCGAAACAATAAAACAAAAGTTTATTTAGTAAAGTTTATTGTAGCAAAATTAACAAAAGTGCAAATGATACAGAATAAATGAAGTTGTAGGCTCCGGCGTTCAGTGACCACCGAGACTAGCTGGAATTGTGTGGTCAAACCAATGCTCGTTCGCCATTAGTTCTGGGAAAGAAATCTGGTTTCATTTTTACAGAGGGCTGAGTGAGCTCTAGGGCCCGTTCGGAGAAGACAATCTAGAAAAAATCCCGATCTTCGCCGGGAATTGAAAGGCGGCTGCTCGCAACCCAGTGTAAATACTACTGTACTGTGGGGCCCACTTTTTATATACTTGTCTTTTTTAAAATTTATACTAGGTTTTCAAATACAGGAGACTTCCTCTTAACCGGCCTCGGATCAACCGGCCGCTCATCTGTGACTTCGCTTGTAAAAAACCACGCAAAATTAGAAGCAGAAAACAATCACATATTATTTTAAATAATTGTTTTTCCTTAAACATACAGTACTTTCTTTTATTACTTTAGCAAATATGTGTATGTGTGTGTGTGTGTGTGTTTGTTTATTTCATACATTTATATCGAGGACATAAGCTTTGTTTTTCGTTATTGTGATATGTGCTTGTGACAACATGTATATGAGTGTACACTGTAACTTGTACATACTGTAAGTATACAAATTTTTATTTTGGAAAATTATATAATCTTTGTCTCTTTTATGGACCTTTTTCATATAATTAAACAGTAGAAATACTTTCATTCAGTTAAAAGCTAATTTAAATGTATTTTCGGTTTAACCGACCATTTTGCCAACCGGCCTAGTCTCTGGTCACAAGTTGAAAGTTTAGGAGGGAATCTATTGTATCTACACTTCCGTGCAGCTAAATCGACTCACCCCTTCAGAGCGCACAAAAAGGCGTATGATTTTTAAATGGCTTAACCGATTTTCAAAACACATTTTTTTTGAAAGCCTAATGTTTTTACTTTACAATGACACCATTATCATTAAAATCTTTACAATATTTTGTTTTATAATGCATTTTGAATGAAAACGCAAGCAAAATGCATGCTTAGGAAAAAAAATTGGGGATACTTAAAATTAAAATACAACAAAAAATTCAAGCAAAACAAGGAAACTTTTTATTAATCAATACTTGGTATTGCCTCCCCTTGCATGCGGTTCCTCATAGACCCTATTAAGGTTATGACAAAGTCTTCGGGGATCCCATTCCACTCCTCCTCCAGCGCAATCTTGAGCTCGTTTTTATTAGACGGTGCTGGATTTCTGGCTCGGACCCTCCGTTTGAGCTCGTCACACAAATGCTCAATCGGATTCATGTCAGGACTGAGGGCTGGCCACTCCATCATCACGAGACCAACCTCCTCCATGAATTGCCGAGTGGTACGTGCTGAATGACACCGGGCATTGTCATGCACCAACATGAAGTCTTCCCCGATATATCCTGCGTAGGGCACAACATGGTCAGAGAATGTCCTCAATGTATCGTCGAGCAGTCAGACCGCCCCTCCGGCCTCCACCAGGTAGGAAAACAAGATCTGTTTTTCCCTCAAATGATATGCCAGCCCACATCATGCAGAAACCGCCGCCGTACGAGACTGTTTCAGCAAAACAGCACTGTGAAAATCGCTCTCTTGGACGCCAGTAGACCCGGCCTCTCCTATCATTACCATGGAGACACATTCTGCTCTCATCAGTGAATAGGACGGTCCGCCATTGCTCGATGCTCCAATTGACGTGTTCCCGAGCAAATTCGAGTCGTGCTGTGCGGTGACTTACGGTCAATTATATTCGGAAAAACTATATTATCATAATTTTTATTATTGATTAAGTTTCGATGATTTGTATTATTAAAGAAAAGAAGCTGTGACATTTTAAAAAAAAATTTACTAACTAATTTTTAATATTGAAGACCTGAAATTACATAATTTTTTTCTATCAAGATAATGTACGTTTCCATTATTTATTTATTTATTTATTTATTTATTTATTTATTTATTTATTTCTTACTTTAGAGACAAACGGAAATTATTCTTCTGGTTCTGAATTGAAATTTCGCTGCAGAGACATCGGAAAGTTTGTTTTTGCTGGAAAATCTATTGTACAATGTTTGAATGGGACGTGGAATAATGGAATGCCCAAATGTACCGAATTGAATCCAAGAAACAGTAAGTAGATAATAACATTTTGCATAGTTTTATTTTAAGGTATATTTGAGTTGATTATTATTGAATTCTTATAAATTCTTTATTAAAATGTTGGAGAAAATTAAAAGAAATATTTAAAAAAAAAATTAAAAAATTATTATTAAAAAACAGCTAAAAAAACAAGACATTCAAAGAACTTAAAACCTATATTCTTTAAACAGTTATTTCTTAATTTTTTTTCTTTATTTTTTAACTATGTGGTTACCGTCGCTTCGCTCCGGAACCCTTGCATATATACCACTAAAAAACTTTATTTGTTTAGCAAATTAATGCCAAGATCGGAGAGTATACGACTTCCCAGCCCGTTGTGGCATTCTCCTCTTAACTCAGGTATATTGAGGGGTTGGCGCCACACACCTTGGGTTGCGCCACAAACATTTTTGCATGTATCTTGCAAACGCAGAAACGTTTGTGAATGATTGATATATCGTTCGATAGAACTTTCTCAATATAATGTTCTCTTCCAACTTTTATACTTCTTCTTCTTCTTCTTCTTAGCCTGGTTCAGTCCACTGCAGGACATAGGCCTCCCCCAATTTCCGCCACCTTCTTCTATCTTTTGTCTCTCTC
The DNA here is from genome assembly GCA_023159025.1 of Thereuonema tuberculata. Lineage (NCBI taxonomy): Eukaryota > Metazoa > Arthropoda > Chilopoda > Scutigeromorpha > Scutigeridae > Thereuonema > Thereuonema tuberculata. The sequence goes on along the minus strand of JAFIDM010010795.1, from coordinate 20,531 downwards.
CACCATCTTGCACCCCTGAATTTCTGTAGGTCATCTCTCCATCTCTTTTTTGGGCGTCCTCTTTTTCTCTTTCTTGGCTGCCATTCCGTTAGTAATCGAGTCCATCTTTCATCATTCATTCTTCCCAAATGCCCTGCCCATCTCCATTTAGAATTTTTTATTACTTCTATAAAGTCTTTGATTCCTGTTTGTTTCCTTGGAAACCAAATAATTGTTTCGAAAGATCTTTGTAGCATTTTGTTTGTCTTGAAAAGCTCTACATTTTATTCTTTTACATGACCAATCCATCTCTTATAGTTTGGTGACATAATTGGAAAAACTTATGAAAGAATGTCAGACAGAATAACGTTTTTATAATATATAATGATGTGAAAACAGCGAAAACGAAAAGCCTATGTTTATATTCCAATTATAGTATCTATTGAATATAATCATATCTATTGAGTACAAATTTCACATATTCTAAAATAGAAAAAAAATAATTACAATTTTCATTGCTTGTTGTCTAATCGGTTTAATTTTTTTATCTTATCAAATCTCACGTAATGCATTAGCCAAGAAGATTTAATACTCATTGTTTAAGACAATGAATGAAACATAATAGAAATCTAGTTCCTAAATCTATAATCTTCGTTTAATCATGAGATACACAATACTCCTAAAATGTCTTCTTTAATCTTTAGTTTTCTAATAAGTTTTTCTGCTAAATGAAAATGAAATATCGTTGTTGTTATTAACGAAGACAGTTTAGAAGTAAAGAATAGAAATCTGTTGTTTAGATTCCAATGCTTTTCTACGGGATTTTTTGTAATTGTCTTCTCGTGTTCACTTCTCGATAAGAATCCATTTGGAAAAAAAAATCAAATTTAAAAAGTTGTTATGATCCTTATTCCTCTAATATGCATACCAAGTTTCAAGAAGATTCATCAAACTGTTCAAAAGGTATCCAGTGAGAGGAATTTACTGATGCAATGAATGATTGGTTTGATGAGCCTCCCTCTTGGAAAGTAGATACAATAAAATAATTGTTATTTTCTGGTTTTCTTACTTATTTTTATCAGGTGATCATCATATCCGTATTCGGAGCTCTCTAACTCCAACTAATAAGTTGAATGCCACCTTCCTAAAATTATGGAAGCTTACGTAAATCGCAAATGTTTCTTGAGTTTTCTGTGTTTAGTTTATTGTATTTTTTGCTTTCTATCGATGGAATAGACGTCACTTTTTTTCTGAAATATCTGCAGCTATTGTATCTCAAGAAATCAGTGGTTTAGCGTATTAAAATAAGTAGTATTAATAATAATTTATTAGTTCATCTGAACATTATAATCTCTCGAAAACAGAAAACCTAACTCATCACTAATTAGAAGAAGCTGTGAGATATTTGATATTTGTATAATAATAAATAAAAACAATTATCTCCTTTATAAGTGTTCCTTCTAAAATAATTTGCATTATTTATAATAATTCTTACTAGCAGTTGATGAGTAATTTATTGGAAAAACATCCGATTTTTCTATTTAGATTTTTCGATGCTCTTCTATGATCGAACCTTACATAGGATTAAAACAAAAGTTGTTTTTTATTTCAATTTTCTCTGATTTCTTTTATTTATTTTTTTCTTTCTGTCGATCACATTTTTAAAGGAGAATTTCCACATTAATAAATGTTATTTATATCTGGGTAACTTTTGGGTGATATGAAAGACCTCCTAGAAGTGAGTTATCATCTAAATCATCATTTATCAAAAAAAAAAACTAACTTTATTTTGATCCTAAGTAAAGTTCGAGCATAGAAGAGCATCGAGAAATCTATATATAAATATCGAATGTTTTTCTAAAAAATTTTCATCAACTGCTAGTAAGAATTATTATAAATTACGCAAATTATTTTCGAAGGAACACTTATTAAGGAGATAATTGTTTTTATTTATTACAATGTAAATCTCTGCAAATTAAAAGAGAACTTCTTTTAATTTGTATTGAGATATGTTTTTTTTTTCCAGAGATTATAATGTTCAGATGAAGTAAAAAATTATTCCGAAGACAACGGCGGCCTTCATACTAACGCACTGATTTCTAGCGATACAGTAGCGACAGATGTTTCAGAAACAAAGTGACCTTTATTCCATGTAGATAGGTCCTGAAAATTCATTTTACCACTAGTTGCAATAAAAATTACTAATCACGTCAGCTTTCTTTTTAACCAATTAGTTTCTTTAAAACAAACATAATTTCAATTATGAAAATAAAAATACTGATTAAATATGACATCGATACATAGCAAAAAATACAATATACAAAAGACAGAGGACTCAATAACATTTATTTCAAGCGATTTACGTAAGCTTTGAACTTAGGGCATCTAAATGCTTAAATCTAAAAATTCAATGGATTTTATTAAACTTCTAATAAAATGCTTTTTAGGAATTCTTTTTAAATTAAGTAATATTACTCGTATGTTTTATAAGTTAAAAAAAACACTTTTAAAACAGACTAAATTACTAAACACAGACACTTTTGTAGAAACGTGAATAAAATAAAACGAAATATCTATTCATACGAAAGGTACAGATTTTCGGCAAAATCAAATTTAGAATTGTGATAACTTTTATAGTTTTTAATACATAACTTTTTTTATTAATGATTATAAATTTATAGACATCTCTGGTTCACAGCTCTATGAACTTTAAATGTTTGACATCATAATTAGAGGTGATGATTTTCTTAAATTAAGAACTTACCATTGGAATTCAGAAATTTGCCCACAATTATTAATTTGTTAGTTTATTTTTTTCTGCGTGTGTGTGTGTGTGGTATTTTTCCTTGGCTGTTAAAGTTATTGTTTGGTTATGAAAATTCAATATCCCGAACTGATGATGACGTCGGAAAAAATCTGGTAACCCTAAGTATAAATCAAGTTTCTAGTTGTGAAGATGTTAAAGGGATACAAACAGCTGAACTTCTTGCATAAAAACGACCCTGATGATGCCTTCGGAACAATGTCTAACGCGAGACATTTCGTTCTGTGATGGAGAAATGAAGGCAAACAGTTTGCATTCCACAACTTTCTGTGTTTCCTAGCAGTTTTATGTCATATGTATCATAGAACTAGATATCGTAACTTAAGGAATTATGCAATATTCACTATTTAAATTATTTTGATATTATGTCTAATTCTATCAGATCGAAATAAATGACGATGGTTGCTGTGGCATGAAGCAGGATTTCTTTTCCATCATCACATATGTAACTACAGTATTACAAGGTAGATGATAACTTACTTCTAGCGGGTCTTTCATATCCTAACAAATTTCTCGGTTTCTATAAATATGGTAAAACCTTATAGTTCATTATTGAGATGAAGTCTTTTAAAATTTAAGCCCCAGGCTGGTACCTGATAAAACGGAGTGTAATTGTTTTCTTGTAATTATACAGATAGTTATTAATGGTAGATTAGGTATTACTGAAATATCTTAGACAATTAGCATTGAAATGGAAATTTTAAGTTTAAAATGTTAGTAATCTAAATATGAACTTAAAGTTAATATCATTTGCATTTGATGCATCTTTCAGATCAATTTGAACAAAATTTACTTTAGTTAAAACCTGCAAAAAATAAGTAAATAGTTATTATTAAACAAATATAACGAATATATTTTTAAATTAAAATATAACTTTTCTGCATAATAAACATTTTCTTGTTTTAAACTATAGCGTTAACTATTGCCTTCTACGCCTTCTAGTTGACCGTCAATATGAGTAAATCTCGCTGAGGAGTCCTAAAAGGACGAAACAGCTGTCCTGGATTCCCGTTGACGATAGTTGAGAGCGTGAGTGAATTGTGCAATCTCATTATTGCTTTTTACATTTTAGTTTGTGCACGTTAAACTCTTCCACGTATAACCATTTAAAAATTTGTTTTAATTTAAATAGCAGAAAAAAATAAACGTAGAAATTAATAATTGTGGGCAAATGTCTGAATTCCAATTGGAAGTTCTTAATTTTAGAAAATCATCATTATTATGTCAAACATTTAAAGTCCATAGAGCTGTGAACCAGAGACTTTAAATTTATAATTATTAATAAAAAAGCTATGTTTTAAAAACTATAGAAGTTATCACAATTCTAAATTTCATTTGGCCGAAAATCTGAACCTTTCGTATGAATAGATATTTCGTTTTATTTCATTCACGTTTCTCCAACATAAGTGTCTGTGTTTACTAATTTAGTCTGTTTGAAAAGTGGTTTTTTTTTAATTATAAAACATACGTCTAATATTACTTAATTTAAAAAGAAATCTTAAAAAGCAGTTTATTAGAAGTTTATTAAATTCCATTGAATTTTTAGATTTAGGTATTTAGATGCCCCAAGTTCGAAGCTTAGGTAAATCGCTTGAAATAAATGTATTTGAGTCTTTTGGTCTTTTGTTTATTGTATTTTTTGCTATGTATCGATGTCATATTTAATCAGTATTTTCATAATTGAAATTTGTTTGTTTTAAAGAAACTAATTGGTTAAAAAGATACCTTATGTGATTAGTAATTTTTATTGCAACTGGTGGTAAAATGAATTTTCAAGACGTATCTACATGGAATAAAGGTCACTTTGTTTGTGAATTATCGGCCGCTACTGTACCGCAAGAAATCAGTGCGTTAGCATCTTCTTTCGGAATTTCGTCAGAATAATTTTTTAGTTCATCTGAACATTATAATCTCTGGAACACAAGAAACTTATCTCAATATAAATTAAAAGAAGTTCCCTTTTAATTTGCAGAGATTTACATTATAATAAATAAAAACAATTATCTCCTTAATAAGTGTTCCTTCGAAAATAATTTGGGTAATTTAAAGTAATTCTTACTAGCAGTTGATGAGAAATTTTTTAGAAAAAACAGTCGATATTTATATTTAGATTTTTCGATGCTCTTCTATGATCAAACCTTACTTAGGATCAAAATAAAGTTGTTGTTTTGTTTTTTTTGATAAATGACGATTTAGATGATAACTCACTTCTAGCGGATCTTTCATATCACCCAAAAGTTGCCCAGATATAAATAACATTTATTAATGTAGAAATTCTCTTTAAAAATGTGATCGACAGAAAGAAAAAAAGTAAATAAAAAAAAATCAGAGAAAACTGAAAAAATCACATTATATCCAACCTTTGAATTCAGTCAATCTCATAATTATATCATTAAATTTCATTCGTTATTCAAATAAGAATGCCTTTTTGAGTCAGAGCTTTTTGACTCCACTAATCAGCCAGTGTCTTTTGAGTCTTGCACTGGCTGATTAGCTCTCTGAGGAGAGCCCAACAAGCTCGAAACGGCCGTCCCAGAGTATCAGCTCGATTCTTATCTGAATAACGAATGAAATTTAATGATATAATTACGAGATTGTCTGAGTAATAAACAATATAAATATTTCTATTTTTATTATTTCTTTCAATAAAAATTCAGCAATAATACCGCAGTAAATAATGGAAGAAACCAAAGAAAGACAAAGAAGGAATCGTTAAAAATAGTTTGAAATTGTAAGTGAAGATTGTGAGAGAATTATTCTATCAACAATATAGCCTGTACACCTGTCTAATTTCATAGTAGTTTAATACAAAAATTATAAAAGTTACAAAAACACACGAGCTCGGTTTCAGTTACATTGGACCGTAACCTTTTTCAAGTGATTATACAAAGACAATGGTCGGTTTTTAATACATAAAACGTAAACCAATGAAAAACGATGGCGTCTTGGTGTATCAGAACGAGTGCAAACCGTCTGCATGCCATTTTGGATATCAACAGATTTGTAAAAACGTTGGAATTTGCGGCGAAATCCTTTCAACGCAGATATGAAGCTATCACGGCTATTCACGTTAAGAAATTAGTCAAGCTCAGCCTCAACAGATGGCCCATTAATCAAGCTCATGCCCAAAGGGTTATCAATTTAAGTAAAGCTAATATTTCTAATTCTGCTCTTTCAGCCATAGGTAAAGGATTGAAATTTAATCTACCCCATCCTCCCCGCATTCCTGAAATGGTTTCAGCCTTAGAGGTAGGCATCACGGCGTTCGTCAAAGGAAATGAGGCGCGTCCACTACGAAGTAAAATAGGTAACGCCCTTTCTTCCAGAACTTCAAATCCAGGTAGGAAATTTATTAATCCTATTGAATTAATGGCTTTATCAGAACTAAAAAACAGAGCGGATTTAACTTTCATAACATCAGATAAAGGAAATAATCCCATTATCCTGGATACGGACAAGTACAATGAAATGGTTCATAATTTCATTAATAGTAATGGTGAAATAGTTTTCGTTACTAATAATAGCAGAAACATAATGAACATTAACCGCAGGATCATTAGGAATCTCAAAAAAGAAGAGATTATAAGCGAAACATTGGCTGATAAACTGAAAGATAGTGAACTTCGAATTCCGATTTTGCGAGCCCTACCCAAAGTCCATAAATCTCGAGACGAAAAAGGTTTATTTCCGGTTAGGCCCATAATAAATTGTAGGAACACGGCTTTAGAAGGGATTTCTGATATACTTTACAATAAAATGGAGAAATTGAAAGTTAGGTCCATTCACACTGTTGCCAATAGCAAAGAATTCATTGATAATTTAAAACAAACTGAACTCAATGAAAATTATGAACTATTTTCACTTGATGCCAAGTCGTTATTCACGTCAGTTAATCGTGACTTACTTGCAACGGCTATTGAACACATAAGGTCTAAAACTAGTAATACTTTTGCACAAACTGAAATTTTTGATCAACTTTACCCCCTTATTAATGCAGTCTATGATATGCAATTCTTCCAGTTCAACAACAAAATATACAAGCAAACCGAAGGATTATTCATGGGTATAAAAGCAGCAGCAGCATTAGCAGAATGGGCCATGATTTTTATTGAAGACACGGCGTTATCTCTACTCGAACTAGGAGGTGTGCACATTGCCTTATACACTCGTTACGTTGATGATATCCTTTGTTACGCTGACAAAACCATCATCTTGGGCATCAGAGATATTTTCACGGATATACATCCACGTATCAACTTCGAAATAGAATGTGAAAAGTGAGCGATGTATCCCATTTTTAGATGTTCACATTCAAAGAGATGAACAAGCATTTATCACCGCTGTCTACAGGAAACCCACATCTTCGAGTATTACAATGAATTATTACACATATGGCCCCCTTTCCTTTAAAATTAACCTGATAACCATGCTCATAAACAGAGCTTTCAAAATTTGCAATACGCCTCAAGGTTTCGATGATGAATTATGCAAAATCAGAAATTTACTTTGTTGCAATGACTTCCCTACCTGGTTTATTAACAGACATTTTAAAGGCGCAATAAAGAAACATTACTGCAATGACATTGTTCCGCAACCCAAAAAAGTTAAACATTTCATTTCCATTGATTTCGATTCGGTTTTATTTCCCAAACTGAACAAAATTTATAAGAATTACAATTTATGTCTCACTAGCCCTGCTAAAAGTACAATCCAAAATATGCTAAGATCCAAAACACATAAAAGGATTCTAACATCAGGAATTAAAAAAGAAAAAAACAGAGGTGTTGTATATGGAATACGGTGCATCGGCCAGAACTGCATTTACGTGGGCGAGACGTCTAGACCGATCCGGGACCGGATGGGGGACCATCGTAGGGCCATTGTAAATAGGAATAAGGATTACCTTACGTATCAACACTCACTCGCAACATCACATAAGGTAGACACAAACCACCCTATTATTCTAAGCCATTGCCAACAAGATTTCAAAAGAAAGTGCATAGAATCATATTACATACCTACTATAGGAGAAGCATACAATGATCACCTTTCTGTTTTCTCCATAACTGACTATGGTTTTCATAAATCCAAGGAAAAAAAAAAAAAAGTTTCCAATCTTAAATAGTTAGGGGAATCATTTGACCTCCTTTTTAATTTTAAATTGTTTTTATTGTACATATTCTTTTATTTTTATTTCTATTACTTTTTCAGAAAAAAAAAGAAAAAAAAGAGCAAGTTCACGAGTAGGTTTCAACCAGTTCCATGGATCGTCGGGTGGTCACGTGCATCTATTTACACCGGTGGTACAATCATTCCTCACCAGATACCCAAGGTTCCACGATGTATATGCTAATGAGATGTCAGCTGATGCTCTACGGGGACACCCCAAGACGCCATCGTTTTTCATTGGTTTACGTTTTATGTATTAAAAACCGACCATTGTCTTTGTATAATCACTTGAAAAAGGTTACGGTCCAATGTAACTGAAACCGAGGTCGTGTGTTTTTGTAACTTTTATAATTTTTGTATTAAACTACTATGAAATTAGACAGGTGTACAGGCTATATTGTTGATAGAATAAGTATGAACAGTACACGTAAAATCATTACTAAATTCATTGTGAGAGAATTCTAAAACAAATCATGTTTATAAGTGAATGGCCATTTATATAGTTATAAGACGTGCAAAGTTTGCCTACTTTTACATTGCTAAATCCTAGGGTAATCAATAAATGGCTGCCCTACAGAAATCTACAGCTGTTGTAAACTATTACGGTATTTAAGCTTTGTTTGTGAATTCTTATCAGCAGAGAAATAATAATTTTTTTAGCAGAGCTGTCTGAAATAAAATAGAACTATTTTATTTTATTCAGAAGTTTGTTTTAACGATTTATTTCATAAGAAATCACTGATATTATTCTGAATTTAATTTGGACGTAAACAAAGATTAAAATAAGGAACCATAGTTTCTAGCAAAGCATAGAGTTACCACAGTATAATGCATATTAGGTTTACTTTGATAAGGGCTGAAGGGATGGAGGGCAAAATTATCGTGCCAGATTTTTAAACTAGCCATAAATAAATTATGTATCAAATTGAAAGGAAATCCATCCAGCAACAAGAGGACAAAAATGTTCAAATGGAAGAGAGAGAAAAATAATGGTGCTCGGACAACAAATAAGCAACAGAACAATTTTTAAGAAACTCGGTCCAGACGTTTTAGCGGATTGGCATTGAAACAGAACAAAAAAGAAGGGTCCTAATGGAATTGAAGACTGCCTATGCTAAGTCAAAAATAAAATACTCTATTGATAATGAAGCAAATTTTCGAAATTGCAAATAACGTTATTCCTTCTCCAATAAATTTTGAAGGTTAACAATAGGTATAAAATATGGCGCCATGAAATGCAACGGATTTTGGGTCTGACATTAAAAACAAAACTCAATGAGGCTTAACATTAAAATTAGAATTCAGAAATCACAAGTAAAACAGCCTTAAGACAACTAAATAAAATTAGGTCCGGCGTAAGGATTTTTGACGCCCTAGTCAAGCCAACTTCCGATTCCCAAAGAGTTAATAATAATTTTAATGATTAAATCTTCTGCACATATTCAATAAATTCTGATATAATATAAAAAATAAAAATGGAATTAATTTATGTATTTATTGACGGTAATTCATAAACAGTGTTTTAACTGAATTAAGATCTTCCCTCAGCTCGTCTATCGTTTTTTGTTTTTTTTGAAAACTTAAAAACCGTGCTGAGATGAAATCGTTATTCGTGTTTTTAATGAAGTGACAGAGATATTGTGATTTACTTCAACTGTTTTTGAGTTTTATTCTATAATAATGTTTTGGGTTATTTAGTTCAAATAGTAAACAGTTTGTTCACAAAGTGACCAACAGAAATCGATCTCTTAGCGCATATTCATCTTCTAAGCTTTAACCAGCTATCTTCCTTATTGGCACAAAAGGTTTCTTTCTTGGGTAGTGGGAGAGCGAGCGACTGGTCTTTGTGTATTCTTCTTAGGTTAATGATCGGCCACGCGGTTGCTGTGTCGCAAAGATATTGGCCTCTCTCCACTGCCTACTGGGTTTCGGTTCTCATGTTGAGGATTAGCACAGGACAGATTTTCTCGGTGCTCTCCCATTCCCCGCTACTTCCACTGTTCTTTCTTCAATATTACCTCCGACTGTTTTCTTTCGTGCGAATAGCACAACAGAAATAAATAAAGTCGTGGTGCCCGGCTTCCCTGCCACCTACATTCACAGACAGTAGCTAAATATATGCTGATGATCACACATGCCTTTATCTCCTGTGCGGCCAGCTTCAGTAAGGATTAGCAACACAATGCTTTAACCATTAAATATTATTTCATATGATGATATTTGTATACAAATATAAGTAAAATAAAATAAATTGTAACGGCATTTGTGGGAGAGTCTTGTAGGAGCTGAGAAGCAACGAATCAATTTATTAAACATAAAACATGGATTTTTATAGATTTCATTGGATTGTTGAATTTCATTGGATAAGTAATTAATATATATATATATATATATATATATATATATATATATATATATATATATATAGTGATTGGAGAAGAAACATAACCAACTTAACTAATTAAACGGCTGCAACGGAAAAGAATTTAAAAATAAACAGAACAGCAATAATTAGGAAATAGAAAACGATTGATTTAAAATAAATAACGGTAAAGATTAAAACGAATATAATACAGATAAATACAAAAAATAATTTCTAAAAATATTTATATGTAAACTGTTACAACATAGCGCATCATCCTCTCCTCTGTATATGTAGATTTAGTTATTCTTAAGTTATTAATTATTTGAAACTTAAGCCTTAATCTGTTCTCTCAAACAGATGATAACCTTTGATACTAAATTCTCTTTGAAAAATAACTTTATAACTGATAGCGAAGACGTTGCTTTCATTTTGAACATCGTTCCTCAGTTTAATCCATTCTTTCCTATTTCTTTCAATTGAAAATGTCTCTTTGGATTCTCTTAATCCAGGTATTCCTGGTTCAAAGTCAAGGTAAGAATAATTATTTTTGAACAAACCTCAACGCTGTAATTGAAAATAGTTAAAGCTTTTCACTGTCCATAGATGATAGACTTTTCTCGGCTTCTTTTTATTTTTTAGCAAACGACCTTCATTTTTATCTTATGAACTTTGTCTCTTATTAAATTACAATGTCATTCCCACAAACTTATATTTTCTACTAAATATTTTGTTTTCATTAAAATAAAAAAAATCGAATACTTTGTAATCTTAAATATTTTTTCAATATATATTCCGTAACTTTTTTGCAAGTCTACTGCATCGAAAGGAGGAAGGGTTGTTTAATTTTTATCCCCCACCCAACCTTGGTTTTGATATTAGTATACTTTCGTAGAAGACTGAGACTCATAAAATTAGTCTGTGTATCTGTCTGTCTGTACCTAATGACTTTTTGAATGAAAGTCTAGATGGATCTTCTTGTAACTTGGCTTGCATATTTACCTACAAGAGACGATCTAACTTCTGTTCAGGTACTCCTCATTTTACGACCGGGTTCCGTTCCGACGACTACGTCGTTAAGCGAATTGGTCGTTAAGCGAGGAGCTTGCGCCGGGAAATTAGCCGTTGTAAAATTATAAAATTATAAAAATTATGCAATAAACTTCAAATTTATATAAACGTCCCATATTTCTTCTTCAATTCCTTTCTTTTGTAATGATGATCATTAAACATCTTCTACGACACAAGAAACAAATGTTTAAATACCCCATTTATTTCAAAACAGCAAATTTTAAAGGAGAAATAAACGTCTCCCCGTTTTTAAGCCTTTTTATATATTAAAAAATCTCGTGACTTATTACTTATTATTATATGTAAAAAGGCTTAAAAAAGGGGAGACGTTTATTTCTTCTTGAAAATTTGCTGTTTTGAAATAAATGTGGTATTTAAACGTTTGTTTCTTGTGTCGTAGAAGATGTTTAATAATAAACTTCAAATTTATTCTTAAAAAGACATGCATATGTACATATTATCATTTGTTTATTGGGTTAGTTATCTGGAGTTGTAGTGGGTCCGGGTAAGGGAGATGACGACGATGAAATAGAAGTTGTATCTTCAAGAGCGGAGGTCGTAAGTGCGAGTGGTCGTTAAGCAGATAGGTCGTAAAGTGAGGAGTACCTGTATTTTAAATTTTCCGAGTGGGTTCTTGTTGAGGAATTAGCACTTGAAGGTAAAAACAAACAAACAAACACATAAGTTAGAATTGAACAATGGATTCTATTGATATCTTAAAAATGCACATTAATATTTTTAGTAATCCACTAATTTGTGCTTGCTTTGGTTTGATTAAAATTAACTGATGTACGCAACGTAAATGAATTAAATCGTCATTACTTACTTAATGTGAATATAATTAATTGCTAAGAAAAATGAAAAATTTATATTGTTTGCCTTCAGCAGATATGATTTAAAAATATACGTCGACTTATCTTTTATTCATCACTTCAGAAAACAAAGAATAAAAAAAAATGTTACATATTAAAGGAAGCAGGTTTCAATTTCTTTGAGGAGCTTCTTAATTGTATATTTATAAAAGTATATTTTTATTAAAATGATAACATCTTTATGTATTCCTATAAGATAGTAATTGAAACATACTTTTTTATTTATTGCAGCTATTATTTTGTTTATATTATTTGTTTATAAAATTAATAACAACGAGAATTGACAAGAATTTTAAAACTACTTTGCAGGATTTCTTTGAAACTTTTTATTTATTTATTTATTTTTGTATACTTGGCAGTTTGTGCTTTGGTCCTTGACCCGCCATATTGTCTTAGCTGGGGAAGCCCATGGTTTGAAGCTTTTTCGATAACAATAATAATAATAATGTAAAATTCGTTTAATTTTATTCAATGTTTATTCGTTAAACTATATATGATATCTCATTACATTTTAAAATTTAATTACACTGAAAGTAACAAGAAAAATATAAAATTTAGATTTGATAAAAATTGCAACTTTTTAAGTTTTTCATTTAAATTTTCTTATTTCGAAAAGTGATTTATAATTTCAAGGCAACTGAGTTTCTTTTTAACTCTTGGCATCAACTCTTATCAGTGACATTGAAATATTGATAAAGAATTTTCTGGGATTTCCAAGAAACTCCTCAGCCAATCACGAGAAAGAGAATCAGAATTATAATAAAAAAATATGTAAATTTCTCAATTCCATGTAGAATGGTTGGCTGGAAGATGATATTATTACAAAAGAATTACAAATATCCTAACTACGGTTTCTTTTTTTTTAATTTCAGTTGATTAATTATTTCATTTTGTAATTATACATAAACTGCTTTAAGCTATAATATAACATATCATAATATATGATATATTATTATCTAATGTGGAATCTAAACAAACAATTTTCACTTTCTCTATAGGATAGTAATATAGAGCAATTATTCATTATAGGCAAATTGAAATAAACCAAATAAAGTGACAATTTACTAAAATTTGCTTAAACCGTCGGTAATTGACTACTTGCAACCCGTGAAATATTCACGAAAGTAAAACAAATACCACATTTTTGAAATACCGTGAAAGACCATCGTTATACGATTCTTGATTTTTTTTAATATCAACATGCTTAACTGGCACTTTCGGCGAAAAAAGTTAACCTCCTGTCCTAAAATAATAGGCTCCTCCAAATTGAAAACTCCTCCAAACTTCTTACTCCAAGTGATGTTTATCTTCTTTACGTTTTTATAAGTAACCTTGAGAAAGTCTTTGAAAAATTAAAGAGGAAATACTGGTGTCTATTGCGGAAGCTGAAGTTTTTTCATAAATATTGATTTATTAAATCAATTATTTTTTCTTTTCAAAAAGACATTTGTTACTGTATTTTTAAAATTAAAAATACAGTTTAAAATATTCTCTCTCCGACTCTCTTCGCTCTCTTCACTTCGGCGACAAACAAACATGCGTACATCCTTTTCTGCCTAATAATAGTATGATTACAAAAATTGAATTTTAATAATAAATTTAATAAATTATATTTATAAAAATTGTCATTAATTTTTTAAATGTTTGTATCTCATATTTTTAAAAGTATAATAAACAATATTGTAGATCCTTGTTAAATAGTTTCTATCAGATATATCAAGTTAAGTATATCAGTTTTTAAATCAAGAAAAAAAACACAAATAGACAGAAAATCTGCTTTTGCACACTGAGTCAACATCAACGGGAATCCTGAACAGCTGTTTCATCCTTATTAGGAATCATCAGCAGAATTTACCCTTGATATTAAACTGCGCGAAAGTTAAAGGGAAATCAATGTCGCTGCCGGGAATGGCCGCCGAGAACAAAAACAATCAAATAAAAAATAATCCCGTGGAATCCACATATCAATTCTTTGTCTTTTCACTGAAAGGCATTAGGGAATTTAATTACAAATAAAAAACATCAAAAGTGTAATGAAGAGCAAAATGTAACGTCCATAATAATTTTTAAATCAAGATAAAAACCACAAATCGACAGTAAAAACGCGTTCGCAGACTGAGCCAACATCAACGGGAAACCTGAGCAGCTGTTTCATCCTTATTAGGAAATTCGGAAGTAAATTTCAAATGCTGGAATGCATTCATACATATTTCTATATTCATATTGGAGATACTTATATTAGAATGTCTGTAAACATAACCATGAAATAATTTCATCGATGGCTGTAATAAGATGGGTAAATAGGACAGCCATATTGGTGACCAATTGAAGCGAAACAATGATAATAGCTATGGAGATTTCGACTTTTTTTTAGGTAATTATTTGTAAAGGACACTGATAATTTCATTTTTTTATTTTTATCATTCACCTTAGTATGTAACGTATTTTATTAGTTTGATACATCAACATCCATCTAGATGTATAAAAGAAAAAATTGGGTTTTTCTAGCCACTTCTCCTCCGAAACCATAAGGCACGGAAATACAAATAAGGTATCAAATGTGACGTATACATATTGAGGATGCCTACATTTCATTTTCATCGAAGTGGGTCAAGCGTAAGTCACGTGAGGTAAGGTCAGAGCTATCTGGAAAAAGGTGAGGTTGGTCCCATAACTTCAAGGCAATATACAATTTCTAAAAAATAAACACATTTTCGTTTATTTATACGTATGTATTTTATCCAGATGTTTATGTGGTGAATGCAAGGAAGCCAAGCACTGCGACCGGAGGTCTATTGACAGATGGAGGAAGTATGGTGGGAGAAGTGCAGGGGAAACGGGAGAACCCCGAGAAAACCTGCCCAGCGCGGATCATCCACCATCACGAAACCCACATGAGAACCGAAAACCGGTACTTAGAGGCCAATATCACAGCGGCAACGCCAACCGCGCGCATAACTAAAAAAAAAACAATAAAAACACACAAAATCAGAGACAAAAAAAATAGCAACCATAGTGTTGTTGTAATGATAATTCGCTCATATTATTTCATTGCTCTTAATATGGTGAGGTCCATGGACTTTTTATTCCACTTTTTAAACTGTGTTAAAGTAAAAAAAAAAAAAGTCAATGCAAATAAAGAATTTGCTTATTTTTCTGGATATTATTATATCAAAATTGTTTAATAACAGAATTGGGTGTATGTCTAAAAAGCAGAAATTATTTCTTAATTTTATTCTATTGTTTCTTTTGTACTGAGTCCCTCACTTAATAAGTGAATTATAATTTTTCGTCTTTTGATGTTAATTTGTCCCCTCCATTTTCAGTATTCTCTTCCACTGTATTTGCATTTCTTAATTAAGTTAATGTCGTACGGCACAGCTTTGAGATCAAGGCGGCAGCCTGCCACAGGGCTGATGTGTCAGAACCTGGGTTCGAACCCTGGTAGCAGTATGAATTTTTACTTTTCCTGTGTTTGTCTGCTTCTTCATCTTTTCCTTTTGGTCTAAACGATTCCCAAATAGTTTCCTGAGGAAGGCAAAGGAAAACCACCTCAGTATCTATTCTGTATATTCTATGGATCCTTCCAAGGGTTCACAATGATGAGAACTCTAAAAGATCCATAGTAGAGTCCATCCTTAACGGAGAAAGAAAGAGAGAATTAAGTTAAAAACCAATTTTAAATTGCCGTATTATTTATGTTTTTTTTCTTAAATAAATAACATTTAACTGTATTTAATGCGTAAATTCGTTTTTAATTTTTAATGTCCTACAAATATGTCAGTGACTTATTTTATTTGTAGAAATTTTTTCATATTTTGATACTTTCCTTAATACTCCCTTCCCCAACAGTGACAGAGCTATGTTTTTGACACCAAGACCGAGCGATCATGATACCATACCAAAGCACAGGGAATTGTCTTCCAACCAAAATTTTTTTTTATTTTATCTTCCAATTATAAAAATATACAGCTCAATCCTATTTTGCTATCTTTGTCCCGTTTTTCATTTCCTTCACCCTTCTATTATTATTCTTTTTTCTTTAAATCTTCCTAATTGTACGTATTTTTCCATATACTGGGTGGGCAAAATAAAAGAGGCCCCGGAAAAAAAAGGACAGAGTCCACTATCGCAAGGGAGATTGGGTTGGTTGAACCTATTCTTCTCACAAGGGGGACAGCGTCGGTCGGATCCAACAGAAAAAGATAGGGTGGAAATTGGACAGTTCCAAGGTAACAATCTATCAATTATTGACAATAGGACTGACCCTTGTTAATGAACTGCCTTGTTAATGAACAGAAAATGCTGGAAACCATAATTGCGATGCACCAATCGGTTGCTGTCACATTCACATCACAGATGATGTTGAAAATGGCCACCGAAGACGTCAATGCAGCGCTGTGCTCGATTTATCAAATTGTGAGACACGCTTAGCAGCTCTGCCTGAGGGATAGCAGCAATAGCGTTTTCAATGTTCTGCTGTAGCGCTTCCAGTGTGTGAGGATTATTGGAGTACATCTGACCCTTCAATTTGCCCCACAGGTAAAAATCACAGGGAGAGAGATCGGGTGATCGAGATGGCCAGTTGATTGCACTGCCTCAGCAACCGATTGGTGCATCGCAATTATGGTTTCCAGCATTTTCTGTTCATTAACAAGGCAGTTCATTAACAAGAGTCAGTCCTATTGTCAATAATTGATAGATTGTTACCTGTGGAACTGTTCAATTTCCCCCCTATCTTTTTCTGTTGGATCCGACCGACGCTGTCTCCCTTGTGAGAAGAATAGGTTCAACCAACCCAATCTCCCTTGCGATAGTGGACTCTCTCCTTTTTTTTCCGGGACCTCTTTTATTTTGCCCACCCTGTATAATCGGAGTCTACAAAATGTAACCATTGACCTGAATTACTGGATTAATTATTTTTTCTCAAGTTATATTCTAAATATAAATTACATCAGACTCCATATACTTCTTCATCTTTTCATTGGCAATATTTCGCAAAATAAAATAAATGTAGACTTATTGTAGAAATAATTCAAAAAAGATAGGTTTGAGAAAGCAAAAACGATCTCAGTTTTTGCGAAATATTGCCAATAAAAAGATGAAGTAGTATATGGTGTCTGATGTAATTTATATTTAATATTAAGAAGAATGAAGAAAAATATTGAAGTTATATTCTAACTTAATCTACATCTCTGAAATTTTTAAAAAATTTTTTTAAAGAAAATCTTGTAATTTTTTGTAGATAACTGCCAAATGAATGAAACTGCCATCAATCTTGAAGATCGCAACTGTTTTGCATCATGTGACACTGATGCCGATTGTAGAAACAGAAGAGCATCGTGTTCCTGCGACGGTCCTTGTGGAATGAATTGTATTCCTCCTGGTAAATAATTTTCATTACTTCTATTTCATTAAAAAATACTGAAAGTATATGAAATTGATAGAATGAATTACAATTTTTGTCAGTAATCATTTAGTGAATAAGTTAATTCCATTTAGCGTAACCAACTGCTCCAATGTCTATTTTCAGGAATAAAATGTATAAAACCAGGAAATCTTAAGAATGGAGAAATCGTATTTCCAGAATCATTAGAATTTGGTTCTTCAATTTCTTATAAATGCAATGATGGTTATGAACTCATTGGACCTAGAGTGAGTATTTGTAATGCAGAGAAATATTTTGGTGGACAACCGCCTGTCTGCGTTCCTAAAGGTAAGATATCATATTACGCTAATCTAAACTTATGATCTTATGTTAACCTACTTTCCAAGGAAAATGAGGCCTACCAAATCATTTAGTCTATATGTGTGTGTGTTTCCATGTTTCTCCGCCTCTCCTTTCCCTTTATCAACTTTGGAACCACTGGATGATCTTCTTGAGGATCTGTTTGTATGTGTGTCTGTCACCAAGTAACTCTTCAACAACTGGTTGGATCTTCTTAAAACTTACTATGTATATTTAAGGACTACAGATGATGTAACTTTTATGTATGAAATCTTTATCAATTGGATTCTTGTTGAGAAATTAGCGCGGGAAAGCGGCAAAAATTCCCATAGAAAAACTTCAGAAACTAAACAACAAATTTCTATGGATTTTGTAAACAAGGTAATCCTTTTAGCTAATCCTTAACTAGCATATTTTGTTTGTTAAAATTAATCGCATTAAGCTAATTTAAGTTAATAATAATGATTTTGTTTCCATGTGTGTTTGCATTTTTTTTTTACTATTTTGGCACACGTTAAACTTTTATTACAATGTCTCCTGTACATGTGGTCCCAATTTTTTTATTGGAACGCACCCGCAAATATCTACATAAGCATTTGATTTAACATGTGAAATTATCTGCTTACAACCCATCAACGTACTGTTCCTTCGTCATATCCGGATATGCTTCCTTTTAATCTTTTTCTATATATTGTAATGTGATCATAGTTTTATTGTAATCCGATAATGAGCCCATAATGGACTCGAAACTGTAATGTCTTGATATATGCCTTTTTTAAAAATGTGTGTTTCTTTTTTTTATGTTGTGACGTATCGTAAACGTTACAGCATTAAAACCATACAGTAAACATTGTCTAGATGTCAAAAATATCGAAACTATGATCAGCGCACGTAAAAATGTAAATTTCATAGTAAACATTGTCTGTACAATATATTTTATTATAATGTATGTATGTGTTGTGATTTATCATATAAAATACGTAATGTAAAATAAAAATAATTTTATTTTACACTTATCAGTAAAATAAAAGAATATAGAATAAAATACACGATATCGTTTTTTAAAAGTTTATTTATTTAAATCTTACAGTTCTGTTCACTATACGTTTGGTATTTCATTTCATAAGCAGCTCTATCTATTGACGACTTTTAAGGAATTTTATATGAATTGTGACGTTCGTTAAAGCGAATGTTCCTAAATCGAGAGTGGGCTTTCGTTAAATTTTTAGAATCTTACCCAAAAAATTGCTTATAGACGACACATAATATTTATTTATTTATGATTTTTTTTTAATGTTTTCCTGTTTCAGCTAACTTGTATCCAATTTCATCTGTACCATTATTAGGAAAAAATATAGACGATGACGTCATAACAGAGGAGTTACAGAATAGTCCTATTGAAGAAGACTGGTCGTATGAAAGTGGTGAAAAGCTGGATATAGAAACCAGAGAGATTTTGAAACATCACGGGGAAAACTGTTTGTTTGAAATGATACGAAATACTGTGGCCTTTCATAACGATATTGAAATAAGTAAGTATATTTTTCAATAATATTTGATATTTTTGTTTAGTAGAGAATTATCGATGCACTACATATTGTAAATAAATTTAGTAAATTTTATATACTTATCTACACAATTTATGTAACTGAAAAAATTGTCAAATTGTCTTTTAGTACCTTTCGAAATGATTAGTATTTCATCCACCTAGCTATAGGGTCATTCCACGTCAGATCACCTGATGAGTTCACCACACCACACAGATTTCTATGAAAATTTATTTGCATGTAGGCTACATTCTGCAAAATATGGGATTTTTTGGTTAAATATTTGCCGAAATGAATTTTTGAAGTTTTTCCTGGTTTTTCCTAATGATTATCTTTATCGGGTTTTAAAATATTTCTTGAGTCATCATTTATTAATATCACTTAGTATTTTGATGTTCTGAAGTATTCTTTTTGATTTCCATTTCATTTTTTTTGTATTGTTTTGAAAAGTTCTTAACAAAGGTCTCGACTTCATGATTGATGGACAGATTAATAAACAGTTGATTGCGGAAGTTGTAAAAGATAAGGATTAAATAAAAGATATTGAAGGATCATTATACCTCATTTTCGAAACAATAAAACAAAAGTTTATTTAGTAAAGTTTATTGTAGCAAAATTAACAAAAGTGCAAATGATACAGAATAAATGAAGTTGTAGGCTCCGGCGTTCAGTGACCACCGAGACTAGCTGGAATTGTGTGGTCAAACCAATGCTCGTTCGCCATTAGTTCTGGGAAAGAAATCTGGTTTCATTTTTACAGAGGGCTGAGTGAGCTCTAGGGCCCGTTCGGAGAAGACAATCTAGAAAAAATCCCGATCTTCGCCGGGAATTGAAAGGCGGCTGCTCGCAACCCAGTGTAAATACTACTGTACTGTGGGGCCCACTTTTTATATACTTGTCTTTTTTAAAATTTATACTAGGTTTTCAAATACAGGAGACTTCCTCTTAACCGGCCTCGGATCAACCGGCCGCTCATCTG